>QUSF01000025.1:1418409-1931695 GCA_003676055.1 Chloebia gouldiae
TCTATGGCATACAGTATTTTTTGCTTCCCATTTGGTGGCACTGCATGCCCTTCCTAGGAGGATAGAAAGCCCTGTGACTAAAGGACCTCCAGCTGAGCAATTTTCCTTTCCAGAAAGAGTGTGCACTGTAATCCAAGCCCTTGCCTCCATCCTGATAAGCTGTCTGGCTGAGCTAGCACCTGCTGTTAATTTCACAGTAAACAGTACTTGTTGCTCTAGAAAGCTTTTTAATCATAACATTAAAACCTGAGCAGAAATCCCATCCATACAGTAAACTCCAGCTGCCTTTCTTGCAACGCTCAGGGAATGATCTTGCCAAGTGATGGGCATCCAAATGCAAATAGAATTAACTTTGCAGCCATTCATTTTAAATTGCTCTTGAATCATTCTGAAGTAAATTCCATTTGAGAAGAATTTGCTTCAGGTCTCGCATGAAGAGATAATGGTCCAATATATTATCATCTATGCAATAATAGTTCAAGTCTCGCAGTTCAGATATATACTGAGTTGTATGCTGGGCTGATGAGAATTAAAGCTTTGTATATAGTAATAAAACTAGTGATCTAGAGATGAATAGATTGGTGTATGGAGCCAAATATTTTCCTGCCACAGATTAGAGCAGGGATACTAATCCATAAAAGGGGAAATATACCATTAAATCTCTCTTTTCACGTGTTATGCATGGAGAGCTATAATATGTACAGTTTTACAGGCAAATGCATGAAAAGAGTAAAGACATTTCCTAACATCAAAAGGTTCCTGACTTAGGTAAAGATTTGTTTTACCTTAAAAGAAAACTGAACTAAAATTAAGCTAAAATTCCTATATGTGACAGCTCATGCCAGATTGTATCAATGCAGATTTCAGTGGCACTTCCCCTGTTCCTGTAGATTTGCCTTTTACTTTGCTTTTAAAAAATATAGTTGTCAGATACTACAGAAGGCAAATAAAAGTGTTTCTGAATTTGGACCAGCAACTAAAATTAAAATTCCAAATTATGTTTATAGATTAAAGTGGCTTTTAAAAATTTATTTTCTTAATATGAATGAATTGCATGACTGGAACCAGTTTAGCAGTACCATTAATCAGGTCTTTTGTCTTGCTAATATAAATCAGTCAATAACAACAGATGGGCTGTACACTTTATTATGTGAAAATAAAGATGAATGTGACATACTGCAGAAGTAAACTTGCAGCTCAAAGTTACTGAGCACAGAAGGGGATTTGTTACAACAGGGGAGAACAATGTGTGTCTTGTGTTTGTGTTTGATCAAAGTTGTGAGGGGAACTTGCTGCACATGACATTGGCATAATGTTTAGAAATCAAGTATCTGAATTTTTAGTGTTTGTATCTACAATTCCAGATCACTCCCAAATGGTTTAATTAGCTTTTTTTCCTCCAGACAAAAAAAAAAAAAAAGTCTAGCTACTTAGGGAGTTAAATAAGAGAGTTATAAAGTTTGCTGCTTTGTTGCACCACTAGGAGATGAGCATTTTAAATAACCAGCTATAACCGTCAGGAAGATGCAAAGTCTCAGGCAATATTTATCCCCTCATGCAGCAAAGGAGCACACCATGAGAGGCAACCACCATCCAAATTATAGAAATTGGCTCAACAGGCCACACAGTGATAACAAAATCATCCCTGAAAAATCTAAGTCAGAGTTTGATTTTTGTATGGAGAGAGGAATGACATGTGTTTAAGTAGAGGTGGTCAGGAGAAATTGATGGAAATGTTTATTCATTTGTTAGAAACTCTGTCCTTATGAAAACACAGATTCATTAGATTGCTCTGGTGTTACCTGGTGTTACCAGGTCTTGTTCTCTAGAGAACTGCAAAAAATCCCAACACAGTCAATTGTCCTATATTGACATTTTCTGTGTTGGATTTTTAGGAATATTTTGCTATATCATTACACTACCATTATAATTATGCTTGCATGTTGCTCCAAGAGTTACAATGAAAGCATGACAGCATATGGCTGTAATTCAGAAAATTAAATACAAGACTTGGCTCCAAGATGTGTGTTAAGGTTGATGGTTCAAAACCCTGTCCCAGATCAGCAGCTCGATTGGCTGGCTGTCCTAAGCTGTGACACTGCTGTGCCTGGTGTGATGTGCAAGCCATCATGAGGGGAGTTAAGGTTCTTCTTCCTCAAAAGATTCTCATCCTGAGAAGCAAGTTTCACAGCCTGGCACAGGGGAACTGGGGCTGCACACCCTCTCTAGCTGTAAACCACCATCCTGCCACTTGAGCTGGTGAGCCTGGATGAGAGGGGAGGGGTGCTTTGCTTCCCTGCAGCACCCGACCCCATCTCTTTGGGGGATGCAGGAAACTCCAAGTGACTTCCCACTGTGGTTCACACAGGAGGATTAGACCACCTGTTGCCTTTCAGCAGTGGAAAGCAGGAGCAAAGGTCCCTCAGTGCCAGTGGAGGTAGACTAGCTTTGCAGTGGGATTGTTGTTTTTTCTGCCAAATGCAGTCATGGTAATATTCTATATGTTCCTCTTGAGAAACTGCTCTATAAAAAAAACACCATTGTTGCTATTAACAACAGCAGTATGAGGGCAGGGATTGAATGAGCATTCTCAAGTTTAAAAAGCAAAAAAAAAAAAATCTCTTAGCTACTATCTTAATTTTTTTTCTGAAAGTGACGGTTTTAAATGCCAGTTTCCAGGGACGTGGCAGTCTTTGAGCACTATTTGTGTGACAGTTTGTGAATGGTTTCCATCTATATCCCTAACATTTAAGAGTGGTTCAGATGCCTCTTGATAGAAACGAGAGAGTGTGGAAAAATAAAGCTGAGCTTTATTGTTGCTCAAGAAGATTTAGGAGGAATCACAGCAAGGATGCAGTAAGAAAACAGGCTTGTATCTGACTCTGGGTTGCCAGGTTGGTGGAGAGAAGCAGCTATCACCACAATCAAAATGTGAGACTAGATTGTAATGTACTGAGCAGTACTTTGAATACATATAAATAATACCTAAACTTTGTAAGCAGTTACTTTCAGGGAGAAAAGCCAAAACCCACACCCATTTTCCAGACTGATTAAAAATAATTTTGAAAACCTCCTTTTTCTTTTTTTTTTTTTTGCAGCTTGCTGATCCCTCCTTTTAGACTTCTTAGATGTCTTTCATAAGGTGCAGTTAATTGGTCAGGCATTGTAATTATTGCCTTTGATAATGCACAGAAATGTAGGATGAAAATAAATACATTTGTTCTTCCAGTTACCAGAAATTAGTGAAGCAATACTTGTTTAATTATAAAACATATGTGTGCTTTGTTAGTTTCCATCTGTCTGCTTGCTGATTTGCAATTAAATGACCAGAAGAAAAAGATACGTCCTGTGGCAATTCAAAGGAAATGATTCATCTCTAATGTTTCTGTGTTGTGGATGTCCATGGAGCAGCATGTGGGAGAGGGGAAGAGGGGAGGTGTGCATGGATGGGGATGAGGAATGCCAAAAAGCCTCTTGATTCAGTTCAGACATGTTTCATTGTCATAAAACCAAAGGGGAAGTCCCATTAACTTACTGCAACTTGTCTTTCTTTTTGGAAAAAAATGGGGAGTAAAATGGAGCAAGTAAGAAATACCTAATGAGGAGAGGAAATAGGATTGCAGAGGAAGGAGGCTGGTGTGGTCAGAGTGAAAAGGAAGCTGCAGAAATAAAGGAAGCATGGGAAAGTGATAAAAAATTAAATTTAATTTGAGTATCTGGAAATGATTAATTGGAGATGGAAATGGAAGTGTTATAGTGTGTCACAGATTTTCCCTTTGCTAGAAGAATGTTAGGCCTTATTTATTGACCCTTTTTTCTATCTTTGAACCAGTTCACTTTTATTAACTCTCAGGGAGTGATGCAGTAGTGAGTCAGGCTTAATATTCTTTACAAAATGAGACACCAAGAAGGACAGGAGTATTTTTAAATTAATATGAAGGGGGTGTAGGAAATTTTAAAAAATGGTGACTATATGTTCTCTTCATAAACAGTTTAGGGGGTTCACAAAATGGTTTGCTCTGTAAGGTATTCCCATAACTGATAAAGACATGCAGTTTACCTTCATATAGATGCATGCGTGGGTACCATATTACATTTTTTTCCTCTCTCCTTCATCTGTCTCTGTTCCTTCTCATCTTTCTGAAAAGCAGTATCTGCAAAGAGAATCATGCCACTTGTAATTGTGGACACAGCTTGCACAGGGAGGTCTCAGGTTTGGGGAGGGAGCCGTCTGACATTTCATCTTCATGAAGACTGGCAGGGAGGAGACAGCCATCCAGGATTTTAGTAGTTGGATGTTCTGTGGTGTTTTATTGATCAGCATCAGCGTCCGTCACGAGGTATAATGATAACTGTGTCAGAGGCAGAGAGATTGAGTGAGGCCTTCAGAGCAGCCAGCTCGCCGCTGCTGGGTCTGGCAGGAGTTGGTGCCCCCCACTGCTTTGCTGCTCGGGGCCTCTTGGATGTTCCTGTGCTCTGATGGCAGGTGGGGAGGGAGATGGGGAGAGGGTTATTCTCCACTGAATTTGGTGCTTTCTGATGTGGGAGACTTCTTCTGCACAAAGGGGCAGAGGGATTGTAAAAGAGGATTTGTGGAGAGGGAGGGAAAAAGGGAAGTGTGCGTGTTTGGTGTTTTCAGTCCTGCCTCCTGCACAATATTCTTTTCCTCCTTCTCCTGTCATTGACTTGATCCTTTACCAGCAGCACCAGAGAGGTGCTGAGGTTCCTTATGTCAATGGCATGTGTTCATGTTTGCCCAAAGCATCACCATTTCATGCCCCATGTCCCAGCTCCCTTGTTCTCTCCATAGCAGGGACTGCACAGACCAAGGTACTACTGGCAGAATAAATAAAGCATAGCTTGGCACCTTCATTAGCAGTCTTAGCAGGAGAATTAGAGTACGAACAAAGAGATGCAGACTGGACTTGCATTTAGACCTTTGCCTTCAGCAGATTTCCAATTGCTCATCTGAAACAAAAGGTTTCCTATTTGGATCAGCCTCAGCTAGCAGTAGCTATTGCACGCACCTGATTATGCAGTGCAATAAGTCACTATTCAAAAGGTGACCTTGAAGCCTCTGAAAGTTTCTATTATTTCTCTTTATGGTTTTGAAGGCAACTCTACCAAGCACTAACACAAAGCTTTACTGCTGGTATTGACCATGATGGTAACAAAGGACTGACTCCAGACTGTGAATGTGCACATCCCTGTCACATCACAGAGAGGAAAGAATGCTCAGGATGTACAGAACAGTTTCTTTCAGTCTGGAAACAGCGGTGCATCTAAGCCTCAGTTTATGAATGCTTCTAAGATAACATTTTATTCAAAAAGTATGCACATTTTTAATTTTCATGAAGTTTTTGCAAGTGTCCACCAGCTGAATTTTTGTTCTTTCATTTTCCTTTACAGATGATGACTTTTTTCATGAGCTTCCAGAAACTTTTCCGTCTGATCCTCCAGAGCCATTGCCCCACTTCCTCATTGAACCCGAAGAGGCTTACATTGTGAAGAACAAGCCCGTGAATCTGTACTGCAAAGCAAGCCCAGCCACACAAATCTATTTTAAGTGCAACAGCGAGTGGGTTCATCAGAAGGACCATGTGGTGGACGAGAGAGTAGATGAAACCTCTGGTGAGTTTGGGTTATGTTGTGAAGGGATGAGAATGAACACCATTAATGTCAAGCCCACTGTTGTAATGCAGCAGCCGTTTCATATGACAGCTGCTTTTCTTTACTCCTGTTACACCTGGGAATTCCATATCTGGCATTACAGAACAGTCCTGTCATAGCACAGGGGTGATGCCTGCATCCAAGTCAGCTAGTGGAACAGAAGTGTAGAGTACCCTGACCAAATCTGAAACTGGAAAACCAGGAGAACCAGGCACAAACAAAATGAAATTCCTTTCTTCAGACAGGTCTACTCCCAGTTCACTTCCCCAGTGTCACAAATTCACAGTGGTTGCACTGTGATGTTGTCACAGACTGAGTACCACATTCTCCCCAAAGCATCAAGGAGCAATTGGGTTGTTACTAGAATGATGCTTTCTTGGGGAGATGTGAGAAAAAAAGGAGAAATTTAATCAGTTTTCAGCAAGAAAGAAGGAGAAAGCACACCTGGGCACACTTTGGAGCACTATTGATCCAGAGCGAGCACCTTGCTGTTATTCATTGCACTTCTCTGCTGGCTCCATAGGGCCTGTAAGAAGGAGAGCTACATCCTTCCTCAGTCAATACCAGAAATCCCACCGACATTCATGGAACTAAAACAGGATGCTCACAGCACCAGAGGAAAAAAAAAATGGAGGGGGGGAAGGTTAAAAACTTGAGTAATAAAGCAGTGTTTGGGAAGACTGGTAATCAATAGAGTCTGAGACACAGGCAAGGAGAGAAGCAGGACTTACTGCTGTTTTGATGGCTGTGAGAAATAACGGGATACCAAGCGAGAAGGTACTTTCCATTTGGGAATTGCACCACAACTTGGTCTAATTACTTAGAAAGATAACTCCACCAGATGTCTTGGAAGTCTCTTGTGAACCAGGTTTTATTTGTTTCAGCTCATTTATTTGCACAGAGATCAAAAGCATAAACTTTTCTTGGTAGTCTCACTTGAAAAAGAGAAGGTGGTGTAGGAAGAAAGGCTATAAAAAAAAGTCTATATTAGACTTGGGGCCTGTGTATTCATTTGTAAAAATTGGTTTTTCCACAAGTTGACTACAGGAGAAATACTTGAAAAAAAGAAAAGAAATCATGTTGCTGAATACATCTTCAGGGTTTTTCATTCCATGGGAGCCCAAGAGAATGAGGATGGGCAAACAGAAGAACAGCTATGACTAGATTATTTTTTTTAAGTTTTCACGAACATCACTGTTTAGAAAGAAACATGAACATTTTTCACTATAGGTGAAATAGTCATCCCTTTTTCTCAAAAATCTCATTGTGGGAAAACTTGGTGATGCTATAAAGGAAATTGCATTGTACAAGTGTAAAAGGCAAATCTTTAAAAGAGAAGCATCAAAATATTTCAGAGGACAAACATTTTGCATAATAAACAACTGCAATTATATGCAAATGAGAACCATTATCAATTAAAGATTAATGTCATCTACTGGAGTTAGGTGGGGAAAGAGGATGTCAAAAGCTGTGCACATCAGATTATTAGCACAAGAGCTACAAACTTAGTCACACTAATAGCTTTTTAAAATGAAAATGTCATCAAAATCCAAATTTGTCAGTGAGCCTGGTTGTTGCCAGAATATTGGTTAATGCATGTCACAGCTGCAGTGTTTGTGCACATCCCTGTAGGCAGATTCAGAATCGAGGGCTCGTAGTACATAAGTGGTATAGAAGTGGGTAAAGAATTTAATTAAGGTTGTGGTAAAATAGTATTTTCTTTAAAGCAATGGAAGCTCAGGAAAATATATTCACTGCCGATTAAGCTGCAGGAAAAAAATTGCAGAAGATGGTGAGGGCTCATTCCAGCACCCAAAGAAGGAGATATCAGCTTGGCAGCTTGCACCAGTCAGGCTGGCAAACCCCTTGGACTCTATCACTTCTGAGGCTATTTTGGTTTCTTTTGCTATTTTTGACTAGCTAGTGCAGTTGTAGCCTAGGGCACAGAAGTAATGACTGAGCTGCTCAGAGGGTGACAGAAGGATCCCTCTAGGTCCAAACCTAGGCTGCTGCTGCTGCCTCCTGACTTGTGGTTAGAGAGGCAGGAGAAACTGCCCACACACCAGATTAGGTCTGGACTTCCCATGGGTGACCTGGGGCTCTAAAGGACCTCACTTACACAGTGTTTCTGCAGGGTCAGTCATGTAATCCCAGCAACTGAAAACTGGGTATTTTCTTCTTTCCTGGTGTTTTACTCTTCCTGGCGTCTGTTCTGCCTGCTTATGAAAGGAGGACTGTGCTGAGGAGATATTCTGCTGCTGGGTTTGAACTAGGCTTTCAATTCTTTACGTAGACAAGCAAAGCAAAGAAAAACAAGGCATACAGACAATAAATTATGATGGGAAAAGAGTAAAGGTCACTTGTGCTTTCTTTTCTAAAGGATGAGTAATCAGGAAGAAAGTGAACTAAAATACAGGTGTGATGCTAGCAGTACATCACCTTGGGATTGTAAATGATGCATGAAAGAGAGAAATAGGTTCTGATTTGCAAAAGATTATGTGTTCATGGACTTTGAGCCTGTGCCCAGGAGTGAAATCTATGTAGAGATTATTAACTCTTCTTATAAGGCAAATTTGTTTCTGTCATTGAGAAGACCAGAAAAAACAGCACAGCAATGGCAATGGCATACAAGATGGAATTAGAGTGCAGCCAAGCTCTCATTGAAGAGACCTGCTAAATAAAATGTTATATGTATTTAAAATGTTAATTTTTAAGTGAGGAAAGTAAATATTCATTATTAATAATTTTTCTCTCTATTTTTTTTGTGAAAGAGAGAAGGAACAAAATGGGAGTAATAGTTATATATACTTTGCACTGTGGGGTATTTTTAAACAGTGGGTAAAGTATTGCTGTAAAGAGCATGTTTGGGGACTCTGTGGGAGGTGCTGCCTTTTGGTAGGAGAGGATGTGAACCATAATAGTGGCAAGAGTGTTCTAGTACCACTTTATTTAATTAAATTAGCCTGAAGAGAGATCCTTGCAAAATATTTTATACTGATAGTGTCTGAGAAACGTGAGGCTTTACACAGAAGATCATTACATTCTGTTTTTAAATCCTCAGAACCACTGGATTTTTTTCTTCTTTATGGAAAAAGCTGATCATTTTCATAAAGAAGTCAAATGGATGCTTTGGATATGTCTAGTGCACATCTTTGACTCTTTCATTTCCTATGTATATGAAATACAAGGCAGGGCATTGTCTTTTTTATGCCTTTATGTCTCTGGAATCTTTTCCCATTAATGCAGAAAAAAAGAACACTTGTTTTAAAAAACAGAGATGAGAGTTCTTTTGAGGGAACACATTTGATTTTATGGATGACTGTCACAAAAGATAACAGCAACAAAAATAAAAGGAGCCCTGCAGAACTGATGCTTTTGGGGGCAAGAAAATTCCATTGTTACAGGGCACGAAGCTCAATAGCATCAATAATTGTTAGAGCAGTTTGTGCACATTTTACAAAGTACCTCTGAAAATGAATATAGAAAAGATTTTTTTGCAATGAGGATGGAAAAATACTGAACTGGGTTGTTCAGAGAAGTGATGGATGCCTCATCCCTGGAAACATTCATGGCCAGGCTGGATGGGGCTCTGAACAACCTGATTCAAGTGAAGATGTCCCTGCTTGCTATAGGTCATTTGAATAAATGACCTTTAACCTCCCTTTGAACCTGCACTATTCTGTGATTCTGTGAGTTTTATTTTGCATGTGTGCTTTTATGGAGAAATATTTTCCAAGACACACAGACCAGTTCTGCAGTGGTGGGAGAATTGTGAACATATAGAAAATCAGTGTCTTGCATCCCTTTTGTTTGTCCAGAGGGATTAAGTGTTGCTATATCCAACCCCACATCCCAGTGATGTACAAGAGAAAAGCAGAAAAAAATCTGGAGCTTTTTTTGTCTTTCCAGTTTCGGTATGCATTGTGATATTTTCTCTGTGACTATTAAGGTGAAATGGTCTATAAACCCTCTCTTGTCCTCTGCAATGCCAGGGACATGTTCCTCTCTCTCCTTCAAGCAAGGAGAAAACATTTGTGATTCTTTAAGTGCTAATTAAATAGACATATTGGGCAATTCACCCAGCATTATTGTCTTTTTTTGCTGGGATGCATAGGGAGAGGAAGTCTTGGGGAATTTGCTGATGAACCCCTGCTTTTGTCTGATTAAGAGAGTTTATCAAACTTCACTTGGAGTGGACAAATATGCACTTATTTTCAGAGAGAAACCTGACTTCTTTTTTTTTTCAGTTTCTTTACATAGCCACCACTGAAATGCCAACACTTACCTCCCACCATTACCTTTCCCAATTAGTAAAGTATTGCAAATTCAGTGAAAGGAGACTGAGCTTTTGACGTAGGGTCAGCATTGATCTGGCAAATAGGAGTTTGTTAACTTAAGGAAAGGGTTTGGCAGCCTGTTGAGGGAGTAGATACCCAGCCAGCCAAGTCTTTAATAGATCACCCTCTCAACAGAAAGATCAAGGATTGACATCTGCCCTTTTGCCTTTAAAACAGCTCTTACAATATCCTGCAGCCAAGACAGCAGTAGGGAAGCCTTCACAGTCACTGTGCTCTTCTGGTACCACGTAGAGAGGCAGGAAAATCTCTTCCAGCACAAAATGCTCTGTTGCTTTATCTTATTCTCTGCGTGTGCATCTCATGAAAGCCATTTATTTTGGTGTTTGTCACACCACATATTAGAAGGCTGCATTGCCCTAATGGCAAAAGTAATTGTTTAGACTGGGACTTCTGACTATACAGCAAAGGTCATCATACAGCCTCTCATTTTGAGAAGTTGCATTCATTTATCTTAGTATTTTTTATAAAAAAGAAAAGCCATTATTTCTTAGTATTGCATATCTTTGAATAACAGTGTTGAAGAACTTAATTTGACAGCCCAAATACAAAATTCCAGTGCCCCCAATCCCCAAGTAAGCAGAGCTCAGGGAAAGATGTGGAAGGATGATGTTTTAGCCATTTCTTTTACCTCTACATCTTCCTTTCCTTACAGCTATTTTCTTTCTCTGCATATCTTTTTTATTTAATCTCTTTTTGCATCTTGACATGCCGTAGTCTCCTAATTCCCTGTATTATTTTTGAAGAATCCAAAGGATAAAGAAAAAGCTATTTTTCTGAGCAAATGTGGCCAGTGTCCATAATAACTTCACTATATATAGAAAGTGATGCTGAATGCTGCAGTTAGACTTAGCCTGCAATATTTTGATTCTCTGTGGTAGAATACCTTGGGGTTTTGTTAGTAAGGGTAGGCACACATCATAAATAAGGATTGCTTTCATTCCACCATTGTCAGAAGTAATTTTATTTTCTATATATCATTGGATCAAATCCATTACAGACATCAAGCACCCATATACAAAATAATTATTTCTCAGCAACATATTGCCAATTTTTAGCTCTGCTTCTTCAATACTCTGCCCTAATCCAGCTCATTTCAAGGAAATTTAAAAATGTATCAGAGTATCTCTTCCCAAATACTCCTATTAATAGTTTTGAGATGTGGGTTAGAATGCATGCTACAATCTGTTTTCTTCTGTAATTTGAAGTCTGTTCCCTCTCTGGAAGGTTGCTGCAAGTGACACATGCTTATGTGTGTATAGTCTGAAAGGCTGCAGGTGGTGCAGCACGAAGCACCTAACTCAGTTTCTCCAAAGAACTGGAACTCTCTGGGGAAATACAGGCTCTTTACTTCCATAAAATATATCAATAAACCCATGGGGTTTTTCCCCCTACTTGAAATTTAAGTTGGAGACATTTTTTTCTGTCACTTGAGCCATCTTCATTCTGCCTGTCACTCCCTGTGTCCTGACAAGGAGCTCTCCTGAGGTAGAGGAGCCCTGTGCCCATCGGTGCCACAAGAGAAATTCTCTCTTCTCACAGACTGCATCTTCAAAATCAGCTGCTGGGAATGTGTTTTCCTCTCAACCAGATCAAGGGAATACCCAACAACAAAGCTGCTGCAGAAAGTGTTTTCAAGAAGACAAAGTTTGCAGTTTTATCTTGAGCAATTAGTATATTTGGGTAGAAAAAATAGCTATTTTGGAAGCTTCAGAAGAAACACATGGAGAGGCAGAGAGCCACCACTTTCTAGGATATGTATTTAAAGTAGTGGGGGTTTTGGTTGAAGTGAGTGAAGAAATTCCTAAGGTCAGGACATACCTGAAGAAGGGAAATAAACTTTTCTAAACAGAATCAGAGCACTGGATCAGATATTTGCTTCTAGCAGCAAATCTCATAGGCAATACCAAGACTCCCCCTAAGCCAGGGAGATTCTATTTTTGTCTAGAGGCCTGCAAAAGACTTGAGGAATTTTGAGTTAAACTCAAGTGAGTGTAAGATTCACTTAGAGTATGTGCATTAACATACCAATAATTTCTTACTTAATCAAATTCTTATATATAGGGGGTTTGTCCTTCTAAGCCTTTGTGGAAGGCTGCTCCAGCTTTTAGACCAAGACATCTTTTTTTTTTTTTTTTTTTTTTTTTCATAGCCACTGAGACCTGCCTGTCCCTCTGCTACTGCTGTCCTTTCCAGTAGCTTTTTCCCTGTGGGAGTGTGTGTCTAGCCCCCTTTGCAGGCATCAGCAGTGGACATCACAAACCCTCTGCCCTCTGTTGCTAAGCTGACTGGGGCAGGTTCTCCCAGCCCTGCTCTGTCCTTCAGGATACTCAGGCATGCTAAGAGGAGGCCCAGGAGGAGCTACTCTTCCTGCAAGTTAATCCCTCTCAAGCTCCTCTTCTGAGTAATGATGGACCCATGGGAAGGGTCATTTGCCCATTCCAGATTTTCTGCATATTCACCATGTATCTGTGCAAATCACTCAGTGTCTCTGAGATTTACCTCTTCAAAGTGCATTGGGACCAAAAGATAAAAGCTTTAGGATATTTATTTCTTATTGAAGCATTAACTTCCTATCTGCAGCTGTTTGCCTAATTGTCCTGGAGGTTTCCTGTGGGCTTCTAGAAAAAACAAATCTGAGACAGGAAATAAAGTTATTTAAAATAATTAGAAGAGGAATATGGATGCCTAGTGCATTCATCTGAAGCATTTGAGGACACCCCCATGCATATTTCAGGCCTACATCTTCTCTCCTCCCAGTTTTTCCTTCATGAAACCCTTTGTTACACACTCGTAATCCCATTAATTCTCCAGGAGACATCTCCTGACATCAGTCCACCCACCACAGCTTCAGAGTAGCCACAGCTTTGCACAGCAGTGCTTCCTTATTTCCATCCACGTCCCCCAGCTCCTTTTGAGCACTTTGTGTGGGATCTGGAGCCCCTGTGGCGAGGGTGGTCTGATGTCTGAAAGGCTCATAAATGTGTTCTTGATTTGGAAGTGAGTCCCCAAGCCCAGTCTCCATCCTGCACCCACGGGCCTCAATGGAAAACAGCTGCTTCTTGGACACAGTAGTTGGAGAAAAGAAGAGCATGGTGGTAAAGAAGAGCGGAGGCAAGGTCTTGTGTGCTGTCAAACAAAAGTGCTGCAGTCAGTAGCACCCTGGCAGGAACACTTGCATCTTGTAAGTGTAGTTTTTTCAGTTAATTAAATATGAGAATGGGTTGGACTAGTAGAGCTGTAGTTCTGACACAAAAATGTGTGGAAATACTCAGTGAAATGGACGGTCAGAATTATACCTTACTTTTTCTTCTATGCAAAAAAGTTATAGTCTGATGCAGCCAGATGATCTGTCTGTAGTCTGACACTTTAGAGATATTGGGGTCTTAATGACTGTGCTAAACATTTAAGTGATTTCCAGACTCCCTAGATATCTAAGTTTGTGCCTCAGTTACCTAAGTGGTATCTTCCATGTTTTCCTCTATTAGTTCGTTAGGTAGAGAAATCATCACTGAAGAATTCCTATTCCTTAAAACTGCACTGGAGAAATCCTTTCCTTTTAAATTTTTAATTTTTTTTTTTTAGAAAGAAAAAAGAAAAGCATTTGTATGGGAGCAAAACTTTGCACATAGATCAGATTTAGCGGGGTTTTTTTTGCTCTGCAGGTAGGGTGCCAAATCATCACTAATGTTATGAAGGGAAAGAGAGATGCCTGTCACACACAGCTCTGACCCATACAGGATCTAATTTTGTGCTGCCTTTACAGGTGCACTGCCTGTATTCATTTTGTCATTCCCATGCATTCCCAATTTTTACATAAATGAGCAGCATGATGTGGTAAGTACCAGCAGAGCTGCCATTCACCTGCAAGGTTACGTACAGGAAAGTTCTTTCTCCTCAGGTTTTGTTGGAATGCCTTTCACAATTCTTTGTAACTTCTCATTCCCTTCATACTTTGATTGTAAGAGTAGAAAGAGAGTCTTTTGTCAGACAGTTCTGTGTCTTCTATTCCCTGAATACAAATCTTTAGCCCCTTGCAGCCTCTTCTATTTTTTGCTCCCAGGTTTTGATTCAGAGAGGATCTTGCTTGGTTTGTTGCAGTTTTTGGGTTCCTAGCGACTTGTATAATTATGTTTTTGTAATGAGTACTGATACTGCATCTAGGTTGTTTGCTATACCCTCCTCTGAAGAGGAGTAAGGACTTCCAGCCCTGAGGAACAGCAGTGCCTAGCAGTAGATCAGGTTTGCTTTGGGGGTTAGGTTGAGTGCTTTTGTTTTTCAACTAAGGTGGAAACCAGCATTGGAATTCAGAGTGGTGGGGTACCTAGAAAAAAAAAAAGAGTAAAAGGAGGCATTTAGAGCTACAGGGATATTTTGATGGCATTTACTTGCATAAATTTAAAAGATCTTTTTTTGATGTCAAAGTCACATGGACCTGCAGAGAAACTTGCTTGCATCCCTGGTGCCCCCCTGTAGCTGATGAGTATCATGAACTGTGCTGTACCCAGCTTACACACCAAAGGACTTCTGTGACCACCAGGCTGCCTTTTTGCATGCCTTCCTGCCACGATTCCTTTGTTCACTGCAAACTAAGAAAAACCTCCTGGTGTTCAGGAGCTGGTGTTTTGACTGCTGCCCTGGCACAACTCTGAAAACACGCTGGGTAGGGGAGCAGACAGTAAATTCCCAGAGCTTCAGCTCTGTCTGGAGAAAGTCACTTCACTTGACAGCACAGTGGACAAAGCTGCTTTGAAAGCAGCTGCTAGCTTTTTTCTTCTTTGCTTTTTAGTTTTCTTTTTTTTTTTTTTTTTCAAGGTACCCAGGTCAGCTGTGAAATACCATCCCTAGCATGCAGAACAATGGCAAAAAAATGATGGGGGTCTTAAACTTCTTCCCCAACCTGCTGTTACTGCACATTGCAGACTAAAAAAAATAGGAAAACAACTGCTGAGGAGGCTCCCGAGTGACCCCTTGTGTCACATTGAGACTGTCCTTGTTCCCACAATAGCTGCACCAGCCACTGAACTGTGTCATTGCATCAAGTTCACAGAAATAAGGCACTTTCATGTTGTCTCTGCTTCTCTAAACCATGCAGGGTGGATGTGATACATACGTACACATGTATCTACATGTGTAGATACATATTTTACATCTGTAACACATATAAGTTAGTAAGTCAGTAAAATAAAGTACTTGATCTTTTTATATATAAATTTACACACAAGCCCATTTATTGTTCATTTTCCTGTCCCCCCTCTGCTATGCAAGGGAATGTAAACACACTATTCAAAATTCAGGTGTTCTTGTTTGGCTTCCCAGATGTTTGAAGCTCAATAGATTTTTTTTTGTTGGTGGTGGTTTTTTTTTCTTAATAATTTCCTGTGCTTCATCTTGTGAAGTGCTAAACCATTATTTTTTTTTTGTCTGCACATTGAGATTCATCTGTAGGGTCTAAACTGCCTCAAAAGTGCTTCAATTTTGCATGAGCACTAAGCTGGGGACTGAGAAGCATTATCCACTGCTGAAGGCCCCGATCATTAAAAAGAGCATGTAAATCCTCTGAACCAGAAATGAAAAGTGCACAGATCTTCTTTGTGAAGTCTCAACTGCTGCTTTAAGTAAAACATGAACCATTGGCATGTTTTTTTTCCTGGCCTTTGAAAAAAAAACCTAAAGCAACATCTTTTCTCAGCTACGTGTTCCTCAATCAAAAGAAGGGAAGACTGGGCTATGACCCAAGAGCTGGAGCTGCTAAGAGCTCATACTCCTGCTTTTCTCTGTGGACAACCTGTCTTCTTTCCACCCTCTGTAAGTAGCACCAGCCAGGCAAGGAATTGTTTGCGGATTGCCACTTGGGGTTTCTTAGTGTCAGGTTAATTTTTGGGTCAAGATGCTTCAATTCACATTTGTTTCTGCTCTTAGACTTCAGCCTCTATGAGTGCAGAAATTATGATGCCCATTGTTAAATGTAAATATATATTTATAGGGAGGTTTTCTTTGGAGTCCTGCTACACTGGAGCTTATTTCTTTTGTTCCAGGAAAAAGGAAAAAAATGTGGCAACTGTAGGCACATATTGTTTTATGTGGAAGAGAGCAATGAATTTTGAAGCAATTTGTACATATTTGCAAAAACTGCTGTCAACCAGAAAATAGCCTTCATTGAGAAACAAAGAGGGAGGTGGTTTTCTTTTATCTCTGAATGGTTTGTAGGTTGAGAACAAGCAATCCAATGCTGTTCCAAGGTATTAAACAGCAGTAGTTCAAGGGTGATGGAAAGCAATCAGCTGCTGAGATTGACCAGGGGAGGAGATAGCAGAGGACCTATTTTACCTTCCCAAGGGGACAAACCCACAGGGCTGTGCTGGCCACCCCCACCATGCTGGCAGGGACCAGGGCACCTGGTTTGTTTTCCACCAGCAGCCAAGAGCTCTGTTTTGAAATCTCCCCTGCATCTTGCACAACTTGGTCCTTCAATTGTTAATGGGAAAAGAACAAAACCACTTTGTTTTCACTGAAAGAAAACAAAACCCAAATAAAATGCATGTTCTTTAATTCTAGTTCAAAGTAAAATCCCTCTGAAGAGAGTCCTTTGTAATTTTTGTGTAAGTCAGTCAGTTAAAAAATATTAAAGGAGCTGGGATTTTAGCTTAACTCAATACTGTTAGGTGGTAATTAGATAATATAGGTAGGGGATGCATGCCAGTTGCAAACCTGACATGGATTTTAGAACAATTTTGAGTTTATTGTGCTGTTGCCTTCACCTGTGTTGAGTTCAGAATGTATCTGTTTCCTAAAGAGAAAATTATGATGAGACCAAAAATAGCTGGAAGCCTTTAATTTAAATATTTAAGCTAATAGTTGTAGAAAATTGTTTGTGATCTTCACACAGTTACTTCATATTGCCAGCCAGCCTCAATTTATGTAAAAGCAGTATATTGAGACAAAAGCAGGTGTAGGCAGTCACAGTATGAAGGATTACTGGGTGTAAAAGCTGTTTACTCTTTTAAACTATCTCTGGATATCTATCTGTCTATCTGTCTTTTGTTAAGATCACAGGTACTCTATATAGAAAATAAGCTATAGGCAAAGTGTGCCATTCTGCAATCATCTCAGTCCCATTATGGTGCACAGAATACATTTTTCTTGGCAAGAACTTTAATATTTGAAGCCGTTCTTCTTGTACATAGCCTATTTATTCATTTTTAAACATCAAATTTTGTAGCTTAAGTACTCTGATATATTCTAGTGGAATGACTTTCTGACTGTGAGGGATCCATCTCTGTAAGAGGGTAAATAGATTTAAATTCCTGCATAGCACAGATTTTTTTCTTTTTAACCTTTCTGAAAAATTTACTTCACCAAGTAA
This sequence comes from Chloebia gouldiae, assembly GCA_003676055.1. Taxonomy (NCBI): domain Eukaryota; kingdom Metazoa; phylum Chordata; class Aves; order Passeriformes; family Passeridae; genus Chloebia; species Chloebia gouldiae. The sequence goes on from QUSF01000025.1 coordinate 1,435,801, forward strand.
AGCAAACAGACACGGATTGTTTATAGCACCTGTGATGAACAATTAAATAAATTGGATGGGTCATTCCAGACTATCCATAAGTAAAAAGATCATAATTCTTCACTTTGGTCACTTATATTTTGCCATTAAAGGTAAAAGGACAAAAGACTGCATTAAAAGAAACCAATCTGTTTCCCTTTTATTAAATCTGTTTACAGTCATGCCACTTTGACTTATGGTCTTGGCCACTTTCATGAGGCAAAAGCTATGCTACTGTTTTAAGTGGTGCTTTGGTGAGGCTTTGTTAGAACTCTTAAGACATATGAGGAATATGAGAAACATAATTTGATTCTATAGCAGCACGGGTGTTTAATGGGTGTGCAGAGGAATGCCCCTGCCCATGAGCTGTTTAGCTGCTGGTTCCCCAAAGCATCTTCTACATCAATCAGAAACTGTCCCTGCCCTTTGTGTCCCCTCCAAGCAGTGGGAAGGGAGATTTGGGGTTTCACCCACTCAGGAGAACCTGAGCTTGTCTAAGCAGGGAGAGAGCCAAGAGCACAAAATATCAGGTTGTGAGGCTGGTCTGAGAACTGACTTTCCAAAATTGAATGTGTAAAGGGTTGCAAGTTACCTTTGTGAAAATGGGCTGTATTTCCATACTTATTGGCAGTGGCTGCGATATACCTGCCATCTATATGCAGGTATTAACTGCAATGTCTTTTTCCAGACCAGTAGGTCATAAAGTTCCATCTCCTTGAGAAATGTGTTCTTTGGCGTATGTGATTACTAATTAATGAAATACCTTTTGGGCAAATGAAAGCACAAAAGCACAGAAGCTGTTTGAGCTACTTACAGAGAAAATAAACATAGTATCCATTCAGTTTCTTGGAGTTTTTGTAAGTGCAGTTTAGTCTTGTGACTAAATAGTTCCTGTTTACTGTTCTGCCAGAGGGTTCCAACACATACCAATGTAGCACTTTTACCAAAATTGCTCTATCAAAGTCCTGAGGAGTATTTTCACAGGTTTTGGGTATTAATATCAAATGCTGAACAGTTATTACAGCCAAAATATATCAAAACAGTTTCTCAGCAGAATGGTGCCCAGTGAGGTGGAGATATTAACTCTGTGACCTAGACTGACTCCAGGCTGAATAATTACATTTGATTAATTTATAATAATTTTCTGTTGTCTGATATTTATGGTGATCATTTATTGTCTTGTGCAGTCTTATATGGCCATAGAACCTTGAGATGTTTTTGTTTCCCTAGAAAGAAGTGTGTCTGGTCAGCAAATCTGTTTCTTTTAAAATCATTGGGAAATTTGCCAATTACTACAGTGGATGCAATATGGAACCCATGAGTTATAACTGCAGTTATCAATAATCTGCCATAATATGTACAATTGCATTGCATTTGCATACATTAAAAAAGATAACATTTGTGCCTCTGAAGACCAGATAATCTACCTCACAGTTTGTATAGCCAGTTAAGTTAAGCACTTGGGGACCATGTGTATGAAGTCTGTCTTTGCTTTATTGTGTTTCTAGGATACAGTTATAATAAAAGACCATGCATATAAGGCATGATTCCCTCTTCACACTTCCTTTTGCTCCATGAGGGGTATTAACTTAGATTTTGATATACACCATGAGCTAGTGCCTCTCCCTGTCCTTATTAGCAGTAGGCAGACTGAGAAAGATTCCTTCCACCCTTTGCCTTTCTCTGCCCATTAATCCCTCATAACCTGCAAATACAGAATAAGTAAAGTTCTGGTTCCTTCCTACCCCTTTTCAAAGCCCAAGTTGTATGAATCACAGAAATACATTTATTTTATTGAAATGAGTAATTGAAAAAGCTGTGCTAGTAAGTAGGCAAAAATTGTGACGTATAGACAACTTCTTGATTCAATGGACTAGGACATAATTGCAGACCAGTTCTGACAAATGTCACAAGCCTTCTTCATTGCTATCCTCCATCCTGAACTGGACAGAAAACTACTAGGACAAAAGAATATCTTAGACTGGTTGTTGTGCTTTAGGTTCAGCTGGTGACCGAGCCACACATGGCCACTCACTCCCATGGTGGGATAGGGCTGATAATCCAGCAAGTAAAAGTGAGGGAACTCATGGGCTGAGATAAAGGCAGTTTAATAGATAAACCAGAAACTGTGCAAGACAAGCAATACAAAGAATTTATTCTACACTTGGTAGGCAGGCAGGTGTTCCCAGGAAAGCATGTCTCCATCACAGGTGACTTTGCAGGACAAATGCCACCACTCTGAACTCTCCCTTATTGTTCTCACAGCTTTATATGCTGAGCATGTCATCATATGGTCAGGGATATCCCCTTGGTCAGATCTTTGTGGATTTATAGAAGGAACCTGTCACGTATTCTAGCTGCCCACATTGCTATTATTTGCCTTCAACTCTGTTTGTTATGGCATTACTTGAAATACAAAGATCCTGACTTCTTGTGCATAGTTCTAAATGATTATTGTGTAATTCTGGAAGTGGTCAGCTTACTCAAGTATTCAAAAAAACCACCACATTTATGCTGTGTATCTTCATCTGCTTTATATCTTAGCTGTATAAAGAACTAGACTGAAAAATTCATGATATTTCTAAAGAAGAAGATAAGGTAGAGGATTTACTCTCTGTGAGAAGATGACATTTTTTACTTAGCACAATGACAAAGTGGAATTAGCCAGTAACAGGTACGTATATGATACATAAATTATTGCTAATCTCTTAGTCTGTCTTGCCCTGTGTATATTTGGGCAAAATACAGGGGCTTGTTTTATAAAGCAACTTCTAATTTTGCTCTCAGAGATTGTGCACTCACTTATAAACAAGCAGTTTAATAAACAGTCACCTGAATAAGAGGTGCAGCATGCCACATTGTCTGGAAATATTGAGACATGGGTTTTTCAGCTTTTTTTCTTCTTTTTCCTTTTTTTTATTGGTTTTTCTTTTCCATTCCTCTAGCTAATGTTCTTTGGTGTAGAAGCAGAAGCAGGTCCAACAGAGATAAGATGAAGATCTCTGTTTGAAGTCATCTTGCAAGGGTTTTCCTGCACTTGGTGCCCACAGGAGACGGATAAGCAATACACTCCTGAATGAAAGCAGACAGAGTGTGCCAGCTCCTCTGTGAAATCTGATGTACAGCAGTGTGTCAGCTGGTAACAAGGCAATTGCTATCTGAGATATCTCAGCAAATTGCAGTGTTTGCAATATGGCCTAGAAAAGGATTTTCTGTTTGGGGTGATGTTGGAGTGTGCTAGCAGAAGGAATAAGATTGTGAGTTGGTACAACAATAGAAACATGTCTCCTTGTGCTTGCCCCAGGGTCTGAAGGTGGATGTGTTTCAGCTGGTGAGGGCTTTCTCCTAAATCAGCATTGCTGTTTGGGCAATAAGGCACCAGTGTATTGTGCTGGGAAGCAGTAGTGGAATCAAATCTCCGAGTTCTGGCCATGGATCCTTATATCCCAGATGAGCTTGTGTCACCACCAACTGGTTTGATACATTTTGAACTCTAGGAAACATAGTTTACCTTAGAGATCAAGACACAATGATGATTTTTGCTTGTAAGCAGAAAGAGGTACCATTTATTTTCTATGGAAAGAAGGTGTGCATCTCTTTGGTCATGGCACAACTGTTGATACTGCTCAAAGACCAAATTACTTTGAGTAACCTGAAACTTGTCAGTACTTCACAGCAGTCCCAAAAGACATTATGAGGAGTAGATTGTTATTTTGGATTAGAAAGCATCTCAGGAGGTCCAAGATAAAAAGTCCTGCAGGTGCATTTATAAGGAGCAGCTTTTTGTAGTATCGTTTTTTATCTTCCACAGACAATCAGAAAACAGCATTTGTGTCCTGAATGTTAAGGCTATTTCATAATCATTATTAACCAGTATGGTCATTATGAGCATGCTTATTTTGGCCCTTGGGTAACAAAGTTCACTGCTCCATCAAGCTCTGTCATAATCAGCCTTATTATAAAAACAAAATGTTGTAACCTTCTAAAGCTCCCTGGGCTAGTGCAGTGAAAACTGTGGGAATGAGCCGAAGTAATCTTTAGACTAGCAGAAGTTGCACTGGGAAAATACAACAATTTTTATGGATGTAAGGTTCATTCTCCTCCCCACCCTCTTAATGCTCTTCTCACCAGGACAAAAGCTATCCCTCAGACCCCTCATGGAGCTAAATTATCTCATCAAAGCAAAATAAGTTTATAGCACAGTATTCACTGCATATCAAGTGCCCATGCACTGCTTTGATTTCCATTCTTTGGAGTGCTGTTACCATATTTTGAGTATTTCATTTCAAAGAGAAGAGCTATTAAGTGTTTCCCCCAAAGAAGCTGATTATTCAATGGCTAAAGATGTCAAGGATAATGAAATACAAGGGAGCTGGGCTGTGATAGTCTCTAGCAGGAAAATACATCTCGTTAGAAGGAATTCCCGCCAGAGAAGTCTGTGGTGTTACATGCCTTAATTCCTTTCTGCTGCTAGGTTGTTGCCCAAGTTTTGGGATGCAGGCAGCACGCAGCTGCAGTGACAGTGCACAACTGTGTGCAAACAGTAATTAATCATTGGCTCCCTGAATGGAGCCTCTGTGAGGCTGGAGGCAAATCAAAGGGCTGGCCTGGTTTCCAGTGCTCGAGGAACACACCACGCTGTACAACTGGGAACATTCACGCTATGAATATCCCCTTGTAAGCCCTGTGGCAGGGGGCTGGGGGTAGCTGGCCTCCACAGGCTCAAGTCTGTGCTCAGCAGAAGGACCTGCCCTTTGGTGTTTGGTGATGGGGACAAACTGTGCGTGCTCTGATCCAAGGATAATTCAGTTCAGTTTCCTGGCAATTCTGGAAAGAAAAATTAATCTCACTGCACAAAAGACTTGTATGTGAATTTGTATATTCAAGACTGTTTGCAGGAGTGCATTTTTGAAATGGCAATGGTATTCTCTATTGGCAGACATGCATTAAAAATTTGTTGATACTTGGGCATCATCAGCAAAGAGAAAATATGCTGAAAACATTTTCTCCTGCCCCCACCCAGTAATTAAGAGCCTTTTGACCAGGGACTGCATTTTGAAGGAGAGAAGAGGATTGTGTCAGTGTGAAACAGCAGATCATTAGAGGATGTACACATTTTGCCAGCGATGCTCACAGTGGTGTCTGAGACACCGCAATATTTCCTTGCACTTAGAAGAAGCAAAAAGGCTTCCCCAGAGAGAGCAGTCTGTGGGAAATGTGGGCAAATCTCGCTCTGCTTGGAAGGATGGCAAGTGGGTCACTGTCCTCGTGGGTGCAACTGTGGGTTTGGGGGAGGGCTGTGCTGAGATGGGTTATGGAGGGCAGGGCCAGAGAGACTGTCAGGCACTGAATTGTATTTCACTGTGTTATAAAATCCCTTAAAAAATATTCCAATATTTGCAGCATATATGACAGTAATAGTGCCATCTTGCAGCTTGCAATAACCATACTTCAGCACATGTGCCCGTCATTATGAAGTATCAGGATATTTTTGGCCATCCTAAAATCCATTTTCCTGGCAGCTCAGTGTCACAGTGAACAGGACTTCTCCCTGTGCTGTGTCTGTCTAGCAAAAAGAGATTAAGTACAGAAGGGCTAAGGAAGTAATATAAATTGAATGATTATGTAGTTTTATGATATATCAAAATAAAACTGGTCTGGATTGTCCCTTGATGTACATTGTCCTAGAGATGTTGTACAATTTATATTAGCTGAGGTGCTGTTTCTCCAATTTGTCTAAAATACATGTTGTATGTGATGAAAGTCAAAATCTCAGTAATTAGTTTTTCACTCACCCACATCTCTCATTATGCAGATAAAGTGGGTGTTTCTTTCCCTTCACATCCTTATGACAGTCTGTGTTGCTGAGTAGATATTTGTAGAGAGCTGCAAGGTCTCCCAGCAACTTTGCAAGCAGATTTCTCCAACTACCCTTGTTTTCTTCCCATCAGTAAGCCCAACACTGACCAGTGTTCCTTGCACCCTGACAGGTCTGATTGTCCGGGAGGTCAGCATCGAGATTTCCCGGCAGCAAGTGGAGGAGCTCTTTGGGCCCGAGGATTACTGGTGCCAGTGCGTTGCCTGGAGCTCCGCAGGCACCACCAAGAGCCGGAAAGCCTACGTCCGCATTGCATGTGAGTGCTCGGGGGTGCGCCTGGGGGGATGGTGGCTAGGTGAGGAGAACTGCAATCTCTGCCATTTCAGAGAGATGTTTAGTTCCCAGCCACTCTGTATTTTGCACAGTTATCGATGCATGCTGAAACTGAGGCATTCAGAAATATTCACAAAAGTTTCAGGTGATTCTCCTCTTAAGAGCTAAACCTCATTATCCTGTGTGTGGCATCAAAACCAGTATTTATTGAGTACGGCAGATTTATGTCCCTATAAAAGTGCCTGAAGCCAATGAGTAGGAACCTTAACAAAACAAGCTATGGAAAGAGATGAGAGCTGTTCTTTTCACAGAACTGCAGAATGGTTGAGTCTGGGAGGCACTTTGGAGGTCACCTGATCCAACCATTGGCTCAAGCCAGGGACACATAGAGCCAATGATCCATGACCATCTCCAAACACCTTTTGAATGGCTGCCACAAAGGAGACCCTACCACTTCTCTAGACAACCTATGCCACTGCTCTGTCACCCTTACAATGAGAAAGTGTTGTCTGATGTTCAGAGTGGAACTTCTGTGTTTCGTCTTCTTTCCATTGCCTCTGGGCTCCCTGAAAAGAGCCTGCTGTGTCTTTGTTGCACTCTCCCACCTGGTGGATGGGATCCTTCTGAGCCTTCTCCTCTTCAGGATGAACAACTTCTCTTGGCTTTTTCTTGTAGAAGAGATGCTGCTGTCATCTTTGTGACCCTTTGCTGGACTACCTCCACAATGTTCATGTGTCTCTTGTACTGGGGAGCCCAGAACTGGTCCCAGCACTCCAGATGTGACCTCACAAGGGCTGAATTAAGGGACAGGATCAGCTCCCTCACCTATTGTCAGTCCTTTTTCTCTAACACAGCCCAGGACATCATTAGCCGCTAACATTTGCTACATTTCTCACTTAATGTCAGTCAGCCTGGTGCCCAGCAGATCACCCAGGCTCTATTCTGTAAAGCTGAAAATATGTTTCACTGCAGTCAGATAATAGAGCTGCTGTTCCTTAGCAAAGAATAAAAGGGTGTGTTTAGCATATCATGTGATCAGACTGGTAATATGAGTTTGAAAGTGGTCATCTGAACCCTAGTATTTCATCATTGTTATTCATGGCTACTCGCCTCAGTATTTATTTGGAACAGTTCCCAGCTTAGACCCCAAGAACACAGGGCAACCAGTTCCCTGAAATCAGATCTTCATTTGACTGTACAAATATTTAATGTTCATTAATTTTCAAAGAGGTGCTTTTCTTTGTAATAGAGTAGTCACACTGGGGACTCCCATTTCTCTTTCACATGATGAAATACTGTTCTGTATAATAGGAACAAAATATATCATCTAGAATTGCCTTTCTTCCACTGCTTTCACTCAGCAAAAACACATTTTGTGAGAAAAGGTCATTGGAAGCTGGATTTGCAGCATACTTATATTCCCTGCACTGTGCCTAACAATTTATAATAGGATAAGAGAATTCTTCCAGCCAAATAAACCTTTTCACAGAGACATTAGAGGAAGGACTCTCTGTCATTATAACACTCCATTAAGGGCTTGATTCTCCTTCTGTTCTTGAGAAACTAGTACTTGGTTAAATCCTCAAAGAGGAGATACTTTCTGTATAAACATCCAGATAGAAATCTCAGAAGTGCTATTTAAATACCCTTTTTTGAATGCTTTTAGTCCAAGTAAAATGGGAAATAGTACTTTTAAGTATAGGCCTGCCCTCAGAGAATTTCCCCAGGGCTAAGGGGAATTAAAACTATTGTACAAGACAGTCTTCCTGCAAAAGCAGAAATGCCAGTACATGTGTGCATATTGCTTTCCCATGGCAGGAAGCTCTTCAAAACTTTCAGGATTTTCCTTTTTTTGTAATGAAACAAAAGAGAGTGGTTTCAATTCTTTTTTTCTTACAAGCAGTCAATACTTCAGAGAGGCTTAGCAATGTTTGAACAGGTTTTTTAGATTATGACTCTGCAGTTAACTCATTCAGTAGATTCTCATGTCCTGCCAGGTAGCCCTTGACAGATGACCATTAAATTAACACAGTTTGGAAGTATTTTATATATACTTAAATGTATTTTACTTGATATTTAAGTAACTTTTGTGTCCTGGCATACCTGTGCACCTAATTCCTATATAACACATAATCATTATGTGTCAATGCACTTTATATCAACTGACATTTCTTCCCAGGTGTCCACATTTATATTGAAGGTGCTCGTAATACAGAGTTCGCTTATTTTTCTTACTATATTTTGGAAAGAGGGGAACAATCAGTTCAGTGATTTTTCCAGAGTCTCAGTGGCTTTTTTTTTTCCCCCAGAAAAGTCTAATTAAATAAACACCAGGGAATTTTAGACGCCTGTAATTCAAATGTGTCTTTATATTTTACTGAAGTTTTTTTAACCTCTTGTCCCTGAATTTGTGGTTCCTGGACGGCTGTGACACAGGCAAGTCACTTAGAGTCCTAGGGATTAAGGGTTGAAGTATGAGTCCTTCAGTCTGAGGATTTTAAACCAGCAACAAAAGCACATTCTTTGGAAAATTTTCCATGCACAGATTTCTATAAATTTGTCAGGTAACTCCCACCTACCTTCTAGGAACTCAGGAAGATGATGTGGGGAATATGCCTTACTTCCTGATGTCATTTGGTCTGCAATACCACTCTTTTAAACTCAGTTACACCAACACTCATCTGTATTCACAACTTTGACTTCTTAGGACTGAATCTGCACTGGCAATGTAATAGTTGTGTCCTAGCAAACTTCCAACTCAGCTGGTTAAGTATTCTGATGGTTACACAGTGTGCCTTGAGGCTGGGATACAATGTAGGTTCTATGCAGTATTTATTAATCCAGGAAATCAAGGATGTCCTAATCTTTAGAGGGACAGAAGAGTCCATCTCTCCACATCAGTCTGCAGTTATAGCTGCTTATTTGTCACCAGTGCAGTCTTCCCTTATAATTGGCACAAGAGTGAGCACTGACACCTTTGGGTAAGGTGAGGGGCCAATGGAGCATGTAAACTGCTTAAGTGGAATTATTTATCTTAATACCCGAACCTGGTGATTTTATCCTGACAGGTACAATTGTAGCATAACTAGCCATATCTAGCACATTAGGAAAAGCTTCTCTCCTCTTTCTCTCTCTCCCCCTCTCCCCATCTCCCTCTCCTCTCTCTCTTCCTCTTTCTCCCTTTCCCTGTTCATTTACTTCTCCTTTTCTCCTTATCCACTTTCTGTTTTTTCTCCCTTATTCCTTTATGTCTGATTCTGGAATTATTGTGTCCTCTCAAGGGCTGGAGCTGCACTCCATTAAAACAAACAAACAGAAAAATAACACCCAGCATCACTGTTCACTGAGCGTGTAATAGAATTAACTGAAAAGTAATTTGAAAGTGTGAAAAATGTGCATCCTGGAAAAGCAGCTTGTGTTTGTTTAATACAGGGTCAGACTTGTGTCAGAAAGTACATAACAACCTGGTCAATGAAAGTTCTCTGTGGAAATCAATTGCAACATTGCTTTGACCAAGAGCTTCAGTTATTCAGGAAAGGAATGATCTATAAGTATGGACTAAAGATGCTGCTGCTTTTCAAAAGTTGCCCATGCTGTCAATACAGACAGGAAAAGAGCCTGAGTTTAAAGACAACATTCCAGCTTCCTTAAGTGTTCAGGGCATTTACAACAAATCACTGTCGAACTCCTGGATCATGTGTTTGCTGGGAAATAACTCCCTTCTGTGCAGGCTCTTTCTGCAAAGGCAAGTCTTTCCTGTTTCATGGAATTCATTGTCTTGGGGCACTGGTCTCCCCATGAGAGCAGAGCTGAGCATTTCATCCTCTTAAACCAGCAGAATTGTTGGGATTAATTTTCACTTTGCCATTTTTGATATATCAGAAACCAACAAAGCAGTGACACCTAATGTATGTATCTTGGTGAACCTGGAAAGATACAATAAATTTTCTGAGATATTTGCCTAGGAAAGTGCTAAAACACATTTCCTATTTATTTGCACATTTCTGCTTTATTCTAGGCAAATCCTATGAGGAGCCTTAGAAGTCACTAATATGTTTTGATACAGTTTTCCTGCTCAATTAAAAAAATTTTCCTGTTTTGGAGGGAGGGAGAAAGGAGGGATTTTGGGCAGCTTTACCTTTGGCTGTGAAAAATGCAACTGAATTTAAATTTTAATGTAAGTTTTCTGTAACAGAGCTGATGCCACTGAGCAGACAAAACCTAACAGGGCAAAATTTGTGTTAAAACACTAATGAGATCTGAGCCTGTGTAATCAAAAGTAGAGTTAAACCCACTGGAACATACATCTGATAAAGACTAAACAATAGCTGCAGGATTTGACCTAATTTTTAGATCAGATAATAAAGGGGTGCCTAAGACAAATTGCTTTGAGCCCCTGTGCATAGAGCAAACTCACTTTTCATTTACACCACTTTGGCGTTCACTGACTTCATGATGTTAACCCATGGTCTCCTTGAGAAAATATAGTAGAAATTCAAGCCCTAAATCTGCTCCCGGGTTTTAGATTTGTTGAACATCTATGAGAAAATAGAAGCTTTTTCTGTAATTTCTATTACCTGATTTATTTTTTTGTGTAATGGATGTGAATAGTTTATTCTTTTCCTTTATTCACTATCTTAAAAATAAAAAAAAAAAACAAGGACAAAGATTTTTAAAAGCCCTGATGTAGTAAGGAACTGTGCTTTTTAGTATTTTTTTATAATTTTGTACTTGTTTCCCATGTACTTATCTGAAAGCCTTTATTCTCCCAGACATTTTTTTTTCAAAGGTAGTTAATATATGCATGCCAGATACTGTACACTGATAAGATAAATGAAGTACAGAAAATTAGATTGGTTCATCTGGTGGTTTATCTCCACTTACAAGTGGTTTGTAGTTATGCAAAGAAGCAGATACGAAAAACAATCAATCACATATTCTTTACTGATACTTGTTTATCTCACCTTGTAGTGTGGGGCCCGTGCTCCATGGCTGCAGTGCCTCTCTTCTCATACCTGATCCAAGCAGAGCTGTGAGGACACATTCTGCAGCCACTAAAGCATTGAAGCCCCCTGCAATAGGAACAGAGTTGGGTGGATGTTGAGATAAGCAGAGAGGAGCTAGGAAGGCCAACAACTGAAAATCTTAATGGGAAGTTACATCCAGAATATCCAGTTTTAAAAAATGCCATAAAAATGTGGTTTGTGTACTTTGGCAAGTGTGTATGAGAGTTAGCAGAGATAGGACCTTAATTCCTTCCTTCCTTGTGTGCCATTTAAGTTGCTGCTAATCAATATTCGCTGCTTGGACTTAATAAAGGGATGACTGAGGCGTGTGGTCTTGAGCTGAGATTACTGAAGAGCAGCAGATTACAGAAAGGGCAGCAGAGAGGTTAACTGTGCATTTAGTATATTCAGTCCTACCTACCTCTCTGCTCGTGCTCCTGAAAAGCATGCTCCTGAACCACTTCCCACGCACTTAACGTGCGTGACCACTCCAAAATTTAAGAATGCAGTTGCAACAGTAATAAATAGAAATTATGTTGCACTGTATGGAAGAACCAAGACTCTATAAATTAGGGTGGACCTGATGTTTGCATTGCTTAAAAAACAAAAGGAAACTCCTTTACTGAATTAACATTAATTTAATCTCTCTGTAGGAGCTTTGAGAATATCTTACCTACACTGTCATGTCTGATAAATTATCATCTTTCAATACAGTCTGATTAGGGCCGTAGTGCTGATAGATCCAGCCAGGAAGTTAATAAATTTTTCTTGTATTTTAGTAGTGATGAGACAACTGTGTGAGTTACATTAATCTATCAGAAGAGCAACAACAAAACACCACTTACATAGAAAGTTTTCAGTTTTAGTGTTTCAGTGTCTTGTAAATGCAATTCTACATGTGAATTGTAATGTTTCTAATAGGTGTCTTTAGTACCTTTAGAGCATCTGTCATGTAAAATGTCACCTGTTGAGGTTAGATTATTTGAACATGATATTTAGATTTATTTGAAAAACAAGAACTTAGGAGTTCATCTTCAATCACCAAATAAAATAATGAATATAATTAAGTTTATAAGTTGGTTTTCAGATTAAGCTTACAATAAAATATCAAGATATCAAGTAAAAACAGAAGAGGAGGAGAGCAGTGTGATCAATGTACACCTGGGAACCCATCTGCTCAGTGAATTCTTGACAAAGAAATTGTTTACTTGTATTTTTTACAGTTCTTTCAATACCAAATGTGTTGAGTGGGTCATTCTTCATTATAAGCACAGCCCACAAGGAAGCTGTGTTGCAAAAGAATGTTTAGTCTTATGAGCACCTGGCTGAATTAGCTTGAATTTATTTCCCCTCCTCTCTACCAAGAGAAGAGGAGAAGGAAATGGTTTTCTTGCAGATTTGTGAGCAGTGAGTCTCTAGAGTCATCAAAGTGTTATCCCCAGCTGGCTGAAGATGCCATTGATAGAATGAGGGCTGGCCAGTCTGCACCTCCCATTTGTTCAGGCTGAAAATAAAAAGGAAATAAAAGAGGAGAGAAGGTCTGGGGCTCATGCAGAGTATCTTGCAGATGGTAGCCTGGCAAGCGAAGGGTGTACACCTCATTCTGTATCTCAGGTCAGAGATAGAGCAGCCTGAGTCCCCAGAACAAGATGTGCACTCCCAAGAAGCTGCTGCAGTCCCACTCAGCTGTTTGGCCATGGAAGCTCATGCTGCTTTCTGGCTGTGTGGACCAACAGAGGACTACAGACAAGCTCAGCCCAAGCCATGAGCTGCCAGGCATCACTGGAAAGGTGGAAGTTCCACCATCTGTGATGTTTGTCTCCAGACTGAGAAGGTGACTGTGTCAGCCTCATGGTGATGCAACATTTGTCTTTAGGGCTGGCCAGAAGTGAAAGATCCCCTCCAGGAAAGGAAAGAGTAGCACAGAGTTATGTATTCAGGATTAAGACAGAGTTTTGAGGTGTTGACTTATTTCCTCAGTCTTCAGCTCCAGCTGCTGCAGTGTGGGCCAGCTAAGAGCACAGCCCTGTCCAGCTGCAGTCACATTCCATGAGCAGCAGTGCTCTGGAGAAGGGCAGGAGGCTTTGATCAACGCCCAGCATGCAGCTGATGCAGCAGGGCAAGACTCCACGCTTAGAAAAGCCATTGATAGAGGTTGCAGAGGGATCCCCTGGGTTACAAACTGATGACATTCCTGTGATTGTCTCACTGGAAATCTGTTTTGATCTAATTAATAACAGAGCTGGAACCACACAAGAACAAAATGGAAAAAGAAGAAGTTTTTGTACCTAACCTTTCCACTTCCTACCCACCAGCGTGATTGATCCCCTTGAAAGGTCACAGACTCAGCTGTGAACATTAAAGCAGGGCCAAACTATGCCTGACAGGGCAGGGTTTCTTACATTTAGATTTGCAATTCAGTATTTATTAGCTTTTTTTTTTTTTAAGCAAAGAGGTGTCTTTCAGCTCTATCCACATTGTGGAAAGTAATGGAAGAGGAAGAGATCAGTTTTACAATATTAGTCATGTTTCTGGAGCTAAGAATCAGTCATCCAAGTTTGGGAATAAATGCACTGAGGTGTGTTTTCACAAGCATGTGGATTTTCTTTCACTTTATAGAACATCAGTGGCATTTTACCAATATTTTCCCACAATTCTTTTTCAGGTTGGGTATTCTTATTACCAGGTAAAATTAGGCCGGGTAAAATTAAAATAGAATTGAACCTTGCCTCTTGAAAACACTCTCAGGGGAAGAAGGTAGACTTGAAATCTTGGTTAAATATCACATATTGGTCCTTTAATAACAGCTAAAATTTTACAAAGCCATATACACTTTTTCTCTAGTGTTTTTATTTTATTTCTTTATTTTTATTTGTTTGATTTTATATGGATGTCTGTATATGCTTACCTATATAAAGCAAGCTACTTCTGTATGGAAATGCATGCTTTTTTGGAGGTCTTTTCATATTCTTAAACCCTTGTTTCTCTGAAAGTACAAACTGAACATATTTCTCTCAACAGCCATATTTAATACGACAGTTGTATAGAAAAAAAAGTGGCTTTTTTTCTTTTTGTTCTATTAAATCTTGCTCATATTTTAGATTGTTTGTTACAGGAGGAAAGTTGACGCTGGAGTTACTAGAAGGAGAAGAGAGTCTAAAAGGTCTACCAAGGGCAGAAATCCATCTTTCCCTGACAGTAATGCTGCCTTGTTCTGTTTGTCTGGTTTGCATCTAATTCCTGGCTGACAAGTGTCCGTTTTTCATGCTTGTTCATTAGTCACCCTTGCATTAGCACCACATTGAAGTGCCTGGTCTGCCTCTTATCACATTTCTCAGCAATGATAAAAGATATTCTTATAGTTTTACCCACCCACACATCACAGCAAAAACCCAAAACAACAAAGAGATAAAATATATTTGATTAAAAAAATAATAGGGTTGTTCTTCGCTCTTTCTTAGAAGTTGACAGGTAGAAAAGGAAGGGGGAAATGACTTCCTGTATAATCTATTACCTTTCGCAGGCAAAAATGCAACTTCTGAGTGTTTTGTAAGATAAAAACATGTTAAACATATAATGAAATTATTTAGCAGTGCATCAAAAATTAGACCTAATGCCACTTTGTCCAAAAAGCATAGCAATTCAGAAGTAAAGTTAGCAACATGGTGTACACTGAGAGTCTGAATTGCCGTTACTTTATTTCAGTTTTATGCTTATGAAAATTCTCTTATTTCTATGCAGCCATATGTCCTTACCAGGGAGGGTTGTGCAGAGTATTTCAGGAGTCTTGGAGGGAAGTCTCAGCATAAGTATGCTGTAAACGTGCTGTGATATATGCCACAAGAGCCCCCTCTGAATTTACTAGGACTGTGCTTTAGAAAGGGAAATAGTCTGGCTCAAGGTGGCAGACTAGAATTTTAATTGCTGCCTTTGGTTTCTTTTCTGAAGACAGCCTTGAAAGGAAGGTAGAGGTGGGGTAAAGCACCTGGTGGGGCTGGAGGTTGTTACCTGAGCCTGGCAGTGACATCCCTCCCTGAGCTGGCAGTGACATCCCTCCAGTCAGAGAGCTGGCGAAAGACAGGATGGGCCCTTCAGCACCACTGTCCACCCCAGCTCATTCCACTATGGGGAATATTACCTGGAGAAGGGGAGGAAGGGTATTGCTGACACCAGCAATACAGGGTTATTCTACATTACCAAACTAATAATGGAAAGGAAGTAGAGCTGCCTTTCTCTTTTGTCCCCTCTATGGAAGGTAAGGGTAGGGAAGGTGCTCTCTCAGCATCTCAGTATCAGGGCTGCTGCCCACCGGAGACTTTAATAATGAATGCTGCCTCTTCACACAGAGAGGTCCTGATCCAGAATGGATCAAATGTTTTATTGATTTGCTTTTCCAGGTATATTTTTTGAAGATTGTTAAAGCTTCTTTGGGATGTATTTTATTAGTCTCTTACCATTCTCTGGGAAAATGAATCCCTTCTGTCCTCACTCACAAGCAATTGTAACTTATATGACACTTTGAGAAATTGAAAAGTGTTATTGAAAATACTCTGCTTGGGAAAGATCCAAAGTCCCTCATTACATTAGCAAGCTCACCCACTCCTAGCTGACAGTGACTATAATTGTTAAATGGCAAAGGAAGCTGAAGATTGGGGAATTAGAAGGGTGTCATTGTTATCCACAGAAATCAGAGCAAGAGCCATAGTGAAAAAGCAGACATTTCAAAACCCAGTGCTGTCCAAGCAGGGTTTCCTGACAGTTACAGGAGATGAGAAAGATGTTTGTGCAGGCCCTTTGCTTCATCATCAGTTAAAAACCCACCTTGTGTATGTCACAACCAGACAACCTTATGCTTGGTTAGGTCAGCTAACCATAAGTGTCCTGCACTGTTGCCATCTGGAGCCATTTGTAGGTGACATGGCTGCTGTGGGAGGTGGTGGGATAAAGCTGTGAACACATGGGAGGGAGCCAACAGGATATAAGAACTCCCAGTCTTCTAAATACACAATTATGTACCTTCACCCCTGCCAAATTAGTATAATTTACTCAATAGTATCTAATGGCTCCTTTGAGAACATTACTGCTTATTATGTCAAAGGGCCTACTTAGTGTATTTTTAGTTTGTGCATCATTGAAATGCTTGAACCCAACAGTGCCATTCGAGCATCCTCCCACAGCTAGGCCCTGTGGGTGAGGCAGCCAGGAGAGCAGGGGTCCCAGAGTTCATCCCACCTGCAGCAGCACCACTGCAACTGCTCCCAGGGAAAAGCAACTGTTCATACCCAGCAATTCCAGCTGTTGGTGACAAAGATATTAAAGGGAGACTTTTTTACTGTTATTACACGTTTCTAGATTAATGCTATTTACTTTTGCATGCACTAAAACTTGGGGATTTTTCTAAAGTCAATTGCTTTATGGGAGAGGTGATTATTGTGCACATTAGGCAATGCAGAACTAGAACTCTGTTAAATATTTCAGGAAGGTAGGTAGGACAGTAAATCAACATGTCAAGAAAAATATTCAGATTATTATCTAATCTCCCTCTACTGTCTTCAGCCTGAGCACCTGAAAGCTATTATTAATATGCTATTTAATACTGTGTTTATATACTTCTGTTGCTATTACAGCAAATCTCTCGTTTTCCCTCAACCTTGATATTAGAACACAATAATTGCATCGTGCACATGTGTGTACCTGCTAAATGCACTAAGGTATAGAGGGATACCTTTTCTTCTGAAGACATCTGTGGAACTAGCAATAACATGATCTTATAGGTACTGCCAGCAATATAGCCCCAGCTGTTTGCTAATTTGAAGCAAACTGCATTATCCTGACATTATGTGTGCCCAGGATACTTATCAGGCCCACAGGATGGGTGAAGAACCTGGGCCCAAAGAAGAGTGTAACTTCCCAAGAAACCTACCAGCTCCTGAAAGAGCTGCTCATTTCCATGTTTAATGTGCAGAATTTCAGCAAGCCAAAACTCAGCATTTTGTCCTTGGAATGACTCCCACCCATGGGCACCTGGAGGGTTTAAGATTTACTCAAATGGAGCCATAGAACACGAATGTCCACTGAGTGGCCTGTCAGAGAGGGTGGGATGAAGCTGCTGGTGATGGCAGTGCATTGGGAACTCTGTAGGGACATCAGAGACTTGCTGTGGGTGCTGTCCCATGAATGAGCCTCACTGGCTTAGAATAACTGCAGTGTGACAGGGATGCTGACAGGCACAGCCTGGCAAAACTTAGCATGTCATCCTAAGAAACGTTCATGTCCAGATTTTTACTCCTCCTCTTTGCCCTAAGTTATCCAGTGTTGTAGTGTAAAGCCCCCTTCAGCAACAGCTGAAGTTGGAATGGTGGGGTTTGTAGTGAGGTAGCTGTGACATTGGGGTTTGTAGTGAGGTAGCTGTGACACTGGCATGTTCTTCCTTTTGACAGAAGGTAATCCCAACCAAGCAGAGCTGGAGATAGCAATTTCGTACACTGCTGTAGTAGGATGTACCAAGGCTTATCTTTTGGTGCCCTAAACTGTGGCCATAAATCTTGTCCCATCAAAGGGGCTCTCAGTATTCCTGCCCTGTGTGCCAGAGGGAGCAAGAATGCTGCTGGTGGAAAGCAGTGGAGTGTGGGGCTGCTCCTCTCATGCCTGTGATGCAGAGGAAGGACTCAGTTTCACTGGGGAAATGCTTGGATGTCAGAAGTTTGCCACTATATCAAGTTAATATTAGCATCTCCAGCTATGACAGAGCTTTTTCATGGTACCATTGAACTGATACTGAATTCCAGGTAGTTGAACAGTCATATTTTCCCAATATAGGGTAACAGATAGAAGTCTCATGCTATTCAAAGTTTCAGGGTATCAGAGGAGTTGATTTTGGTGGCAGCCACCCCATCTCCTTTTCCATCTCTGCATTTGCCAGCCCCAGGTTTTGCCTTTTGGTAGCATTGATGCAGTTCCTTGTGGGTCAGCTGTTAATCACATCTTGGAGGTAATCTAGGGGAAAATAACTCTTTGCATGGTTTATTTGTAAACTGGTTCAATTCAGTGATCTGTTTTCCAGCTCAGTCATAGGTTATGCTTTCAAAATATGAAATATCTGTCTTTTCAATTGTTCCCATGTGACTGTGTCTTATTGCCAGTATGACACAAGTATTTGTGCAACCTCACTCTGAGCTGATGTACGGAAATGGTTTGACTTCAGAACAAGAAGTAAAACAAAAATAACTGAGTTTTAAAGGTTTTGAAGTCAGGCCAGCTCTTTGATGTGACTTTGAGTATGGCTCCACATCCATTTGCAGAAGGAACTGGCAGCAGGCTAGAAATATCCCCAGTAGCTACTGGGGCTGAATGCTCAGTTCTCCAAAGCCTTGTCCTCCCTGACACAGAGGAGAGGGTAGCAGTCCATGGCAGAAACACGGGGATAGTGATAAGGAGGGAACTTCTGAAGTCCATTTTACCATTAGTGCAAAGACATTATGAAAGAATACAAAAAGGCCAGACTTTGCAGCTGTCCTGTACAATGAACTGGTCTGATCTTTGGAGGTGCATTTGATGCCCTGTCAGTCTGACACATTTCTGTGGTGCTGTGGAGGGATCCAAACGTGGTTCAACTCCTTGAAATGACTTTATTATTATTACATTATTATTAAAAAAATAATAATGCTACAGGGATAATGATGAGGTGTAGACAAATTAGCTAAAGCTGTAAAGTTAATGCTTATGAGCTAAAAGTACATTAAATCACAGCATGAGCACTTTCATCTATGAGTTTAAGGCAACTCAGTTTATATGCTGTAGTTTTACAGATTTATTTAATTTTCCATAACTTTGTCTAGTACTTCACTGGTATAGTTTACCAAACAAAAATTATCTGAAGAAGGGACTTGTTTCCCTTTTTGTTCTGTGTCTGGATATGACCTTCCACAGGAAGCCTTGGTTGCTCACTGGGTTCACATGCTGTACTACAGTATTAGTATTAACCCCCCTATGAAATCTTTGCTTAATGTTGGAATGAAGTGAAAACATGACCCAGACTCTTTTTAATGCTTTTTTTTTTCAGAGAGCAGAATTGCTGTTTTCTTTGTCTCTTGCATTTATCCAGTATGGTAATCAAATATAATATAAATGACTGGCTGATAATAATGTTAATGATTTTATTTTCTTCTCCCTTCTCAGATCTCCGGAAAACTTTCGAGCAGGAGCCCTTAGGGAAAGAAGTGTCCCTGGAGCAAGAGGTCCTGCTCCAGTGCCGTCCCCCTGAAGGCATCCCAGTAGCTGAGGTGAGCAACAGCAGCAGTGTCTGGCACTGGGACATCCTTAAGTAAGACCTGATGGGTGGCTAATGGTGTGTGATGAATGGGTGCTAATGGAAAGCTGACTGACTGCTGCTCATAGGCAAGATTGATGGGGACCTGATTAATGGCTTTGGGTTGTGGTTCCTTGCTGGGCAGAGCTGCAGGTGGTTTGGCTTCAGTTTTTTCTTCCCTTTGAAAAATCACAACCTATATCTGGCATCCAGAGGACACGTAGCTGTGGGAACATATTCATACCAGCCTGCTAGCTTTCATTTTGCTTTTAAAGAAAAAAAATATCTCTTATTCTGAAGAACACGTTTCAAACATATTTTAATTTTTAGTTTGCCATTCCACTCACATGTGTATGTACCACCCTGCCAACTTAGCACAAGAGGATGTGGTACAATACAGGCTCCCAGGTAAAGCAGCACAAGGTTTGGGAAAGTAGAGGATGTATTTGCCTAATAAGCCATCTTCAGGGCGTTAGCTGTTTTTCCTACTGGCTTTTAAGTAAACCCAGAGTGGGTAGCCTGTTCTTCCCCTGCAGGAGCCAGAATCTGTGCCTGACAGCAGCAGTGAGCAACAGCTTCCCTAAGTGCAGCAGTGCCTCCAGCTTCACACTCACAGCTCATGGAAGGGGGGGTCCCTGAGTCACAGGGAGGCCTCTGAAATCCTAAATCCACTGTGGCTGTTATGAGAAAAATTGATTGCTAATGACGGTAATTCCCCTATCTGAATTCTCTTCGGTTTTCCTCTACCATGCACAGAAGAAACTGTTGCCAATTTGCATTAGGATAAGTCAGACTGTCATGGCTAAGTAGCAAAGTGGTTGTCACTCAGCGCTGATGGCTGATTTCTCAGGAGATGAAGCTTAAAGTGTTATCTCCCCATCTAACCCAAGTTTAGATTTAATCATAATTGCAGAAATGTGTCCACAAACATCAGAAAGAATAATTAGCACAGAAGATTTTTCTCACTTTCTTGATCTGTAGGTTGTTTTCTTTCCCCATTAAGGTGTCTCAAACTGTAAAGAGTGTTTAGGTCTGCTGAGCCAACTTGCTGACAACGGTAATATTAATCAGTTGGATTTCGTCAGGAAATTAGCAGCAGGTTTTTATTTTCCTTTCTGATGTTTCTCTGCATCAAATCAACTTCTTGTTGTACCATGACAGGAGTTTTTGCACTGGGATGTGTCATTCAGGCAGTGCAGGGTAGTACTGAGGAACTTCATTACCTTTGCTGGAAACAGAGATTAATGCTGGCGGGTCGGTTCGTTTTTATGTGGTGTTACAAGCAGCTCTGGAATTTCAGCAGCCAGGCCAATTGTTCCCTCAGAAAGGTCTGTTATACCCAGTCGTGTGGCTGAGACCCAGACTGCATAATTTAACATGATTTGTGGAAAGTGATCTCTGAAAAAATCCTCTGTGAGCTGCTGCCATAACAGTTGTGCTTTTTCCTGCCTTCCAGTATCCTGCTCACTCTGTCAATAGCTCTTCATGATGGTGCATTGAGTGACTCTGAATCTGATTTGTACCATGGTCAGGGCAGACACCAATTAACACTTGGCAGGCTCAGAAATCTTATACTCCCTATCTGACATTCAAAAGAACCATTCTCAATGTGGGTTTTTTTCCTCTTCTGACTTTTGAAGTCAGAAAGAGATCAAACACCCAGATTGGACAGCCGCCTAATACAGCCTCTTTGTAGATTCTTTCCAACACTATTAAAAGAACAAAGACCTGAACACTAATGAATATGAATACCTTAATGTGACATTTTATTACAGCCACTTGCTGAAGCTAGTAAGATAAATTTAAGGAAAAAAAAAAAAGAGATGAAAGATAACTTGGTGGGTTGAAGGATTACATGATTATTTTAATTTAAAGATGAATGGGTTCTTTGTTTAAGACTTCATTTATTTGTTTGGAGAAGTTTCTGATAAGATGGTACAGGTAACTATAAGAAGGGCTTGGGAAAAGGCAGGCAGCAGACTGAGGCTGTTTTCCATCTTCTTGAAACACTGCTTTGATTCCAAATAGAGTAGGGAAATGCATATGCTGCAGCTGTGAGCAGCATTTCCAAATACTTTGGTGAGCATGTGCTTCTTCACACTCTGGAAATTGTGTTTTGTTTAGGATATTTTTCTTACTTACTGGTTTCTGAAGGAGCCACTATATTTAACACCAAAACAGATGAAGAGAAGCTAACACTGTGAGAGTGTACAAAATGCACCTTCAGTGTAATGTGGTACAGTGCTGGAATCCAGAGTCCCAATGTCTTTCACTTGCTTTTTCTCTTTGATTCCATTCTCCCCCTTCATTCTCTGTTGGGTGTTTTGTTTGTTTTTCTTTTTTTCCTGGTATTTCAAAGTGGTGAGAACAAGCATGCTCAGGGATAAATTCTGTCCTCTTTTCAGTATCTGGGGAATTCAGGCTTATCATTCCCAGCATATTTAATTGCAATTAACTGTGTCAAGCTCTTATGGATCAATGCTAGAGCAGATCTTAGGAGTACTGAAAAGCTGAACCACACAGCAACATATAACTTCTCCAAAGGGCAAGAAGGACAAAGACAGAGATGGGCAGGCAAAGCTTTGAAAGCAACACTTACCATTCCCTCAGATCCACTAGTACATAACAAGCATTAAAGCAGGCTCAGGTCAGGGGCACTGTGAAAAAAAAGGAAAACATCAAAATCCAAATACAAACAGATGTATTAATATACACCAGCCTCAAGGCCTGAGGTCAAATCCAAGTACATCTCCTTGTTTGCTTGGGACAATGTCAGGAACCGAGGGTTTCCATGGTCTCTGGAAAAACCGTATCAGTTTCTCTGCCATCATACACCCCTGCCCAGCAGCCCTGACCAGTGTGGGTGTCAGCTGCACCATGGCATCCCTCCCCACTCCCAGGTCTATAGCCAATATCAAGCTGAACAAACCTACAGGTTCTGAACCACCCAGGTAAACGTTTGGGCTGTTCCAATGCATGGCCTAGGCAAGCAGCAGAAGGACCAGCACAGGCGCTGTTACACTGAGGTTTTTGCACGTAGCTGAGGGGGAGAAGGGGCAAGTTCATGTGTTCCTGCTGTGACAAAAAGATAAAAAAAATGAGTGGACATAAAAACAAACAGCACCTTGCCCTAGCTCTATGCTTCTCTGCCTTCTGCTTTCCCCCAATGGGGAGAAGTAGGGTAAGGTGGTGAGATCAGCAGTCTGACCTGCCAGCCTCACGCTCAGTGGAAATCAGAGTTGCAGCTCCCCAGCATGAAGAGAAACATCCATTTCAGTCCCACTCTGGTCTCTGTGTACAATTTTCTAAACCTAACTTGAGAAGGCAGAAAGGATCCCATTCTGTGATGCTCCAACAGTAATGGCTGAGTTGTTAGCAATTAACCCCTTAGCTCATTTAACTTGTTATTTGAAAGTCACTGGCATCATATTGCACATGATAAAATATAGTTGGAGACACTGAGTCACATCAAATTAGCTCATTTGGGTAGGTTATAGATCAAAACACAAATGAGATGTAAGATTGGTTAATATGCCATAAACTGCCAGATTAACTTTTGCATTGAAATGTGTGATTTGTAGTGCCTTTAACAGGGGGGGTAATTGCTTCTTTAATTTTAATTGAGGAGTTTCACACAGTAATTTAATTGCCGAACAGGGCGTAGTGTACAGTTTGGTGACCCAATTGGGTTTAAAACTGTATGTCATATTTATCCACACTCATGGCTTTAATTAGGAACTAGAGCAAGGGGGAAAGGATGACTGAGTCAAGAGGCAGAAGAGGGTGTTTTGCAGAGTCAAGATGACTGTGACACAAACTTTATTCAGCTAGTCTTGCTCAGGCAAAGGCTGGTGGAAGCTAAGGCTAATTATTGCTACAAATAGGCAGCTCCATCTAATTGATTATTAATATGACTGTTGTTTGTGTTCTTTCCTGAGAGTCTCTTATATTTTGCAGCAGTTATCCCTTAATTGGGAGTTCATGTGTGTGCATTTCCATGCAGGTGTGTATCACTGAGACAGTGTTTTACATTCACAGCAGGAAAGTGAGCACCAGGAGAGACAAGCAGTAGAGTTTGTGACCACAAATGCTAATTGCTGAAATGTGGCACTGTCCTTTGCAGTGCCTTGTGACATACAGCAGAACTGCCTTTGGGTGTCAGTGAGAGGAAGAGTGGGGAGGGGGAGGCAGGTTTGTGTAAAGGAGCACAGCCCAAAATGAATGAGGACTGCTCATCCTTCACTTTGGAGAGCCATTGGGTAAGGTCTGGCCATGCAGGCCTGTCCTCCAAAAGTACAGGATAAAGCACCCTGCAATTGTCAGCACCTGGTCCCCTGCATTTCTGTCCCTCTTAACATACATTTTACCTCCCAGTCTAGTGGTGGGTGCTTGAGTCACTCTTGCAAAGTATGAGACATAGGTTGCAACCTCCTTTCTGCTTGAAGGGCTGGTTTGTATTTGGATTTTTGCTTTCCTGGGAAGTACACTGACTACTAGACTATTCAATTATTAGCCTTGTTTTTACATTTCCTACCAGTTTATTTCCACAGTGCAGAAACCCATGCTATGGAACACAGTCTTCTTGCAGAACTGCTCTTTTGGAGACTTGACTTTTCTATGGGACCTTCCCCTGTACTTTTTCTTTCTAGTCCAGTTCCACTGATGCCAATGTGAGTGAGGGCAGAGCATGCTCCGAAGTGAATACAGTTGCTGTATGATTCAGGTCAGGCCAGGAGGGTCAGTGGGATTGGAGAACAGTCACACTTCTAGTTCCTCCATGAAATATTACAATGGGAGATTTTCTACATTCTTTTCTCTACAGCTGGCTTTCTGTGGCAAAGACAGCTCTGGGATTCTGGTTTTGCTAACACAACATATCTGTCCATATGCCCACATGGTGCTAAAAGTTCCAGTCAACATGTGAGCTATGGGCCTACAGCTGATCTTTTAGGTGGAAAAAGAAGCCCAGCATCTTCTGATGGCCACATAGCAGATGCTGTAGTTTTCATTTATAATCCCATCATCTGTATTTGAATTTGAGACTCTGTGGAATAAGGTTCTACATCTTCTGCTACTGGTCCACTGGTAAGTTTATTCTGAGGCTTAACTTCCCAGCTGTGCATAAAGCAAAGCTGTAACAGGGCTGGAGGCATCCAGCATCTGTACATACACCCTGCAAGCAGAAAGCTGGATATATGTGTAATTAAGGAAGTGTTTCCACAGCAGGAACAACAATTCTCCTTATTGGCAGCAGAAGCACAATAAGAGCGGCTGAACAAACCACCACAGTGGTTTGCATTTGCTGTCTCATTCTCAGTATGCTTTTCAGTCTCTCTTAGCTGTAATTTCAGTTGCTGTGGAGATCACTTCTTTTTCCTTTTATTTTCAATCTTAAATGTGTATGAAATATCTTTCCAGTAAATAGTACATAGAGGACAACATCCTCTTCAGCAGATGGTTGCTGGGATGAAACCAGATCCAAAATCAAATAACATTCTTCAAAGAGGCACTCAAGTCTCACGGTGCCTAAAATTGTTGCTGGCCTATATGAAAACTGCTAGAGTGTTCTCAGTCTCACTTAGACATCTTGTACTGTGTCCAAATCGGTAGTTAGTTAGTTTCACAAATGCTTTATTACTGTAATGTGTGTGTGTGTTACAATCGAGGGGAAGCCAGGGAGCTGAGATTTCCCTGTGGCTGTTGGAGGTGATACCAGTTCAGCAGGGACTGCTGCAAGGTGAGCTGTGCCACTGGGACCAGTTGGCACAGCTGCAAAGAACACCAGCCACAATCCAGTGTGGATGGGGAACCAGATGGAAAGCAATCCTGCTGTGTCAACCAGGCATGGGGAAGGCACGGGAGCAATGTTCTTGCCTTCCAAAATTACAAATTGCCTTTCATCAAGGCAAGTCTCTTGTTGCTCCAGGATGTTTACATCTTGTTTCTTGTGGAAAATGGCACTGGTGGGCTTTGCCTGTGTCTGGAGGGTAGAAGACTTGCTGTTTTCAGCAGGTGCTCCTCGCTCTGAAGATGACTCTAGGGCAGGTTGGTGCAGAGAAGGCAATGAGCAACTGGGATCCAGAACTTAGACCCTGCTGACTTAGCTCTTGAGATTGCCAGATGTGTAGGGAACAACT
The DNA here is from genome assembly GCA_003676055.1 of Chloebia gouldiae. Classification (NCBI taxonomy): domain Eukaryota; kingdom Metazoa; phylum Chordata; class Aves; order Passeriformes; family Passeridae; genus Chloebia; species Chloebia gouldiae. The sequence goes on from QUSF01000025.1 coordinate 1,461,421, forward strand.
CTTATGATCGAGAGGGCAGCATCTAGATGAGATCATATTCCTTTTCCATCCTTTAGTTTGTTTCAGAGCAGATGTGTTTCTGCTCTACCAGTTTCTAAAACAGTCACGCATATGCAAGTGTGCCAAGAGATTTAAGTGCCTAGGAATGCTGGTAACTTGGTATGGCTAAATTTGTATCAGCAATTAGCTTTGTAATAGGTTTTCCTGCGTGTGTAATCGCTTGTGTGATTTATGTTCCCTGCGTTCATTTAGTCTGCACAGAAGCCTGGCCTGGCTTAGTCTCTGTGTGTGCTGTTGCTGTAAACACCCTGTGGCAGCACAGGTCTGGCAACAGCTCCAGAGCTGTGGTGTTGTTGCAGTTTTCTGCTCTTGCTGATGGTCTTGCTTTTCATGTTGGTTGGCATGTGGCAAGTTCCTTCTGTTAATTAGAACAAATGTGCCAATTATGTTAATGTATCTCCCAATACCAATCAGTGAATGATTAGAGATGACACATCTGTCTCTCACTGGGGAGCAGGATGACAGAGAAGACACTACAAGGTATGTTGTTCTAAATTACAGACACCTTGGATCGTGCCTTCCCCCGCTGGCCACAGGGAAAGTTCAGTCTCCTGCAGGCTCGCTTGCCAGCCCTGGATGTGCAGCTCCAGTGCAGCTGGCAGGATCTGTGTGCCTCATGGAACTGCAAGTTGCATCCAGAGTGCTAAGGAGGTCTGACCAAAATGTACCTGCCTCCAGGTGTGCTCCAGCTTCTCAGCATCTGCAGATTCTCTTGTCCAGGTTTCCATTCACCACTCTCTACACTTCAACTGAGCGGCCTTCTCTTGCTAGTCAGTTTGTAAACATATAACAAAAATACCTTCTTCTGTAGAAAACTAACAAGAAAAGGGATTTTGTGTCTGCTTTCTTCCAGGGATTTGGATTTGGTATATAAGAAAAAACACGTGTGTGTTGCCGTTATTGTAATTTTCCATAGCTGTCATCCCCCAGAGGGTACACTTACCCCATCCTTTATGGCATCATTTCTGCCAATTAAATGATTGCTGTTATGATAAGGAAAAAAACTGATCCCATGCTTTCTCTACATATATGCATGACCATCGGTACATTTATCAATAACAGCTGGAGGAATGGGCCTGATTTAATTGAATACATATTTAATTGAATAGACCTAGGTACATTTTCAAGACTTGTTCTGATTTTAGCCAGTAAACCTCCTCAATATTTAGGCAAAAGTAAACATATACTTTAGAACATCTCAAGAGAGATGAAAAATGGAGGCAAGAGGGCGTGATTTGGTATAACCTTGAAGTCAGGCTTTTGTGCACTTCGAAGTGCCATTTATATCCTACTGCTCCTCTGTCCACTTGCCTGCAGGTATACAGGTGTCTGGCACACAAGTGTCCAGTCCCTTAACTGCCAGTAACTATTATTCAGAATGCAGAATTAAATTCAGAATAAGTTTCTGCACTGACTGGATTAACAGCCTATTTCAGCAAGGGCGCTGCACCTTGGAGAGTGATGTGGCATCAAAAGAGATCATTGCTTTTAACTTCTGTGATAACAGTTTGCATACTTGTCACTCATAAATCAAACTGTCTCATTCTGCTTGCTTCTCTTCTGTATTTGACACCTGATCTCTTCCTACTTATATGACACAACAACCCTACTCCCACCTACTCTGGTTACCTCAAAAAAAAAAAAACAAACAAAAACAATTGAGGTTTGGAGGTGCTGAGCACTGCAGTCACCTGCACCATAAAGAATGGGTCTAACAGTAATTGAAAATAAGTACCAAAACCAGTCTCACATATTGTAGTGTGTTTAATTAGTCCACATTTCTACAAGGACTGAGGGAGAAAATAGGACCACTAGAGGGGCTTTTTTTTTCTTTTTTGTGTTGCTTTGCTGATGGCTAAAATATGTGTGAAAGGAGACTTCCACTGCTTGTCAAATCATATATCCGTTCCTTCCTTCAGATTTGACATTAGAGTTTGCAACATTAACAGACACCATAAAACCCTGGATGCCAGAAGACTGAATTAGATATATTGAAGAGATACTTTGTAAATGAGATGGCATTTAGACATGCACACACCATACTGATGTAGTGGCAGGAAAAAAAAAAAAAAAGATATCCTGTTGTTCTTCAAACTTTTACTGTTAAAAAATTCTGAGACATTAGGTGGAAAAGGATCTTTTTCCTAAGAGGTTTGGTGTAGAGCCAGAGGTAATATACTGAATTATACAGAGCTGCTTTGTTTTGGGATTTTTTTTTTTTTGTATTGGCAACTCCTCTTTTCATATTATCTTTGGTGGTTTTGCAGGGATCATAGGGAATTCAATGCTTACAGCTTTAATTTTGTCTACTCATTTGAGACCCAGATTGAATATGTATGTGTGTTTTTGTAGAGAGAGAAAATGTTGCAGAATAGTGGAAAAAAGAACCATGTGCTTAGGCATGGAGCCTTAAGGGTGCCAAAGACTGTTAGAGTATATTCTTGGATGGGCATGCCAGAAATATTTTAAACTGAGCCTTAGACCATGTAGACTGTAGTCCTGTCCTTACTGGTGTCCTGGTGTCCTCAGCATGCAAAGCAGAGGCAGAGCACAGGCAGATTTGAAAGTGGGATGTACACAGCTCTGGCAGTGTGTGTAGCATCTTTTATAGACCTGGCAAAATCATCCCAGTAATAAATAGTGACATTAAAACCAAAGAAATACATGGGGTTTGTGTGAGAGGCAGGAGTTAAATGACAGCATACTACTGATGGAGATAAACTCCCGGATTGTTTTTCAGTCTAGAATTCATGCAGACTTGGCCTGCAGGTAAGGAAGGAGTTAAATATTGCCATTGACTGAAAAGGAATGTGTCTGTCTTGATTACACCTGAAACCTATTAGAATTCAAAAAAGGCGGAAAAAAACAAGTTTAGTCATTCTGTCAAGGAAAAACAGATTAATGACTAAGAGCTTGTATCTTCCATGGTGACAGAAATACAGCCTCCAAAGTTTTATGTCTTTTTCTTCCTCCCCTGTTCCTTGCAGACACACGTATCCATTTCCAGAGCCCTTGTTGCACCACTGTCTTTAAGCTCCGCAGTATCGACAGCTGTGAGGCTGCCACATCCCACGGTGATGTGCTGGGAAAGAGAGAGGTTTAAATCAAGCCTTCCTTGGAGCAGTGGCTCCACATTCACTAAAGGTGTAAATCTTTGGAAACAGCTCACACCTGAAGTGCATCCACCCAAACTGGAGTAGGGGAGCTGGAGCTGCTTAAGGCAGGGCTAAGGGTGGGGAGTGGGTGTGGGCACCTATAATCCAAGTCCACATCTGCCAGCACTGATCTTGCAGCATTGACCGGTTTTGTCTAGGGGTGAATTGATCCCTCTGTGTTGAACACCAGGGGAAAATATTGTTTTTTCACACCATGGTTTTGAGCAGTCTGTACAGCTGTCTTAGGTGACTTTTGGGGTATGTCAGTGCTTGGGTAGTTACTCAAATGTCTTTAGAAAAGTGGAGTTTGTGAGAGAAGGACTTGGCAGCTAGCACCTCACAAGTCCAGTGGGTTGATTGTGGTTATGTTTTTTCTTCCTTTAATTAAATCCTGGGCACAGGCTGAAGTGATCCAGTGACGTGAAGGCCCAGCTTTGATCCATCCAGGGCCCCAGTCCTGTCCTTCAGAGCACTCAGTTCAAATGAAAACGAGCTACTAGATTTGCAGCCAAATTATATTAGAGTGGCTCACAGCAGTCAGCTGGGATATAACAGGGTGTTTTCTAAGGAAGGCAATAAAGAGAATATTGTCTAGATTTAAAACACCATATTAAAAATATTTTTCTGTGCAACCAAGGAAATCATGCTTTATTAAAGTAAAATATAGCTTACACAAATAAAGAGGAAAAATAAGCACTGATGTCCTCGTGATTTCCTATTTCCTTGGTAACTGACTCTTATTTTGTTTCATTCCCATTGAAGCCAGACAGTGTGTATGCGAGTGCAAGTGTACTTAAAAATATTGGGGTTTGTGATTTGTTAGTGCTACCCACTCCGGTATAGAGTCTCATGGTTTTAGACTCAGGTCAGATACCTACAAGGTTACTTCATTACTAACTGTCTGATTAGGCAAGATATGGAAAACAATTGGTGAGATCTGTGCTGATTTAGGGTTTCTGATGTTGTAGGAGATTTTCTGTTTGCAGATATGCTCCTAAGATATCACCCTTTCCTTTTGCCTTGCTTCCAACTCTGAAAGCACAGATTAGCTTTCCCCTGTACTGTACCTGGCAGCCTTTGAAAATGCATTGATGTTTTCAAGGCAAGGCAAGACAGCTGTTGTGTGGGTGGGTGGGATGAAAGGGGGCTTGAAGGAAAGGGTAGGCAGGAAGAGTGTTCTCCTGTTTTTCTGCCTTGGTGTTTTGTTTCAGTTGGTGACATTCATCAGATGAGTCCTTTGTCTTGTGCCTTGGCTTGTAGTGTTTTTTGGGATGAGCAACGCAATCACAGGTACTATGTCTGTCCATATTGGTGTGACTTGTTGCTGACTCACTGCCTCCCCTCTGGCCCTTTGAAACCCCAAGGTGGAGTGGCTGAAGAATGAAGAGGTGATTGACCCCGTGGAAGACCGTAACTTTTATATCACCATTGATCACAACCTGATCATCAAGCAAGCCCGGCTTTCTGACACCGCCAATTACACCTGTGTTGCAAAAAACATTGTGGCCAAAAGGAAAAGCACCACAGCGACTGTGATAGTCTACGGTAGGTGATGCCTTGTACTGCTGCAGGAGGATGGACACGCACTCAGAGCAGGAGGTGGGGCAGGAGGGGGATGCACAATGCCCTTGTGCAGCCCTGGCTGCAGTCAGTGCCCAGGCTGGGCTGCCTGTGCTGCCTGGTGACTTGCAGCCACACACAGGGCACGGGACACTGCTGAAATCCCTCAGGAGTATGATGACTTGTCTTACTGGTGACAGGCAATGGTGTTAAAGGAGGAAGAGCCCCCTGCACAAACAGCCTCATTGGAGAGAAGGAGACCGTAACACACACTGACTGCAAACAGCAAGGAGCCACCAGGGCACATCCTCCAGCAGAAGTGTCCAAGGCATGGCTTATTACCAACACAGTTCATGTTCTTAGTGACCCTTTTCTGAAATAAGAGTGAAACTGATAGATAGTCTGTGCTTCCAGTGACTAGTAAGAGTATCAGACCTCATCAGAATCCCCCATCTTCTTATAGCTCTTTAAATATACTTATTTTTGGTGCCTACTTCCAAAACATACCCTGACACCAAGAGCAAAGAAGCAAAGCATTCCAGAGCTGCAGCTTGTAGGCACATAGCTTAGCTTAAAGCTAAACATCAGGGCAATATAAAGCATGGGATAGCATTATTCTGTGTCAGCATCCACAGTCCTGATATGACTGAGACTGGCCATGCTTTGGCTGGGAAAGGATGGGATTCCCTGCTAGGGTCTCTTCCAGTCTGTGTTGCACTGCAGCTCTGCCTCACCAGGCCAAGCCTTTGCCTCTGCAGAATTACTTCCCCAAATGCATTCCAGGTGGGGGTATCCACCAGAACAAAACCTGCTCTGATTATGTGCCAGCTGACTGAACTGGTGTTCTTACAATCAGCTTAATTATAGGATAGACAAGTAGGAAAAAATCCCTATGATTATCCCTAATATTCATTTCATATTCAGGGTAGCAGTTAGATTTAATTGTAAGCAGTTGCTTCTGTGAAGTTACAATGAGGGCTTTTTACTTCAGTTTTTATAGAAAACTGACTGAATTGAGTTGATTAGCATGCTTTTGGTATTGAGGGATGGACCATGCAAGAGCACCATGTTTTGTAACTGAGATGAATGCAGAAACATAAAGATGTAGGCGTACTACAAACCTTCCTCACACATATAAAGAATTTTTTTCAAAAGTGTATTCAAGAGACATGTGTAGGGAGCAGGCGATTTTATGGGTTTTGTTGCTAGAGCTGCTTCAGGGTTGTGTCATATCACAAACATTTGGGTTTAGGTAATCCAAGCAGTTAATATGTTATTACCCATACCTTACAATGACATTATTATGTAGAGCAGCACAACTCCTTCATTTCTCCATCTATCCCAGAAACCATGATGGATGAAAAGGAGAGTCAACATAAATATCTTCCCAGAGATAAATATCTTCCCAAAGTCCAACAGAAAGAAATGCATTTAGTGTTAGCTCATTCTGAACAGTTTAGGGAAGTGCTGGGACATTGATATATACACCAGCTATGTCCACAGAGGGATGAGTGAAGTTGTCCTGACATCTGAAGTCACCTTCTTGAAAGAAAGGAAAAGAAAATTCTTGATATCTAATCAAAGCATGGGGGTCTCTGAACATGCATAGGTGATGGGTGCATCTGAGCATGAGAGGGAGCGCAGGTTATCTCCCTCTGGAAAACAGTGCAGTTTTCAGAGCATGAGCTTCTGGCTGCCAGAGCTCTCTGAACCTGCAGGGATTTTGGTCATACACACTCCACCAGGCACTTAAGGCTGGGTCAGGTTGGTTTTCAAGATAAGGGAGGTCACCTGCCAACCCTAATAGTCATCAAGTGAAGTTTTTCATTCAGCATCAGCGTTTCTTCAGCTTGTACAATGACTTCTGCCATGCACTTGGTGTGTTGGAGGCGTGGGCTTGTGCCTGGTCCGTGCTGTGGCTACTCTTTGAGGCCACATGACACAGAGCCAGAAGTGCCTTGGGGGTGCCCAGGCTGGGCTGTTTGTGTGACCATGCTCTTTTTCTCCTGCTTTGCAGTGAACGGAGGCTGGTCCACCTGGACAGAGTGGTCCGTGTGTAACAGCCGCTGCGGGAGAGGCTTCCAGAAGCGCACGAGGACCTGCACCAACCCTGCCCCGCTCAACGGCGGCGCCTTCTGCGAGGGCCAGAGCGTCCAGAAAATAGCTTGCACCACTCTGTGTCCAGGTTCAGTATGAACAGCACGCAGAAATACTTTGTCTGTCATCAGTCTTTTCAGGAGAACACTATTAGCTGCAAAAGCTTCCTTTTCATTATTAATAAATCCAGCATCTCAGGGAATTAATATCCAGTTCTGGTGCATAAGTAGATAAAATAGTGAGCATATCAGATCAAGCAGCATGGGTCACAGCCCTTCTTTAGCAAACTGCTTGCACTGTGGTCTCAGCTCTTACAATTCAGGAGATTTGGGAAGCATTCAGAGCTTCAAAATGTAGGAGATAAAGGTTGAAAGCTCTGGAAAAGAATTGGGACTTGAATATAGAAAGCAACTGTGATGTAAATATATTTGCAATGTCTGTTCAGTCCAGCTGTCTCAGCAAGTAAAGCATCTGGGATGTGGATATTAAATTTGAGGCAGATGTTTACCTGACATATACAATCATCAAATACAAAGGCATTTTTATTGGAAAGAGATGTGTGTCCATACTTTTGGAAGTTATTTAAATGTAAACTTCTGAAAAATACAAGATTGTTTGAGGACATGCAATGGAGTTGGTGACTTGATAAAATTCTGACATCCGTCCTACTGTCCAGTGCTCTCCTACTACTGACCTGCTCGAACTGATGGCAATAAGGCCATCTTCAGCTTGTGAAGTTTGATAATCCAGCTTTCTCACTGGAACAATTTTATACATTATTCTCCAGCTGTTCATTCTAGTGCTTTTGAAAATAATTTGCAGGATTTTGAAAGGTGCTAAATACATTCCTGATTCTGCTCATGTGGAATGAATTGGTGCCTCTAGAGATTTCTTTTAATAGAGACTATTTAACATTAACTATCTTCCTAATAAAGAAGAATTTCTGGAAAAGTCTAACCTCTGTGTTAAAAATGCCACACCCCCCACCACAAAATTAATCACAGATTCCTGACTTGTTGCTTGTGCATTTTGAGCACAGATAAACTGGTTAGAAGTTTATATAAAGGGGAGAAAAGAACAGAAATGCGGCCAGGGCAGAGAGAAAAGAGATGCGGAGGTGAATGTTCATTTACAGGCCAGAAGTAGAAGAGCAGGCTGATGGTCCTTCTGCCTTGCCAGGAAGGGCTGGGAGCTGCAGACACGTGCATTGCTCTGTCTTGGTCTCACTTTTGTTTATCCCTAACAAGTTGTGTCCTCTCCTTGTCTCAGTGGATGGCAAGTGGACACCCTGGAGCAAGTGGTCCACCTGTGGCACGGAGTGCACCCACTGGCGCCGCAGAGAGTGCACGGCCCCAGCTCCCAAGAATGGGGGGAAGGACTGCGAGGGGCTGGTGCTGCAGTCCAAGAACTGCACGGATGGGCTCTGCATGCAGGGTGAGTGCTCTCTCTGGGATCTGGGATGTATGTGGCAAGCCCCAAAATAACTGCAGATCAGCATCAATGACCTAAACTCACAGAACCATTTGTAGGACAAATGAGTTAGAGACCAGTTCTCAACCGGCCTGGACACCCCAATCCTTTTGCCTGGACTATGGAACAGTGAAGAATTAGTCATAACAGAGCCTTCTACTGCCTGCCCTCCCCACCAAACAGCCCTTCTCTCTATATGTCTCAGCATCTGTCTAGAGAAGCTTGGCAGTGGCTGTTACAGCACTGCAAATGGAAAAATAGAGCATTAGAGCAAAGCCAGCATTTCCAAATGAATAAATTTGGCCAAGCAGATTGGCTTCTGGCTTCTTATTGTCAGAAATGGTGAGTGCATACGTTTCTATTTATAATAGTTATGCTCCTTTTTCAATTTCTGATGACCTGTGGTAAAAAGAGGTACACTGCATCAATGCAGTCCTGATGCAAACTTCTTATCTGGTTGCCAGCATGTTGCAGCCCCAGGAAGATTGGCTTTAGCACTGAAGTCTATTCCACCTGTGCCTATTCACACAGTGGTCCTGCCTTTCTGACTAATAGAGAAGCAAAGAAAAGCAGGTTTTAAGTGTAATTCTGATGTACACTGATGAACAATTACTCAGCTCTACATTTCATCCCTTCTCAAAAATTAGGTCTTCTCTGCTCTGCTGGTGCATCAAAACTCCCTTTCATGTTTCATTAGTACAATAACCTGAGCCAGAATCCTCACATACAGCTCTTTCCTATTCCTTCATCTCATCTCTCTGCAGTATTTCTCTGTTAAGCCTCAGGTCTCTGTTGTCCAAAGAGTTGTGGCTGTACCCATCCAATACCTCTGTGTCCAGATCATAAAATGCTTTGAGTTGTATCATAAAAAAAGATAGGAAGAAAACGAGTAAAGAATTCTTATTCTCTGAGGCAGGTTACTTTTGACTGAAGTACTCATGATGACAGAAAATTACACGACCAGCTAATAAATCGGTCTGCTCTTTGAATAAGTGCTATATAGGATAGCTACTATGTTGGTAGTGGTCTCTGAGCTACCCTATGGCACAGCATGACCATTTACTTTGAGGTTTCACAGAATTACAAATATCTCCCTCAATGTGGCTCACACAAGCATTTCCATCATGTTAAAAGCTATTAGTCAACGTCAGTGGTCTATAAAGCTGTAATCCCTCAAAACACTTGTTTTTATGGTGAAGTTGGAAAGGTAACATTCAGAACTCCTCTCCTTTTTGTTTCTAAGTATAAGGGAAAAAATCCAGCTATGTCTTACTATACAAAACTTTGGTGTCTTTTATTGTAGGGAAGCTAATGCACCCCTAGTTCCAGTAGAGTTAATAAGTCATTATGGCAAATTAGGAGGAAAAGATGCATTTCCTCACACAGAAGAGCTCTTCACTATCAGATTATATTTAGCAGGTGTATGTCATCTTTGTGTGTGCACATAAAGAGAGCCATTTAAGCAGAAATCTTGTGGAAAAGTAGATATAATAGTACAGCAGAATAAAAGCCCTGTAGGGATCTCATTTATCTGTTGATGGTATATTGCATTTTATTTGTGAAAGTGGATGCTGAGTATAAAGCAGAGGTCTTCAGTAGGAGAGAGGATGAAGCTGTTGTGAATCCTATTCGGCTTCAGATATATGTATATAAAAAAAGGTAATGAAAAATATGCAGTCACATAATGACCTGCTTAGCTCCAGGGGCCGTGATAATCCTTCAGTGTTGGAATTTAATGGCAGTGTTTTAATGGTGTCTTTATACTCACAGGGTTTCATATACCTGTAAAACTTCCAGACCTGCTCCCTGATCCATCACTGCTGAGAAGATTGATTTGCTGTACTTTGTGGCAGTGTGCCTGCTGCTCTCTCTCTCTCCTTCCCTCTCTTTTTATTTATTTATCTTTCTCAGTTTATGCGAAATCAATCTGAACACTTACATTTTTGCCTGTGTGGATTTAGATTCTTAGAAAATCTGCCTGCTGAGCCAGGAAGACACACAGCATTCCTTTCATTCCTAAAACAACATGCCTCTTTCCACATTTTTTGAAGCTTTGGGGGTCTGGCCTGGAACTCACAATTCTCTTAGCCTGGGCACCTATAGATTCACAACAGTCTTTTCTAGTGGCTTCATGCCACTGGGTCTGGCATAGCATATGTGGCATGGAGGAAGCTTCACCTTTTCTCTGTGGCCACAGCCAGCTGGGAGGTCTGATGGCCAGCTGCTTACCTGCACCATAGTCAAATCCTATTCCTAGGTGCCCTGGTGCTGCCTCCTTACTGCCAGTCTTTAATGAGAGCTTGAAGCTTGACACCATGGGTGTAGTTGAGGTCAAAGAATTAGCAGGCAGACACTCTGCCAGGAGTTCACTAGCCTGTTGCTCTGACAAAAACTCACTTGTAAATACATATCTCTGTATAGCTGTGTGTAAGAGATATCCTGGAAAATGCTGGATTGAATGAGTCTCATTTACAAGCCCTTTCTCTTCCAGTCTATTATTCACTTCAGTAGCATCAGCTGGATAAATCAATAAGCTCTTTCATCAGACTGCCCCTGCTCCAGCAAAGAGCACAAGTCTGCACCACTATCGATTTCTGTGGGGATAAAAACAGTGGAGCTTTCTCCATCCCTTGTAATTACAGTATTTTACACCCAAAGCTGTAGTTTGTGCTTACCACTAACTGTGGCATTTCTCATGCAACTCTGCTGTTGCATTTATTCAGACTAATGATCTTGCTGGTACACACATACTCTCCCATATCCAGTAGTTTGTGTTTTTCTGTTAGCACGAAGGGATGAACAGTCATTAAACTAGAGAGCCCACAGAGAGCCAGCAGGCTGAATTGAAGAGGAAAAGCAGATGTAGTGAAAATTTAGGGCAGCCATTGCTATTTTAAGTTTTCAAGTACACAATATTGTCTAGCAGTTCCCATTACAACAATTTCATAATTCCCATAATAGCATTAATAAGATCTTCTGGAACAAAATCTGCTGTAGGTGTAAGAAAAATTGGCTGGTTACCACCCACGCTAGTTGCATTATTGCCTCCATAGTTGCATTATTTCCCACTTGATGTATGAGTGCTGTGGTAAATACTTCAGTGCAAGGAACAACACTTTTAAAGGCACACACTGCATCTCACAGGGGATTGCTGTAAACTGAAGCACTGCAATTAGGCCTTCACTTGTATCACCTAATGACTTTGGTGGGTGTTCTGTGTGAGGAATGAGAAAGCAAAGCACTCTCCTGCTGCCTCAAACTTCAGTACAAGTAGTTCCCTTCACTAGGACACAAACATTTTTAAAGCAATATACCGGGGAAGTGTTTTGCTGGACTCAATCTGGAATAAGTGCAAGGTCACTTGTGTGGTACAAAACTGCTGCTTTTGCTTTGCATTATGTGTAAAATTCTGCTGATAGTCAAGAAGAGGGGCACAAACTATGAAGAGAGTTAGCTGTGCTTCGTAGTTATGTTGAAGGCTTATTACCTGTGACATGCAGCTGTCATGCTCACAGCATGTCACATATATCTTTTCTGTTGAGCATCTGAAGTAACAGTGTTCAGATCTGTATTGTCCCTGTCCTGAATAAATTAGTACAGCAGGTCCATAGGCATGAGGTTGGGGCCTGCTGGTCTTTTAGACTTTTCTGAAATCATTCCTGGGATGTGCAGGGTTGGCACTAGCTCAATCAGAAGGAGATAGCCAGTTCCTCTATTTCTGCTCACTTTTGGCTTTAGTTGACTGCTGTGTCTCTTCATAAAAGGCTGGCTAAGTTGTGCTTTAATTTTTTTTCCAAAACACAAAGCTAACTCTCTTACAGCAACAAGCAAGGTAATACACATGTTGTTGCTTGAGGAATATAGGTTATATAGTTACACATTGTTCTGTGAAGTAAAATTGCCTACTTTATACAGTCTCACAATATGGAATGAAAATCTATCATTGAATAGGAACAAAGAGAAATTTCCACCTGTGAATCACTGCCAAGGGTCATCACATCCAGTATGGACTTTTCCTCGGTTTCTTGAGCATGAAAAGACTGAGATGTGCTGTAATTCTTTAAAAATTACAGTAGCAAAAAAAAAGATTTTCTGGAAAAAAGATTCAAAATATGTTCACCTGTTGCTACAATACTCTGCACTGACTCTCAGGTCATTCTGGTCTTCTCCCTGCATGCAGCATAACTACTTGGAAATGCAAATAGCAGATGCACCACTAGAGGAAAAGACACCATACCATGGTGAATATTTTATTACTAGACTAGTAATGCCATTCCTTCTTAGAAAAGCCTGCCTTCTAGTCAAGAGTGAATTTATGTGATGTGGTGACAACAAATCTGTATTTGCTGAGTGCTCTGAAATCCTCATCTGAAAATCAGTATGAAGGTTCCCTTTTGCAATGATAGTGCCTAAGGAAGTGAAAAAGATGCAGTTTATCCTGCTTGGCATTAAATGGCAAAATGCTTCCCTTTTCAGCCTTGTCTCTGTTTATACAGGTCCTGAGTAGAAAGCAAGGTTACCCTGATACTAGCATCTCTTTCTTTCCAAAACATACATATTCTGCACGTGTCCTGCTTGGTTAATGTAACATGTCAGAAATTCTGATGGAATCAGAATTCATTTCCCTTTTTGGCTTGATTTGAAAGCAGGCATTCAGGAAAGAATTACAGGGCAGAGCATCTTGATGAGGGCCACAGGTCCACCAGAGCAGATCAGTGTGCAAAGAGCAGGGGAATGTTTTCCAAGCTCCAGAAGGTAAGCAGAAGTCTCTCAAGGGAGACTGCAACAGAAGCCTGTGTGTGCAGAGGAATGAAATAAAACCTTTTATTAAGAGCATGTGGGTCAAGAGAGAACATCTAATACATTCAGTCTGTCAGCATCGTGATACAGCCACCTGGCCTGTTCTGGCCTAGCAGGGGGAGTTCATTCATTTGAAGCAGGCATCTCATCTGCTCCTAGAGGAAGTTTTCCATAATATTGTTTTTTGATATGAGTACAGGGATGTGTTATTCCGTTTTCTACCCAGCTACTATGTAATGGTGTGGCAGCCAAGGGAGTTTATGCACACATCTCAGAGTTATGACTCATCTCTAGTTTATTGTAGTGACATGAAAAATCCCCAGCTGAGAAGCATCCGTGCTCTGATGGGCCCTGTGCAACTTACAGCTCTTGCCTAGAAAACCAACTGCTTGAAGAAGATAAAAGTGTTGGGAGAAAGTAGAAGTGCAGAGCCACAGGCAGAACCCAGGGCACTGAAATCCCTGTGTCTTAACCCCAGTCAGTTCAGAAAGAGCCACCTCCACATTATTTTTAAAGAAAGCAAGTGCTGTAAGATCTCTAGTCTGTTTTCAAAAATCTGCACTAATTAAAAAAATATTATAGCTATGCAGAGTGGAGAAAAAAGACAACCTTATCCATCTATACTTTTCATTCTTTATCCTCGTAGGTTATCTTTTATTCTTCCCTATTCCTCTACACATTAAAAGCTAAAAAAGTTACTCAGATAGATGAAAGAAGAATTCAAATCTTATGAAGTCTAACTGATATATCAATTTAATTGCAGAAGAAAACCACCTCATAGAGAGACAATAATGTACATTTATACTATCCTTGTCATATACAAAGATGCATATAGTTCATGATTTTTTGTTTTCATGTCAGAATGTCAGGCAGGGTAAAGTTACATGAGCACCTGAAGGCTCATCAAGGAGTAAGTGAAACAATCAGAAGTAAAACTCAGTGCTCTCTATTTCTAAATCTGGACTAATGAAAGTATTGGCAGCATGCCTAGATGAAAACTCATGTAGGGGAAGGAATTTTCTAGAATTTGTAAACAAACATTGATCTGATCAGATGATTCTGGAGTTTCTGGACTTTTTGAGATTATAAGCTGGGCAGTACAAGTTACCTTATGTGTGAGCATAAGGTAACCAACAATTTTTATACCTGTTCCATGGGGAAAAGGCATGCTGTCCATGACCCTATTTATCCAGCATTCTTAACAGTTTTGATCCCCTCTCCTAGATCCTCTTCCAATTGTCCCTTCCTTCATTTAGCTGTGTGCCATGTATCCTCTCTCCAGTGGCGTCCCTTGTCCTCATTGTCCCACTACAGCAAAGTGAACCCCGGGAAGTCTGTCTAGCATTCAGTCATTGCAAGAGTGGAATGTACAAACACACATCAAGTGAATTGCAGTGCTAGGCGTGTGTTTACTTTTGCTGTCTAACATGCATAATAAATACAGTGCTGAGGTCCTACTAAAGACTGACATAAGATTTAACTAAAAGGTCAAAGTCCTTAACTACAGAAGACTGCATAATATCAAATTTGGATATTCTAATCCACATCAAATTTTAGCAACAAGTTATCCTTCTCTTGCATCTTCCCTTATTCCCATATAGATGTCATGCATGTTTAAATTCAGGCAAGACCTTTCTATCAATGTTAAAAAATGTCAGGATCTAATTTAAAATGAAAACATAATTGCAGACTTATTTATAGAATATCATGAACTCCTGTTCAAGGAGAGAACAAGAGAGTGTCCCCATTTAACTCACCCACTCAGGAAAGATCTGAGATAATACCCAAGTAAATAATCAGTCACAAAACCTCAAGCTCCCTATTTATTAGCCCACCTTGAATATGCCAATAATTAGTCCTTCAGAAGGAAAATAAATTGCTGTGCATTATCTCTGGGATGCCTGATATCATATCTGACCTTCAGCATCATTACTACAGACATGAATGTGTTTCTTTAGAATAGAAAATGTAGGGAGGGAAAATCTTTCTGTCTGAGGGAAATCTTCCTGTCTGAATGATTTTTGCTGTTCCAGGGACTCTGTTGTTCGTTTGGTTTTTTGGTTTTTTTTTCTAATTTTCCTCATCAAGCTGCTCTGCCCTGTAATTCTTCCCTTAATGCCTGCTTTCAAATCAATTAGAAAAAAAAATCTATTTTTTTTTATTTTTTTCTAATTTTTAACCACCACAAGTAAGGTATAACATATCACGTCTTGGTTTTGTGATACATTTCCTGGGAAATAACAAGGGAGAGAAATAATTAACAACGAATTCAAATTTTATTGTTAATACTTTTCCAATCTCATTAGCAACATGTTAAGTGAACATGAAGCCTTGACACTGAACAGTCAGAATATGGGGTTAACTTTAAGATTACTCTTGTACCATTAACTCTGCCCCTTGTCAAAAAGAAAATACTGGAAACGTGTGGCCTCTGGACAGTGGAACTTGCACAAAGCAATTTAAAAGTCCTGAATGTCAAATTAAATCTCCAAAATTCTTTCTTGTAAGCTGGGAATATGTGACTTTGGCCATGACAGACGGAAACCTAGATGGACTTAGATGGAAGCCAAAAGCATTGCAATGTATTGGAATTAATATTTTGAAAGCCCTGGAAAGTCTTTTCTGAAAGCTTTGAGCCTTTGCACCCTGTACTGATCACCTAGAGTTTCCTTTAAAAGTACTGAAGAAACTCAAGCAAGCTGGTGATTGCTGTAGGAATGATGGTGAGTGAGGTAAGGCAGAAGGAAACAGGACTGGTAATGCAAGGTCACAGACACAGCACTGCAAACACTGCAGGGACATATAACTTTTTTTTCTTCTTTGTCTCAAAACCCTCTCTGTATAATGGAATTCAGAATACAGAATTGATGAGTGTCTCTTCCCATGAGTGCAAAAAACATCTGAAATTGGGCTGACATAGAATTGAAAATGGCATTTTACAGGGAAAGGGAGACAGGCTGAATTTCTAGAACTTGGAATTTGGAAACAGCTATATATACTTGGGGGGAGTTGAGGACTCTTTTACTCATTGAGATCCACTGAATGAGAAATTAACAACAAGAAAAAAGCTACTGAGGTTCTTAAACTAATTTTATTCAAAATTTCCAGGATAATTTCTGAGACTGAGACTCATTATAGAAAATTCCAGCAAAACCCAAAGATTTTAAATTCTGAGCTACTAGAGCTGGCCCAATAAGGAGGGTAATAGGACTTAATGCTGAAAGAAGACCTCATCCTGGGAATTAAGAACAGAAGCAATTGGGTGCATATTTTTGGGTCTGGTATGAAAAATAATTACCAGCTTGCTGGTGTTGAGTTATCAGATACTGGAATTCATCTGATATGTATGTATCACAGAAAAAAAAAAGTTTACTGAATTGTTTCTGTAAACTCATGTCACATTTTATATACCACACACCTACTTTAAATCATCCAAGAACTGCCTCCTTCAAATGTTAAGCATCTGCATGTGAGAATCAGTCTCTGTCTATCTGTTTCCTGAGAAAGAAGGCAGCAGTAGAATGCTTTATTTTCTTTGTTCTCTCAGAGGTGATTTGAAGGCATTGATTTTGGAGCCAAAAGGGGGGAAAGTGCTGTTACAATATCTTATGCTCCACCTGTTGAGTTCTTTGCAAGGATGTTCTTGAGGCACATCATGTGGCCAGGCTTTCAGAAGGACCGTGGAATTACTTGAGCTCAGCTGTTTTTGAGACTGCTACAGAGCAAGTAAAGAGAGTTTATAGATTAGAAGCAAGTGGTGCCAGATTAAAGTATGATGCATTGAAGAAATGAACAGTTATGGTGTTCTTTATGCACTCTTCACCTTATTAAAAGAAAGTGCAGGTCTCCAGTTCTCACTGATCTTGATAAAGTCTCAAACTACGTATCATTAACCATGACTTCAGCAGCTAATGCTATAAGACTATTTATTTGCAGGGTAACTGTAAATATTTTTATATATGTGACCCAAACTGTATAAGCCCTAGTAAATAAATGGCCAGAAATATCTTCAGCTATTTCACCTGTCTTAGCTGTATAGTTGCCAGAAAGAGGGAAGATAGTCAAGAAAAATACAAAATACAAAAACTGTGTATTTTTCTTTCTCTCTTACTTAAATATTTTAATTTCTGCAAGCAGTAGAGTAAAATATTTTCATAATCTGATCAGTTCACTCTAAAATTGATATTCATTAATACAAATTCAGCATGACTAGAAAGCTAGCAAAACCAATTATGGAGCAAAAAGGGGAGCCAGTTACAAAGTTCTCTCTGCATGAAGCCGTGACCTAAAGTTTTATAACACAGGGATAAAAATTCTCTTTAAAATATTCCAGTTCACAGGCTAAGACAGTATATTCCCATGGCTTTCTAGGTAAAATCAAACACAGGATTTCAGAATGCCCATGGTCATGAGCTCCCAGGCTGAGCACCATGTGTGTATAAATGCCCATGAATATGCTGAGGTGTTGATTCTTTCTCAGTGGAAGAAGAAGGACTTAGAACAGTCATTTTGGTGACCCTTTGGTGACAGTCACATGCAGATATGCTGAGGGCAGTTCAGTGACACAGAGCAGCAGCTCTGTCTCCAGGGGCCTCTGGCACAAACGTGTTCCCAGAAGGTCAGGACAAGGCATGTGGGACCAGAATGCTCAGGCTAGACTTCCAGTGTTTGAGGTGGGGATCATCTGCCTTCACAAACTGCACCAAACTAATTAAATGAGCTTCACAATCTATTCAGTTAAATGGTCACAATTTCCCAAATCAGTGCCAAGTGTGACTGATGCTTCAATTGAGTTAAAGTAAATTGATAAAAAGCCTGCTGTAGTCTTTTCTATATGTCAACAATGGATTAGTTAATTTTTCAAGTACAATCTGACATATGCACCTTTCTTTTCTTTTCCTGGTGTGTTGCATCATTATAAAAGTGATTAAACTGCTTTTCTCATGCTTTCTAGAAACAAAGTAGGCAACATCTATTTAAAACACCTTTTTAATGGTAGATCTGCATTTGTACAA
The DNA here is from genome assembly GCA_003676055.1 of Chloebia gouldiae. Taxonomy (NCBI): domain Eukaryota; kingdom Metazoa; phylum Chordata; class Aves; order Passeriformes; family Passeridae; genus Chloebia; species Chloebia gouldiae. The sequence continues at coordinate 1,479,578 of QUSF01000025.1, forward strand.
AGGATTTGTGCCAATGCAATTAATTTCGTTTTAAAAAAAACAAACATCTTTGACACTTGATAGAAACACTTCCATAGGCACAAAAGTATATTTACAGACATAAATTGGACTATAAAGTAGACTACAAGGAGAAACATTAACTTAAGTAAAAGCTTTTTATTGAATGCCTTTACCATGCAATTACAGAGGTTCAATTTCTATGTGTTAACCTGGGCCTCCCACTGATTTTTCAGGTTTGACATAGGGTGAGGTACGTGTAGAATGAGGGAAACAAATGCCCATTTTGGTAAGCCTTTGAGAATCTCAAACAGCAGGCACTATGTAAGCATAAAGTATGATTATTGCTGTTTTACTCATTCAACAGTAAGTTACACAACAAAATAGAAGCACTTTTGAAAATATGTATTTCCCAACAAGCTGTAGGAAGAAACTTAAATTACTTTTCTCAAAGTAGCTCACTGTGAAACCGGCTGTTCTAAATATGAGTCAGCAGCCTTCCTAGAGTCAAACCCTCCAGCACCTTTCTAAATTCACATTCATTAAAAATGTTCATCACCCTGATATAGAAGTCCCTTAGGTATTTGTCAGGCACTGCTGTTAATACAAGGATGTAGAAAAAAAAAAAAAAGCATGGAAAAGATTTCTCTTCACTGCAATTACTTTGAAGAGAGAAGACATTCTTCATTATTTCAGTTACTAATCCCTGCAGGTTTGTGTCATTATCTGATGACAATGTCCTTTTTTTCATTGTTTGAAGGCATAGTCAGAGGGACCATTGTGACAGACAATTTTTTACAGAAAATCCCATTTTCTTTTGCTGGGACTGTGGCAGTAAACCTGCCTCCTGCCCATCACCACTACATGGCTGCAGGCCTTCTCCTTGCCCCTGCAATGCTTATTCCCTTCTGGAGTACATTTTGGAGGCGTACTTAAAACTAATTTTGTTGTAAAACATTCTGCCCAAATGGCAGAAGCATCCTGTAGTATCCTTGGCTCTTCCTCCTGTTTCAATAGATTTCTCTCTTTGAATGCATGCACAAAACCTTTCTGTGGAAGAAATTGTCATTACTCTTATGTATCTGCAGGGGTGCTGTCTGTAGTTAGCAGTAAGAGAGTCTGTAAAAAGATGTGAGCCACAAATATGTATTTATGACTAGCAGGGTCTGTGGAGAGGTTGCAATGAGGCAAATTTCTTTTACAATATTTGAGGGTTGTGCTTGTTTACTTTGCTGTAAAAGCTTGAACCTGGATTTCCATTTTCCTGTGAGGAAAGAATGCTTTCAGTAACATCACAGCTAATCCAGCTGGTGCCATCTTTTGTGCCTGTTGAGTGGCACTTGCTGGATGCCTTCAGATGTAGCAGGAGTGATGCACAGCCTTGAACACAAAACTGGCCACCTCAGGTGCCATGTGAGGAGAGAGGAACAGCCTCTTCAGCTCTGCACAGGTGAGCTCAAGCTCCATGGGTGATGCAGAGCCAGGGCATGTGGGCTGCTCCATTCCATCTCCCCTGAGAACCTGCTGGGGGCACATGAAATGCAAGGAGACATCCTCAGCTTTCCCACTGGATTTGAGTACCAGGTAAAAAATCATTCAGAAATGTATCCAGCCTAAAATCCACTTTGTCCCTAGGCCTTTAAGTTCCTTCTGCCTGCCTCTTGGTCTCTCCAGAGACATCTTGGCAAAGGAAATATTGGGAATGAGGCTATAGCTGAAATTTACCTTTACCAAATTATGAGTCTCAGCACATGTCTGGGGAGTATTTGGGAGTAACAAGGGTACTGTAAATTCATGCCCAGACTTGCTGAGCACTCACTCAAGCCCTCAGAAGTCACTCACCAGACTTTTCATGGCCAATATCTCAAGTACGCTAGTAAAAATAGAAGGCAGTTATTAACAAAAGATTGAATATTCATGTTGAGAGTGCACATAGGTGAACTTGCCTCAAAGCCAGGGAAATAAATTTAAGAACATAATATTTCTAAAAACACTGGCATGGCTGGAATCCTTGCTGTGAAGTAAAGCTTTAAACAGAGATTACAGGCGGTAATGATATCCCAGAAGAAAACATCATCATAAAAAATCATCAGGGTTTGCTCTGGTATTTCAGGTAAAGTAGAATTTATGTAGTAGTTAATGCCTGGAAATTTTGGAAGGAGGTATATCTATGCCTGTGATTGGGATAAACTGTGTCTTCATTAACAAAAAATACAGTCAAGCAGCAAGATATTGTAGAACACAACAGATGCTCACAACAGAGCACCCAAGCTCAGTGGATCTGGGAGCTGGAGATAATTACTCTGGTCTGCCTGTAATGTGGTCCTGTGCATTAGGCCCACACCAGGAGTGCATTTTCCAGTTTTGTCTCACCTGCAGGGAGTCCCCAGCTGTGTGAGCTCTTTGCAGTGTGATCAAAGGGGAGAGGGTGAAATTCCCTTCAGGAGAACTTAAGGGAAGGTGATGGAGGAGAGGTACCTTCTTTCTTACACTGACTCTAATCCCATCCCCAACAGTGACTCCCCTGCTTAGTTGGGATTTCTCATTTACCTTTCCAGCACGATGGGACTTGGAACACTTCACTCATTTGCCACATGGGAGATGCTTAATGGGTTCACAGGATTAACGTCTGAACTAAGCAGCTCCAGTGTGCTGTGCTGTGGGGACTGCAGAAGGAAAAGACAAAGGAAATGATATCTCTTCTTTATCCATCCTGAAATAAAGCTGTAAATTGTGTTATGATTTTGTCAATATATGGCGCTTGCAAAGATTTCAAATAAATAATGATCTGACCCCAGGGACCTTATTGATTTTGTAATGATTTCAAAGACAAACCACTCAGTTTACTGTTTGCTGACAAATTCTTTACTCCCTAAGGAATTCCTATTGAACATGTATTTAGGACAGGATAAAATCATTCCAAGGAAATAGGGAGAGGGTTTTGTGCATAGGCTGCTCCACAAATCAGTATTTAACCTCTGACCAGTGACAACAGGTCTCCTTTAGCTCTATTAGATCAACAGCCAGCTATTATAATTAAATATAAAAACTGTTTAGAGCCTCACCAAACATGTCCTGGGAATTAAAGCATATGGCAGGGATAGGATAAAAAGACTTTCCATATGCTAATGACCCTAGATGTCTGAAATAAATTAGATCCATTACAGTTTATGCTCAATAAAAGAAAGACTTTAAGCACTCCAAAGTTAGTGACTCGAGACCGATTTTGGCTTAGAAATTCAATCTGCCTGGTTATTAATTCTTAGTAAGGCTCTGGAGGAGACAGGGGATGCAAAATCATAATTCTGTGCTGTATCAGAATTTTAAAGTGCCATCAGTTTCTTTTCCTTATTTTCCTTTTTTTTTTAATTAAACTATTTTTCATGCTTCATTTTTTTGTTCTCCTCATTTGATTTTGTTCCCATTTTTGTTTAATTTCTTTCTTTTTAAGGTTTCATTTATCCTCTTTCAACTGAACAGAGAACCCAGAATGAATATGGATTTTCTTGTAAGTTTAATGTTTGATTTTATGTTCCTGGCTGCTAATTTGATACTGTTCCTTGGGTCAGGCTTTACCGTTAGGCAAGCTCAGTGTGACTAGGCAAAAAAATGGACCTATTCAGCAGGGTGACATTCTGCTTGCTTGACAGCAGGCACAGTGCTTTGCAGCAGATACAGCCTTTGTGCACCAGGGAAATGGGAGAAGATGCTGCCTCACAGACAGAAACTGGAGAGAATGAGCCACCTTCTCATTAAAATTCCCTTAGCAACTGGACGGGGTGTGGTGGAAGGGTAACTTGTCTTTGAGCCGGAACTCAAGAGTTCTGCTTCCTGAACTGCTGGGTTAAAAATGGGATGTTTCAAGTTTGGTAAATCGAAGGTCTGGTAGCCCGGAGCTGTCGGAGATTGATCAGTCCCTTTCTGCATCTAGCAGCTCTCACCTCTGCAGCTGGAGGGCAGCTTGGCTTAAATGGCTAAAAGAGATAAAAGTAAAAGTGATTTCACATGTTTCAAACCAACAAAAATAGGGTACTAAAAGAGTCTGATTTGTTTTTGCACTTCCTTTTTTCATTAGGCTATTTCTAAAACTGGGATTCTTCACTGTATAGAAATACATCAATTTTTGAACACATATTCAGACCTTTTGGGAAAAAAAATGTCTGGTGGATAATGATGCTAGAGATTAGCTTGGTGCTGAAGATATGGTACAAGCAGCTAGTAGAAATATCATAGCCATTTCCTCACAAGACAGCTCTAATAAATTTTTGTTCCTTTTGGTAAATCACCACATTATTTCTTGTGCTTACTTCAGCTTTTATCTTAATATGTATGTGTTAATGCCACTGATAAGAATTCAATGCTTGATTCACTGCTTTACTAATTTACTAGTTTCTATTTTTGAAGGCAAAAGGATGGAAGGGAGTAAAGACAAGTTGCATTTCAAACAAAACCCCAAACCAACCAAAGATATGTCTGAACAGTCCAAGGAAAATGGAAATTTTGGGTTCTTTTACATTTTTTAAGTAAAAATAAAGCTTGTGAAGTTTTAAAACCCACATGTCTTTGGTATCAGATGAACTTCTAAATATCAGTATTAGGACATTATGTCACTAAGACACAATCTCGTTTCCTAGGGTGAATTTGGTTCATAAAAGTAAGTCTATAGCATGTTTTGCTTAGTACTTCACAGCCTGAATATTAGATAGATGAACAAGTTGATAAGTAAAGAGTTAGAACACAAGTTAGAGAGAAATTGAGGATTGTTTTCTACCAGAAGGGCACAGACCTGCTATATGGTGTTGGAAATGGATTTTAAATTAGCCTATAAAAAAGGCAGTAAATGTCTGCAGGAAATGAGAATAATAAGAGCATGTTTTCTTGAAAGTCCCTGTAAGGAGGACATTTCTTGAAGGTTCCTGGCCTCTCTCCCTGCAGCTGCTCCTGACTCAGATGACGTTGCGCTCTACGTGGGGATCGTCATCGCCGTGATCGTGTGCCTGGCCATTTCCGTGGTCGTGGCCCTGTTTGTCTACCGCAAGAACCACCGGGACTTTGAGTCGGATATTATCGACTCCTCGGCACTCAACGGGGGATTTCAGCCTGTCAACATCAAGGCTGCTAGGCAAGGTTAGTTGGCATTTCACTGCATTTTGACCAATTCTGGGAGAAGCTATCAGGTTACGGTCTCTTGGGCTGCATGAATGACATTGCTGGATGCTTGCTGACACTTGGTAAAGAGGAGAAAGACCATGTTCATTTGTTTCTGATTGTCTAATGCTCAAAACCCGTGGTGCCGTTTGTTAGCTGTGCTCAAGAGTATAAAGCAGGTGAATTTAACTTCTGAAGAGAGATCATGAATGTGAGAGTGAAACTCAGACACTTTTATGGAAATACAGGTCCTGCTCAAGTTGAAATCAAAGGCAAAGCTCTGACAGAAACAGTGGGGGCAGGGTGCATCAGAGGAGTGATACTACAGTAATTCTAACACAGCTCCCTCCCCTTTATTTCATTATTAGCTTTTCTTCCTATGCCCCGTCTCCACTGGTATAAACAGTAGTTTGAGAAGTATTGTGCATTTAATAGAAAATGTAAAAGTTGTGGTAGAACATCATTTAATAATGAATATTTTTATCACTGGTGTATAACAGCCTTATTTTTTTTTCCTCGCTTCATTGGCCAGGAAAAAATCTCAAAAGGTAGTGCTGCCTTAGTGCTGCCTTTATCAAGACACTTATTTAGGCTGAAGAATTCCTTTTTTTTCACAATGTCTACACCAGAAGAATATCTACATCATGAAAGTTGAGATGACAAGGGAGTTGTCACATATAAGATTAGCAGAAGTGTTTTCTTTGCTGGAGAAACTTTTAAAGCAAATCTTAGAAAAGCATGATGCAGGTACTAATCCCCCACTGCAGGGAGTCATGGGCATGATGAATGATGACTTTATAGGCTTGTTGTCTTTTATTTCAGGAATGCTGTCATTAGGCCAGTTAGAAAAATTGGCTAATGATTATTGCATAGCATTTAGGAAGGGGGTTTAGTTAAAACTAAATCTACTGAGCAATGAAAACATCTTGCCCCGAAGCTAAGCATGTCATATTTGGAATCTGAGTGCGGCCTGGAAAAATACTCCCAGTGAAAATTCTTCAGTGCAGAAATACGCTGTAATTTTGTACAGCAATATGATTCCAAAGCAGCTGGGGTAATAGGAGTGCTGGGAGTTTGCTGAGAATTCATGGAAATGGAGATTAAGGTTCAGGGACTTTGTGTATCTGAACGTTTGGAATGAAAGACAAAATGCAAATGCAAACTGAAATTGCTGCTTGGAATAAAGTCATCAGAACACAGAAATAACATATTTTTTCCTTCTCATCTCCACTGCAGACCTCCTGGCAGTGCCACCAGACCTCACTTCTGCTGCAGCCATGTACAGGGGTCCTGTGTACGCCTTGCATGATGTCTCTGATAAAATCCCAATGACCAACTCTCCAATTCTGGACCCCCTCCCCAACTTGAAGATCAAGGTTTATAACACCTCTGGTGCAGTCACTCCCCAGGATGACCTCTCCGACTTCTCCTCCAAGCTGTCCCCACAGATGACGCAGTCTCTGCTGGAAAATGAGACCCTGAACATGAAGAACCAGAGCCTTGCCCGGCAAACTGACCCATCATGCACTGCCTTTGGGACCTTCAACTCCTTAGGAGGCCACCTAGTAATTCCCAATTCAGGTAAGTGCTAGCCATGCTGGCCTAAAGGTGCAATTGTCTTGTGGGTTTAAGTGCTGTTAGCTTGTTTTTGTATGGGGAAAGAAAGTCTATATTTGGGACTCTGCCTTTTCTTTGATCAAAACAAATAGATGGGATTTTTTTCCCCTTCCATTTGCATCTACAAAAGTACTTGGAATACTTTCTACCCAAAGTCCTGGCTTTTAAACACAGCTGAGGAAGACTTGGGCCCCTCACTACAAGAGCATGAGTCTTAGGAGTAGCAGCTGAGGGAGCTGGGGTTGTGTAGCCTGGAAAAAAGGAGGCTGAGAGGTGACCTTATCACTTCCTACAACTGCCTGAAAGAAGACTTCAACAAGGTGGGGATTGGTCTCTTCTCTCAAGTAATACATAAGAATGTGATCTAGTGGTGGACACTGTGATATGTTAATGATTAGATTCAATGATCTTAGAGGTCTCTTCCAATCTAAATGATTGTCTGATTCAATACAGAATATTTCAGGGCTCTTAGCCGCTTTCTGAGACATGCAAGGCTTGAACTGTCAGAGCTCCCCTGTGTCAAGTGAAATTCAGCATCACCTTTTCCTTTCATGCAGTTCTAGAAAAGGGACTTCAATACAGTAAGCCTCTGTTTTGTCATCACACTAAAAGAGAACAAATTAATTTAAAAACAACTTGGTTGCTCCACTTCCAATTCATTGCAGACTATGTGCAGTTGAAGTAGGACAACAGAACACTATTTTTGGAGATTTTTTTTACCTGTGTTTATTGTTGACTTGCTTTACAATTAGGAAAGAGAGGGACTGAGCACTGAGGGCTTATTGATGTAATGCAACATGCTGCTCAATCTTTCTCATACCTGACTTGAGAAAGTCCAGGTCCCTTCAGGCCACCCTGATAGCAGCAGTCAATTTCACAGCATCCAAGGAGCTCTTGGGCAGTCTTGGGAGAGCTCAGGTCTTTTAGATAGATTTTTTTAGCAGAGCCATGCTGCTGCTTGGTTCCTACATGAAGTGTTGATGTTCTTTCTAAGGAAGTTCAGCACTTAGATGTTCCCATGGGTTTAGCATGATATTGCAGAACAGCATTAATACCTAAAGTGAGAACAAATCAAATGCATAAAGCATTTGATGTGAGGAATAGGCAGGTGCATAACAGCTTGATTTTCAGGAATCAAGGTCAGGAACACACCTGCCCAGTTTCACTGGGACTCTGAATTCAGGTAGGACCACAGTACATGTGAGACTGCAGCTCACAGCTTGGCCATTTTACAGCAAATGCCCTCACCAAGGAGATGGTGCCTACCCTTGTTCCCTGCGTCTTTGCTGGATCATTTCTTTTTTGTTGATGTTGTGGAGGAAGCAAAATGCCTTGGTGGCCTAGGACCAGGGTGGTTTGGTTCAATGATGCTGTCCTGCACTGCCCATGAAGCAGCCAAAAGTGCTTGGACCCATAGCCCAGCTCTCTGAGCTCCTGTCTAATGGGGAGCAAAAATCCTATTAAATTTAAGTGAAAGCTGAACTACTTCAAAAAATCTGGTCCTGGCTGATGAGCAATGTTGAAAATTTGTGCTATACAATCTTGGTTATTACATTTTTCTAAGTAGCAGCTGAAGATAGATATTGATGCTCAGTTTTCATATGCCACAGTGGTGCACATATTCAGCAAAGTCTATTAATCACTGTTAATTCACATATATTAATATCAATTTATAAAGAAAAAGAATTTGATGTTGTAATCACTTCAAAATGATTAAAGTAATGATTCTGTAAAATAAAATAATCTGTCTGCTGCTACCTTGTATGCCTCTGTGCTGCTTCTAAATGTACGTCATCCTCAAGATATGATCAAAACCCTTCATTTGCAGTACACCTGCCCTGTTACAGCTGCAAGCATGCACAGGTTAGGTTGTAACAGGCCTGTAAAGACACAAGTGCCAGAAGGCAAGTGTGGAAAATGCTTTCCTAATTACCCCTCTCCTTCAAAGCTAGGTGTGGGACTGAGGCCCTGCACACCAACACATGGAACATGTCCAGTGTAACCAGACTGTGAATGCTAAAGAAAAGTGCCAGAGCCATGCAAGGTGTCTACAAAGTGTCTCTAGAGTAAACACATATATGTAAATAATCTTTCTCTAGGTTTGTCTTCAGCTATGGGGCAACAACTGTATGCAAATCCTTGCCATTGATTTCCAGCTAATCCTCATCTACCAATAGATTTGGCTGAGATGTGTCCAGCAGAGTGAAATAGACAGTTCATGGGCCATGTTTGTTGTGCTCAAGACATCTCTTAAATGGAAGTAATGTAAAAACAGTGTTTTTCAATCAAGTGTGCAGCAAATCGTTACTGAAAATGACACTGAGCATATTTGCCCATTTTTTTTCAAGGTTGCTTATCCCACTTTTGGGCCACTCTACAGGACTAGGCACTTGCAAAATCCAACAAGCCCAGTTTTGTCTCCATGGCAGACTCAGTTCCTCCCTAGGCACTGAGTGCATTAAAAGACAGGATACCAGACACAGAAGCCATCTTTCAGGAGACAACTAGCTCTTGTTGCTTCCTGGGACAGTGCTCCACTGCTTTTCTTTCCTGATCTTAATTAAGTAAGAACTGCCTAGGGAGAGATGTCCTATTACAGCTGTTGGAAATTTTAGTTAGAGTTGTTTGTTTTTCCATCATTCTACAAGGTAAGCAACAGCATAACCATCTGTCTGCTCTTTAAATAAAATGAACGGGAAGAAAATCCTCTTCTCCACTTCTGTTTTTCAGTGCACAGGAAAAAGAACAGGCAGCTGGACACTGAAGACACCAGGGTTACAGTAAATTTTTCTCGCATTTTGCTGAGGTCATTTACAGTCTGATGGTGAGGGTGGCTGAAAATCTGGCATTGCAGGCTTCATCTTCTGCCTCTTCTGTCACTCCTCTTCACAGACCCACTCACCTGTTTTTTTCTCCATCTTATTTTTTGTGTCTCTTCTGTTCTGCAGGAGTAAGTCTGTTGATCCCAGCGGGAGCTGTTCCACAAGGGAGAGTCTATGAAATGTATCTGACAGTTCACAGGAAGGAGAACATGAGGTAAAAATTGCCTTATTTTCCTTGTGTACTAATAGAGGAGGGAAACACAGTACGTGAAGACCTGTGATAATAATACTTATGCAAAGCCTACTGCATTGAAGCTATTTGCTGACTTGGAGGTAAGCATAAGCAGAGACAAGGATAAATTTTGCCACAAAACCAGCTCAGACATTTGCTTTCCTGACCAAATGTTGCACTCTGCATCAAGTCCTCAGGCCAGGGGGATGCTGAATTGTAGAGGAGCAAGGAAAATATGCCAGCATGAGTTTGTGCAGCAGAGACCTCTTGATAAAGACCTGTGCTGCAAAGGAGAAGGGAGCAGAGGAGAAAGGTAAATAAATCAGTTCAGCGGAGGGACAGGTGCCTGAGCACTGGACTTGGAAAATCTCCTTTCCTGTTAGAGTGAAGGTGAACTTTTATTTTACCCTTCACAGGCTTGGCTAGTCCATGCCAAGGATGGAGCCAAAGCTTTTGAGCAGCACCTCCTTGCTGCTTAGCCCCAGACAGCGCATGCTGAGGGCACCCAGAGCTGATGCTGGGATGACCATTGGTATCTCCTGTTACCTGAATGTGCAGACAATTCATATTCTAGATCTTAATGTCTACTGGCATGTGATCTGGCAACCTTGACATTAACAATAATTGTTTACAAAAAGGCCAATATACCATTTTGAGCCAGTTAGAAGGCCCTAATGTAGAGAAAGGTGAGAACTTAGGCTGCAGAATGGACTCATGCACAAAGGCAGAATGGCAAATGTGAAGCTGAGGCAGTCATTACACGGTACTTTGCCTCTTTCTCCTCCTCATAGCTAGATATGTTTTTTGGCTCAGCCTCTTAATAGTTTTTATTATGTGCTAAGCCACAGCTGTTTGTACACTGTGTGATATTGAACACTATTCTTTAGCTTGGTAGTCTTTCACCCAAGCTAAAATAATCTGCTTAAAGAAAAATTAAGTAATTCTTCCACCCACCCTTTTGCATACATTATTCATCAGCCGCTCTTTGAAAATAGCTAATTGCAGCTACAGAAAAAATGTCTCTGTTCATAACTAGTATTGATTATATTCCTATTACTTTTGGCTGTGAAAGAGGTTTACAAACAATATTGAACAAAGACACTTTCCTGAGGAAGGCAAACAAAATCAGATTGCATCCCCTGTTATTCAGCTTGCTTCTAAATCTCCCTTTCCAAAATACCTAATTTTTCAAAAAATTATTTAATTCCTAGAAGGTGTTGTATATGCAATTATTTTCTTTCCAGTCAGTTATAGAGGGAATCCCTGTTACTTTATTCATGCAGCTGTGGACAACTAATGTCACATATTTGTCTAATTTATTTTATTCAAGGATCATAAAGCTGCCTCTGCATGCTTTGTGAAAGCTGTAACTCAGCAAGTCACGCAGAGGATAGAAGGATAGATTAACCTGTGCTGGGAAACATGGCTGGAGATGTGCTGCCTGCCAACCTGAGCAAGTATGCCAAGGGACACCTGCAGAAGTAAACAGAATGCTGTGAATCCTCACTTACAATGAAGATTTTAGAAGTGATTTCTTTTCCTGGGAAAGGAGAGCAGAGCAGTCTGCCTTGGGGCACAGGGCTCATTTTATTGTGGTGGCAGTCACTTTCTGGGTGCACAGAGTCCAGCTGCTTATTTGATTTGTGGCAGTTGTTCAGAAAACACACCAGGCTCCTCATACACTTGGAAAGCAGCTTCTTAAGGACATTTAAGATGGAGCTCATTGGAATTTGTCTAGATCACTCGGAACAGAATATTCTGCCCCCTTTCCCCAGGTGCCAAGGAGCAAAAGGGGCTGGGAGGCACCCAGCTGTAATGTTCTTCTGCTGCAGGACTGGTTACCAGGCACTTCACTTCTGTAGCAGAGCTACAGCTCAGTCAAAACTTCTTTTTTGTGACTGCATTGGCCACAGATGTTGCTTCATATAATTGGAGTCATATGGGTACCACAAGTTGCTGTGTGGCGTATTTATTTTTTAAAACAGCTACTGCACTCCTGCAGCACTCTAGCAGAGAATGATAGTCCCCAGTAAGGATGAGCTGCAGACATTTGCTTCCATGGCCAGGCAGTAACTGCAGTGTGTTCAGCAAACCCTGTGAGACCCTATTTTTATTTTCATGAGCACTGTGCCAATGTGTATGAGAAAAGTCCTGTTATGGTTGACATTGTTTCGAAGGGGACACGCAGGAAATTCTAAAATGTGTGTTATTATCAGAAATTAAGGCAGTCTTGTCCTTGATATTACAACTAGCACTGAGGCAAAAATGGGGTCTCCACAGTGCTACCCCAGCAGAACCAGGCCAGTAACAGAGAGGGTCCCCACCCCAGCTCACATATCTTCAACAACTTAAAATCTAGCTCACACTTTGTAGAACTGTGAAACTACTTCTCAATAGTCAAGCTGAAACAGAAAATACATTATCTCTCAAACACCTGCAAATTCCCCTTTTCTTTTCATTTGTTTTCATATTAAGTTTCCCCAGTTAGTCTCTGAAATCCGTAGTACAGAAATGACACTTCACAACCCAGTAATGTCACTCTTTGTGCTGCCTTGCAGATTGGTTAGAAGAGCTTTCTGAAACAGTGTTTATTCAATTTCATATCCATCAAAGTGTGTGAGAGCAGGAAGGTCACCCTAAAAGCATTATCCTTTGGCAGTGAATTTGGGTTCTGAGAGCTTGCAGTAAACACCACGGGAGGCAGTTTCCTATAAGTGTGTCAGCATACTCGTGGCTCTTCTGGGCTGATGCTCCAGGAAAGTGTTATCCCTGCTCCTGTCCTGCAAGCTCACCCTCATTCTTCCTGCCATGTGGTGCAGGATGGATGGCAGGCAGATCCCAGCCTCTCATCTGGTGAGTTGACCTCATGAAAAGATCCACATCCTTCATGAAACAGCTACCGTGGGGAAAATTATATATGGGTGTATGTTTGTAGACATATATGTACACATGCAAAAACATGTATACATATATACATGTATACATATACATGTACGTGTTACTTATGTACATGTAACTGAAAAAATTACAATCCTATGAGAATATATCACAGCTATCAGACAAGTTTCTGTCTCCAAGCTGTGTCTTTCAGTGGTGAGCAGATGCTCTCTCCCTTAGTCTGGGGAAGTATCACCAACTTTGAGATTTACAAGGAGTCCCTTCTTGAGTAGTGGTTTCATCTGTAAAATCAGCGCATTATGTTGGCCAGTACCTGGCAAGAGCCTGTTCCCATGAGCATCTGTGACAGCCTGGGTTTTACAGATTAAGTAATTTATTTAATTAATCTGTAATTTAATCCTAAGGATTAAATAGCATAAGTATAAACCTCCAGCCTCCAGGATTTGTTTGACTGCCTCAGGTTAAAAAACAAATCTTGCTGTGAGCTAAATTAGCAGAGCTGTGTTTCCTTCAGAAACATCTGGCAGTGGTCAGTGCTAGATGGGGTCTGGGCCTTGATGGACCACTGGTTTTATCTTGTGTGGCAGTTCCTGTGTTCCTGTGTAAACCCCTGCTGAGCTCGCACAGCTTTAGGTGGAGCTACTCTTGCATGCTCTAATCAGAGACAGGAACTGCACAAAACAGCTACAGCTCTGTGAAGGACACTCCTGTATAATCCATCACACAGGAGGTGTTCCAAATGAGAGTGGAGGTCACTGTGTCCACAAAATTTGACAACCCTGAAGAACAGAGCAAGCAACACTCCTGAAGATCTTGACGGAATGTGCACATTTCAAATTATCTACCTTGAAAGAGAAAAGAGTCAGGTGAGCCTAGCCAGGATTTGTATCAAAGGCTTAATAATGTATGCACAGAGTTTAATATAAAGTCAAGCATCTGATCAATGATTGTGATCCAAGGAGTAATGTTGCTTTTTCACCAGTAAATCTTAAGCTTACTGATGTGAAATAAAAGAAATTGAAGTCTTCCACATTTCATTTCTCCACCTTCCTTATCTCAGTTGCATAAACAAAATTACTTTGCAACTCCAGAAGACAATTTCTTGAAGTGCCAGTCACTATAATTGAAAAATTCAACATGAAAAAGACCAGAGCATGAGAAAAGGGGAGGGCAAACTTCTCAAGAATATTTTTCTTCTGAAGATAGACTGTCAGAACAACCAGGGTCTGTCAAGAATATTAAGTTTGAAATACAAGAAAGAACACATATTAAAAAATAAAGCCCCAGCAATGAAAGGAGAAATAAAATATCTTCCCTCTAACTTTTGTCTAAGCTGTGTAGAAGGGTTGCAACCTGTTGCTATGCGATAGCCATTCCTCTCTCCATGCTCCATCCTGTGCTTCCTGAGCTGCTGTGATTGCCTGGAGCACAGTGGCAGGGAGCACAGTGTAATCCCACTGAGGAGCAGAGATTTATCTAGTTGTGCTCACATCTGCTGCCTGACAGCTACCTTAATGAATATGGTCCGGCTTATTGCAGGGAGACAGTTTTAAATGAGTAATCCCATTAAAAACACAAATTCGATTGTGAAGGGACCAGATATGGTGAATAAAAGTTTGTTTGCTTTTAAATATAAATTGACTGTTCTTGATAATCTCTGAGGGATGGGAAAATATCTAAAAATATATAAAGACCTTTCAGTTACTGTTAGTGCCTTTTAATAGCTAAGCAGTGGGTTGAATTTTAGTCTCAGTCTCTTTGTAAAACAAAAACATCTCTTTGTTTTTGGAGTTATATTGAGTGGCTGGTCTCCTGTAATATGTTATCCCAAGACTGCTGCAAGCCTTAAGTGAAGCCCATGTTGATGGGTTTTTTTGTAGGGGGTTGGGTTTGCGCTTTTTATATTTGGATAACAGCCTAAAAGATTGCTCACAGTTTTGATCATTTCCACTCATAAGTTTATCTCCCTTGTTCTGTAAGCTTCCCTGTCGCTCTATTTGCGCTGGATCTCCCACAGTCTTTAACACATAAATGTCAATGTTGGTCAAAACATGTGCCCCTCTAGGCTGGGATCCTGGCTTTGCTGGTGCTGCATCACCTATTTCAGGAGAAGGAATAAAATTGCCTGTAATGAGTGACTACACCATAACTTGTCTTCAGGGAAATTTGTTTACTAATTCCATGAATTACTGTTGGTTTATGCTTTGAACAATTAATACCCCTTGTATAATGTATCTTGTCTACTGCATCTGTTTCTGGTCTCATTAGGTGTAGTAAGGCATAATCCTTTTGTTTTAAAATGGAAATTTGAAACAGTGAGATGCGACAAAAGATTTGTCGGGAGATTTTTGTTTCTTTTTCCTGTCGTTTTCATAGGGCACCTCTCTTCTGTCTGTGCCATTGCATTGTCTAGCCTCATTCCTCTGGGTTTCAGGTGTTTTTTTCTGAGATCTCTTGGTGGTCCATAAACACACTGCAGCTACCTGCAGTCATGGTAGAGCTGGAGAGGAAAGGGAATATCACTGTGATGTGCTCTGATATGCCTTGTCCCATACAGTGCCAGAACTCAGATTTGCTTCTTGTCACTGTGTCACATCACATGTTGATGCCTGCTGTGTTGGAGCAAGCTCACCTGAAATGTTGTTCACTTTTATTGCTTTATTTGTTACTATTTGTTTTTAACTTGTTTTGCTCCAGCCTGAGCTACTGTACAATTAATAAAATTTTATTTCCTACTCATATTTTTACCCACTCTAGAATTTTGCCATTGTCTTCTGGCTTTCGCTGTTACTTGCAGTGATTCCTTATTAATTGTTACCTGTAAATGTAATGACTGTGTTTTCCACGTTGTGAGTAGAAATCCTGTCCTCACAGTACTCAAAGAGAGGTTTAACATACACTTTAACAGAGCTGGGGTTTCACCTCAACAGTGACAGGGACCCACTCCACACACCTGGAAAACTTCTCTGCAACTCATTGGGGCTCAGTTTTTAAAGGTTTATCTGCATGAGGTGGATGTTGGAGAGTCACTGGGACCAGCAGGTGTTCAGTAATTTTATGGTGCCAGTCTCTGGTGTGTGCCTGGTTAGGAATTTGGGATTGTAAAGTCAAGCACCCATACAACTGGCTCATTCTTCTGCTCTTCACTAATCAGACTGTTCTCTATCATAAATACCCAGGTCAGGACCATGCATATCTCATCCACTGGGTGATAACTCTTCTAAGTCTGGTGACAAAGATGCTGTTTATGAACATGGGGAAAAAATATTAAGCCTTGATATTTTTAACACATCCTTTGTATGCTTGCATCCACCTCCCATCTCTCCCAGTTCCTCACTCTGCAGTCTGCAACACATCCTAGCTTGGTGTTCTGCATAATCATTTTGTACTTGTTCTAATCAGCTATAAAATGTTGCAGCACAGAATCATGCCCTTCATCAGAGTCCTAAAATCTGACAGTAAAAAGATTTTGGCATGAAGCAGTGACTAAACTTAACTTTACTTGGAGACAACTTCAGACTGTATGATTTAACAGCACCATATTATTTTAATGACCTTTTGGGTTTTTTTTGACTGCAGGCATCAGTGCTTGTTGATTTTAACTGATTTTCCACGTAAAAGGCATCATATTAATTTTTAAGGCAGTCCTGATATATTCACTCTTGCATTTTGATCGCTTATTTTGTAATTTAGTCCAAAAAAACATGATAGCTTGTATTTTCTTTTCTTTTTCATGGGTCAGTACTTTTAGATTAAGTTAGGTTAACTAGATTATTAAGTCTATAGCTGCTCATATCTGCTTTCCATACAAATATTATAATTTTGAGAGATGTTTCTCATAAGATAGATACTATATTTCTTGAATTAGACCATAGGAGATTGTTCAAATATCCACCAATTCCCAAGGCTGATGACCATTAAAAAACAGACACATTGACTTTTTTTTTAAGCTTCTTGTTGCTTCTTATGAAAAAAAAATATACCAGTGTAAATGAGACAGAAAAAGAAGGCATGTTTTATTGAAAAAGTTTCCAATTATTTATTTAGTCTGGCCTTGCAAAAAAGTGATACCTTGTCTTAATCTGAATCTGATGATTCCCTGCGGTATGCAAGAGGAGCTGGTCTAGGTACTCTCCTTGTGTTTCATTTATTTTGTGTATTGTTTGTTAGGCTGAAATAGTTGGCACAATACATGATAGCTGTCCAGATTGTTATACTTTGCATCTTTTTTGAAAGACATCTATATCGCAGCTGTTTGTTTCCAGTCCATGGATTTTCAGAAACAATTGTTATGTCATTTAGTAAACTCATCAGTTAATTTCCACAGATGCGTATCATCTGGATTTACTGATTTGCATAGATTTAAATTTTTCAATGCCAGACCCTTTTTTTTCTCAAATGTTACAACAAGCTCCACAACATTTGTGACAACCAGGGATAATTTTCAAAATTATCCATTCCATTATCCATATCCTTCATTCCATTTTGAAAAAGGGTTTCTCAAAAGTTTGTCTTTCATTCTGTGAGATTAATGGGATAGGCAGGGAGAATTAAGGTGGACAAAATTAAATTAGTGCGATGGACATATATTTGCAATAGCCAGAATAGGTGTTATAAATTTGATATCAAAATAGCTTCTGTCCTGATTTGGCCTCCTTGAAAATGCTATCTAAGATTATCTGCTCTGGTGTGGTGTGACCTGACCTCAAATATTGTGAGCAGATTTGGCTACCATAATATAAGATACTATTAGAGAGCATCTAAATTATTAGGGAGCATCCAAAGGATGGCAGTGAAGATGGTGAAGGGTCTTGAAGGGAAGCCATGTGAGGAATGGCTGAGGTAACTGCACCTGTTCAGCCTGGAGAAGAGGAGGCTGAGGGGAGACCTCATTGCAGCTACAACTTCTGCAAGAGGGGAAGAGGAGGAGCAGGCACTGATCTCTACTCTGTGGTGCCCAGTGACAGGACCGGAGGGAAAGGCCTGAGGCTGTGTCAGGGGAGGTTTAGGTTGGATATCAGGAAAAGGTTCTTCACCCAGAGGGTGTTTGGGCACTGGCACAGACCCCTCAGGGAAGTGGTAAAAGCAGCAGCCTGGCAGAATTCAAGAAGTATTTGGACAATGCTCTCAGGCACCTGGTGTGACTCTTGGGGATAATCCTGTGCAGGGCTGGGAGTTGGACTTGATGATCTTTGTGGGTCCTTTCCAACTCAGGATATTCTAGGATTCTGTGATTACAGCTGCTTATTTTTTTCTCTTGTTGAAGACAAAGACTTGCAGAAAAAAAGCAATGTTTTCTCAACTAATTTCTCTAAGACTGATGCACATGTACTTGTATTTGTAAATGCAGCATGGGACTAAACCCTCAGCCAGAGCAGAGCACATGTGATCCTGTGGGCAGATCAGCATTTTAAGTGCAGATCACATTGAACGCTTTTAAAATCCTACTTGCTGGTTTCTGGATCATGAATTTGTCCTCTGTTATTTAGGGAGGCTGTTGATGAGGCACATTCAGCTGTATTTGTCATACACCAGATGTCAGGATAGTTAAAGTCACTCATGCTTCCTCTTGTTTTAAGCTCCTCAGTGGTTGGTCTGGGATGGCTTGCACTGGCACATGTGCACACACACATGCACACACACTATCATTTTCAAACCAGAGTGTGTGTTGTGTATCCTAAATATCCATCTGATTTCCCATAACACCAATTCCTAGTGATTGGCAGCAAGCATACTGGATAATACCTGTGTTTTTAGCTGAACAGCTTCAGGTAATCACTAGAAATCTTGGACTTTGCAAGTGTGTTTTACCCTTGCACTACTCCTTGCCATCCTTTCATCCTTTCTCCCTCACCAGCAGTGACACTTGCTCCCTGCAGGTTTATTTGCAATAGCCATTCCAATAAAATGCCTTTTAAGTAAAATGGAGTATCAGTAGTTGGTGATGCCTCAGAACTCAAACTGCACATCTGAGATGTGCAGTGCACCACTTTCAGTCATGTTTACATGCTTATTCAGTGTTTTCCTCTCTTTGTCAGTTTTCTCTGTCCTCACAGTAAATAATTCTCATAAGTGGTGCCTACAAGAGCCAACCATTCATTTTTGTGTGTAACTGAAGAACTACCAAATGCAGCAATGACCACATTTTTGCAGTGGGTGAAACGAAGCCTCTGCATACCATCTGCAAGGATCCTTCAGAGTGGAGTGTAATCAGCAAATATGGCCTATAATTTGCTGACACCTAAGCATGCATTTTGACACATGAATGATATTTGGCAAAAAAAAAAAATAAAAGGAAAAAAGGAAATAAATACAGATTTGGGAAAAATGAAGGAAAAACAAAACCCACCTATTTTGCTTCCACAGTCTTTTTTATTTTAAGAGAAGGATTTTTTTCCTTTTTACACATTCAAATGAACCTTTTTGTCTTTTTTAACTCCCTTAATGTATCCATCTTTCTGTCTCCTCACCAGGCCACCTGTAGAAGACAGCCAAACCCTGCTGACACCCGTGGTGAGCTGTGGCCCACCAGGAGCCCTGCTAACCCGGCCCGTCATTTTAACCATGCACCACTGCGCAGAGCCAAACACAGAGGACTGGCAGATCCAGCTGAAGCACCAGGCTGCCCAGGGACCATGGGAGGTGAGGCTCCAGAGCTCCAGTCTGTGGGCTGGCTGCATGCAGGGCTCTCTGATAGTCCTTTACTTGCCTTTCTGTACTTGGATGCCTGTATTTTGGGGTTTCCTGCTACAGGCAGGCAGGAGTGCCCTTCCCTACAAGATGTCTAAGCTGCCGTGTGCCCATGCAGAGATCTGTCTTGGGGCACTTTGGCACCTCCTAGTACTAGCAGGTTTGCATGGTGGGAGCCTGAGGTGGTTCTTTGCCAGTAGGATAGCAGGAGAATGTCCCAAGGCAGTGTGGCAAAAGGATCTTCCCACTATAACTGGAGCATAAAGTGACGCTTTCAGCAGGACTGGGCCATCTTGACAGAGCCCTCCTTTCCAGCTCTGTGCTCCTAGGTCCCTGCTGCCACCAGTTTGGTCTCATAATTAATTTGGCAAGGACATTTTCTCCTACTGGTAAGTTTAATAAGGTCAGGGTGGCTTCTGAAGGCTACAGTTGGGCTGACAGCAGCAGAAGTGCCATGTCCAGCCAGCATTGTCTTCAAAAGCCTCTCATGTTTGGCCTCCTGCCTGTGGCACTGGCTCTTCCTCCTGCTGGGAGGGAGCATGCAGTAAACACGGCTCTGTCTCGCCAGACAATCTGCACCCCACAGCCCAACTCTGGCACCACACGTGTTCCTTATTTGTGCCTCTGTGTTACTGGCACCTCTTCATTTTCCCCCATCCTCCTCCTGCCCTAGGCACAGGTTGCTCTGCCAGCCCTGCACACACCCTGGTGTGTGTGCAGCATCCATGGGGCCCCTGGCCATCACACAGCAATCTTCTTCCTCCTGTCAGTTCTGGAGCAGCTCCTCCAAGCTGAGCCTCCCACACACGTGTGCACACACATTCATGCACAGCCTGCAGCATCACTTGGGGCAGCACCTCCTGCCGGAGCCCCGGCATGGAGCAACCTTGCCCTCCAAAAAGATTGTGCCACCGCTGCAAAGGTGGCAGGTTTGCCTCTCCTGAGACCAAGGGAGCCAAGCTTAATGCCTAATGCCAGCTGAGCCCACTCTTCTCAGCTGCCAGGTGTGTACATTGTTCTGCAGAGCTGCAGGCAGCCGGGATGAGGTGGACAGGTTGTGCTGAGCATCGTGTGGCATGTAGTGGCTTTGCAAGAGGTGGCTGTCACCCGCTGCTGACCTTTCGCTTCTGCTCCCTCTCCAAGCCATTCAAAGCACCCTGTGTTTTGTGCAGGATATTACAGGCAGGGTTGAATGGAGAAATTAGCAGGGGAGCTGTTTTCCTGTACACCCAGGCTGGGGAGGTCATCTGCATTCAGGCAGTGTTTTTTTTCCTCATCCTGCAGTCTCATCACAGAGGATTGTTCTGAGGAAGCAGCAGGTGATATTTCATAGAGATGTGGTATTTGGCTGTCGCAGAGGTTACTTCCCTTCCCTGAGTTTTTATAAGTCCTTATTGTCGTGCTTAGGAGGTGAAGGGCAGTTATTTATTCAGCATGCCTGAGACTACTGATGCCGAATCATGGTCACCAAATGATTAGTTCTGCAATATCTCATTCAATAAAAGTCTTGGTGATATTTTCATTATTTGCCTAACTCTGTCCAGGGCTTTAAAAGCAGAAGTGAAGACCGGGGGATTTTCAACCTCCAACATCATCACCAGCACCCCAGAGAAATCTGCTCTCTGTACCTACGCAGGAGAAAAGCTGGAAGCAGGACATTTAGACTTTGATTAATCTAAGGGGCAAACAGCAAGGACTTTTTGCATCATTCAAGCTTGAGAGGGGGTATTTCTGCCTGAAAGGAGAGCAGCTCTGAGGAGTCATGTGCTGTAACTTGGCCTCTTTCTCTCTTAGGATGTAGTGGTGGTCGGAGAGGAAAACTTCACCACCCCATGCTATATCCAGCTGGACCCAGAGGCCTGCCATATCCTGACAGAAACCCTCAGCACCTATGCCTTGGTGGGACAGTCAATCACCAAGGCAGCAGCCAAACGTCTCAAACTGGCCATCTTTGGACCTCTGTCCTGCTCTTCCTTGGAGTACAGCATCCGGGTCTACTGCCTCGATGACACGCAGGATGCTCTTAAGGTGGTTCTTGATCTCTTGCTTGCTCTCCCTCTCCCTCTCCAGTTCTCACAGGACTGCATAACCCTCTGCTCCATGTATTCATGCTCCCTGGGTTATTTTTCTGATTAGAAGAAGAGCTTGACAGCAAGCTGCTGTTTTACAGTTTAACCCTCACATGCTATAAATTGTCCTTTGCATAGGGATCTCACACTGTTTTCCGCCCACCAGTCCTTTTTCCTTTGTTTACCTGTATCATATCCTGAATACTAAGGTTTTTGCATTATTAAAAGGCCATAAGGTACACAGGGCTTCATTCGTTATTCATGTATTTTTAATGCTAAGTGCCAGCTCCCCAGAGATGGGAAAACATATAAATGCTTCTTTGTAAATACTTGATAATGATAAAAGAAGCTTCTGGCCCGTTAATCACTGCCTGCTTTCATACTGCTTTATTACACCCCTTTGCGTGCAGCTTTTTGTGTTGGGAATTCACAACTGGAGTAAAGCAAAGCTGCTGCTATCCCTAACAGGAAAACCTTACTCTCCCTGGTAGTTCTGGCATTCACACAAACACACACTCACTATGTGCAGGTGAGCAGAGACGTAACCATGCCTGCTATTTCTCTTTATAAATACCTGTATGTATACAGAAGGTATCTATAATAGATGCACTCATAAAGTATGTAGTTCCAACTGCACAACTGAGTTTATTAAAAGGTGGGGTTTTTCCTTTAGCTGTAGATAGTGCTGCTGCAAATCTTTGTGGCAAGGTGATTTCAAAGCCTGACTAAGATGACTCTGACTAAGCAGAGTCATCCTGCTGCTTTTGTTTCCCCAGGTCTAGGTGGGAATTACTGGGATTTAAACTCAAATACTCGGGCTGGGAGATGTTTGTGTTTTTCAGAACAGTGACTTCCATAACTGAGAGCAGCACACTTGGCTGTTCTCCCTGATACTATCTGATATTGCCTGCCTAGGCTTTACTGAGGGGATGCTCTTGTATATGTAAGAAAGGCAACAAACTATAAGGGTGAAGCAGGCACATGGGGACTTCAGCACGGTTTTGTCCTCTGAGAGCTTGATCTCTATCACTGCACTGGTGAAACAATCAGCCTTTTAGAAACAATTATTTTCCCTGTCTGATTTCCCTTTTGTTTTTCCTATTTAAAAAAAAATAAAAGTGGAAAGGATCTTTCATAGCTTTCAAGCTTCAAAGGTCCTCATGATTTTATGTCTGTGCTGCATAATACAATTTTCCATGGATTTGACAAGGCCTGAGGTAATAATAACTGAGTTGTAGGGGCCTTGGCTAGCCAGCTAATGCAGTCAGAGCTGAGGAATCTAATTAGGAATTACTCAGGAGCTGTTGGTCTGTTTCTAATAGACTGTAGGGAGAGTTGTGTGGTAAAGTTAATCCAATTCAATGCAACAGCAGAAGGGATCAGGAAAGGCACACAGGTGAACCATTCTTCACCTGAGAAGCTGCAGCCAAAATCTGGGAGGGCAACAGGTTGGGATCCTGCTGCAGTTAGGTCTCAAAGTGAGACTGCAGATTGGTGAGGAAAGGTGAGCAAAGTCAGGAGGCCACCATCCAACTCAGTACCTGCTGCTTTTTCATGCATTTTAATTTTCTTGCTCTTTGGCATGTCTACCCCAAGATGGGGGGGGCACCCATGGGGTTCAAGACCCAGCCAGCTGGTGGTTTGCAGGTGGACAAGCACATCTGCTTGCTGGCCACAGACTCTTATGAATGCATGAATTGGACTTCTTTGGAAGTGTAAGGTCTGGGGAAGGAGAAGACTGAGAAAAAAGAAGCCTAGTAAGCCAGCAGTAGATGGAAGGGCTGGCTATGGACCAGTGTGTCCATAGGCATGTACGAACTATTACATACAAACCAGTATGTACTAAACATCCCCCTGTGACAGTGTTGTGTAGACTCAGTCTATGACTAGATAGAAGAAAAAAAGGTTGGGGCATTTGGCATGTGCTTTCACAGCAGCTGGTATTACAGCAGCCCTTGCCATGCTGGGAGGACATCCTTGGCACTGCTGTATTGTCAAAGGGAGGGCATTCACAGGATGTGGGGACAAGGCGTGCAGGCAGGGCTGGGCCAGCAGATCCTGAGGTTAGAAGTATTTCAGAGAGGAAAGAAAAGTTGTAAACAGCAGGTGAAACTCCAGCTGCAACATATCCATGTCTTCAGGCTGGCAGCTCTGGGCAAAGCACAGCAAGGGTAGGGAAGAGCAATATTCCCATATTGCATTGCCTGAGCTTTGGAAGAGCCTTTGCAGGGGATTGTGTGTATTTTTTAATAGACAATCAAAGGCATTCTGTTATTATTTACAACCAGGAATGAGCGTGCCATATGCTGAATGTGTTTTAACAGCCACCAAAGGAAGACAAGTAGCTGCAGTATAAAGCTCAGCGCAGTGTTTATCCAGCAGACTGTTCCCTCTCATCATGCAGAGCAAGCGCCCGCAGCTGAGCTGCCGGCTCCCGCAGTACAGTAGGGAAGTGAAATGATTTGCCATCAATAAGGGCTCAGTCATTGTGGGAGCAGCTTAGTGAAGTTCCTGGTGGCTGTGGAGCAGGATGGGCTCGGTGCTGATCACGCATGCAGCATCCTCTGCCCCACAGGGTCCTGAGCCACCTGGATGAGACACTCACAGAAATGCTTTTTGGGCAAGCATGAGGGGAGTTGTGACCTTGAGTGCTGGCTTCTATTTTTAAGGCTAATTTTTGCACTATGAAGGGGATGACCAAGGTTAAAAAAAAAAAGAAAAAACAGAAAAAGAAAAAAGTAATAATATGATAACTATAAAGAAATCCGTCTGCTTTGCTCTCTTTATTGATGTGTGCCTTTGAGATTAAGGTATGTGACCTGTGTGTGGCAGAGTGGCAGAAGCTGAGCAGCCAGATACATGGAAACAGCTGCCTCCCACACTGGGGGCATGTGAAGGACTTCAGGCTGTAGCAGGGTGACATTCTCCAGCCTGTCTTGTGCTGCGCAGTAACTGTCTTTAAAAAACACCCAAAAATGGGCACAATAGGCCTGTGATCTTCTCTTTGTTGTTTAATGCTTTTTTTTTTTTTTTTGCTTTTATTGAATAAAGGCACAGCTTGGACTGAACACCATTGTTTGCTTGGGCCCCTTTAATGAGGAGGCCCAGGTTGAGGCTGTTCTGGTGTCACAGGTGATGGAGTGATGCTTTACACAGCTCCCACTCTTAGGAAATAACTCCTGCCTTGCAGGGTGGTGAGAGACAGTGGGCAGGGTGACCACAGCCACCTCAGCATGGGGCAAGCAATATGCAGCTCAGGTTTTGGCTCAGGAGGACACAGAGGTGCCAGCCAGTGAGATAAGCACTTCTCCAAAAAAAGGCCATACGACAGGAACCAGCAAGCATGTTTGAAAGGCTGTGCAAGTCATGGCTCCAAATTCATTCTGAATTAATTAGCTAAATGGCGTGGGAGAAGCAAGGGCTGCTTGGCATCCTCCACTTAGAGCATGTGGAAGGGCTTACAGTGGCCCAGGGTGGCTACCAGAAGTGGGTTGTTGAAACTAAACACTCAGATCTGGTGGATGGGATGGTGCAGCATCACGCTACAGTTTTCCCCCACAGCAGTGGAGCTCCCAGAGCTGGAGCAGCAGGGGCAGGAGCAGCTTCTCTGCATACCTGCCCCGCGTGCCTGAGAGGTGGCATCTGCAATTTGCTCACACAGTTCCACAAGTCATCCTTTGGACCTTCCAGGGAGGTAATTGGAACATAATGAAGATCTATAGTAATCAGATAATTACTATTGATTGCTCTTTAGACATCTTGATGAAGTAATTAGGTGGCACTAGAAAGAAGCTGGAACTGATTCATTGGCATAACCTTAATCTGAAAGGTTTCCTAATTTTGTTTCTTTTCCTCTAATAGCCAATAAAAGAACATTGTTTTAGCTTCGGAATCTGCCAGATGCTTTTCTTACATGCTTGCTACCTCCCTTAATGTAGTCAGGAGCAGCTTAGCTAAAATGGGGGCTCCTTTATTTGGCCTGGGGCAGAATTCCAGTGTTGTGTGCTCCTGTATTCCAGAGCATCTCCAGTGTATATGATTGTCTTTAGCCACATGAGACTGGTTGGCTGGTCGACTCCTTTAATTAAATGTGACTGAGATCTAATGGGGCTCATGGAAGTGCCTTTATACTTGCTTCTTCCATGTGGTCCACAATTAGGCTGTTTGTAAACAACATTCCACTATGGTTATATTAATTGCAGGCTTATATTTAGCTTCATAAATGACCAGACTCTTGGCTTGCTAGCTTTTGATCACATGATCAATATTTCAATAGCCCTGAACCTGTGTATTCATATGAATAAAGTGCTCCATCACTGTCTCCTGGGCTGTTTCCATGCCATCCTGCTGGACAGTGTCAGGGTTGGTATCTGTTACTCCTGTACTGCTCTGCCACAGGGCAGGAGACCATGAGCTGACAGACCAGTGGTATGAACAGGTAAGAGTTTCCAAAAACAAGATAGTAAAGCTACCATGAGACATCCAGTTTGATGAGCAATGGAGATTGATCTGTTTCTGTACTCAAACAGTGACTGCATGCCAAGTCTTCAAATTCCATTTAATAGCATAGAATTGAGCTTCTGCTCATAGGACATGTGGGAGAACACTGTGTCTCCCTGCTCGGCTGCTGCTGGATGAAGGAGGTGAGAGGGTTATAATCAGATAAATTAATGCAGTTCCAGTTCACAGGGACACCCAATTCTGTGTGATGCCCGTGTATTTTTTTAATCTGTATTACACAAATTGCACCATCTACAGCACACAACCTTGAGGACTCAGAAGACAAGTGTGCTGTCTTGATGAAACCTACTTTCTTCTTTTTACCCCAATGCTGCAGGAGGTCCTCCAGCTTGAGCAGCAGATGGGTGGACAGCTTTTGGAAGAGCCTAAAGCTTTGCATTTCAAGGGAAGCACCCACAACCTCCGTCTGTCCATTCATGACCTCGCCCATTCTCTCTGGAAGAGCAAGCTGCTGGCTAAATACCAGGTGAGAATAACAAAACATTCACATTGGATGCTAGCAGTAAGGCTTAAAGAAATACTGTCACACACAGGTGTGTTTAAAAAACACCAGGAATCAGGCTGTAGTTCCATTGACATTTTTTTCCCCTGGATCATTTGCAGTCCCATTAACATGGAGCCTGCAGTCTCTGGTCATGTAGCAGTGATGCCTTGGTCCCACATCCCTCCCTGACTAAGATTTTTTTTGTTTTTCTCCTGCAGGAGATTCCCTTTTATCACATCTGGAGTGGCTGTCAGAGGAACCTGCACTGCACCTTCACACTGGAAAGGTTCAGTCTGAATACCCAGGAGCTGGTGTGCAAACTGTGTGTTCGGCAGGTCGAAGGAGAAGGACAGATCTTCCAGCTTAACTGCTCTGTCTCAGAGGTAAATGACATTTGTGTATTTTTCTATCCAGCTGCAGGAATATGGGACAGCTAAGAAAGTAAAACTTTTCCCATTGGGACCTCTTTAGTTTGTTCCTGACTGCTGGTATGGACATAAAGAATAGATTAAGTCATTTCTTTGTCTCTCCTTTTGCATTTTTTCTTGGTTTCTCTCATCTCGAAGGCAGCATCTCTTCTTCAACGGTGGGAGGAGAGCAACTTTAGTCTCTCTCTGCTAGTTCTGCCTTTCTGTGTCTGTCTGGAGGAGCTCTTTGCCTACCACTCCCTAAAACATCTCATGAAGCTCTTGTAGTCCTGTTTCCTTGGCAGTCCATGCGACCCATCGTGTCTGATAGTTCCCTGGAGAGAGAGAAAAGAGAATAGAAAAATGTCAGTGCTGTGTGTTCCATGAGCCATTCCCCTCTGATCCCACATTAATACTTGCTTTGCAATAGGAAATATCAGATTGTCTGGTTGTAGTATACTTTTTGCTCATATTTTGCTACTACTACAAATCCTGACTTTTGTCTTTGGCAATTTTTCTTTTGATGGCTGACATTTTCCAGAAGAAATACTATAATAAGTTTGCTAATGCTTTTTAGCACCTGGAGAATTTTTGCTCCATGGGGCAGTCAAAGCTTGGGGCTGAGATGGAGCAACAAATTCAGGTGTGAAATGGCACTGACTTCAGTGACTGTGCTGGTGGGTTTATCCCTGGTATCCTTGGCAGCTATGAGGAGCAGACTCTCAGGCAGCAATCACTGCTGGCTGGCTTGGGGAAGGGCTGTAAGAAGAGACAAAAGTTACTTGTTCTATAACTGGGCTCTGACAGTGAGCACCATTACCTATAACATCTGCTTGGTTAGTGGGTGTAAAGTTACACATTCATCTGGGGACTACACAGCATTAAGGACAGATGGTAAAACAAGCATCATAAACAATTATTGTAATAAGTGCTGCATTGAGGTAATCACTAATTTAACCTCCCAGAGAAGAGAAAGAACTGAAAGTAACTTTAATGAAATGCAAGTATACACTATAATCATCTTCAGCTGGTTCTATGTAATAGGGCCTGGTAATAGATTCCAAACAGGGTAATAGTCTTGTGCTGTGATCCTATCCATCAAGGATGAATAGCAGGAGTGAATAATACCACTGTGATCAAGGCTGCCTCCTGCAAAATTGCCCCTTGTTGTTGACACCTTGTGATATTCCCAAACTCCAGCAAGGAACAGGAGGACCTTGGGCTGCTAAGAGCTGGAATATAGGGTCACCTAGGGAAAAATCCTATAACTCAAAGATTTTATGGAAGGGTAATCACCTGAAAGGGTAATAACTGCAACTTGGAAACCAATGTATGCCTCTGGAAGTGTGATAAAGACATCAAACCAGGCATCAGGAAATCATAGCTCTGGTTCCTTACATTTTCTTCTGAGGTTATGCTAGTGGTATCCAGCTAGCAGTTAGGCACTGAAGGACTGTGCTGGCATCTTTCCTTATTGCTGCATCTGTCTCTCTGCCACTGTTACCCTGTGATAAAAATCCAGTAACACAGTTTCCTGCATCCTCCCTTGATGGGCTTTCTTTTTAGTCCCCTCCAAAGGATGTAAAACTTCTGCAGATTAAACTCTCTTATACTGGCTTTATATAGTGTCTACCACTGGGACTTCAAAAATACAAATGCAGTGAGTGCCAAAACAGACGCATTTGCAAAGCAGGAGGAAAATTGAGATAAAGGTCTCACAAGATTCATTTTTGAAGCCCTGTTTTTATCTTGTGCCATTGATACTCACACAAAAGAGCCACGGGGCAATGCTTCAGATACCTGAGCCCCTTCTGCAGCAATCCTGAAGCCCCTGGGGCTGCAGGCCACCTAGAGAGCCAAGGCAGCACTCGTGTCCTTTGGCCCAGAATATAAAGAAAGGTTATCTATCTGCAATGCCACTGCCACCACTCTACTGCTGCTTCCAACCTGCCAGCGTGGGTGCGCCGGCAGGCAGCACCAGTGTCAGGCATGTCATTTTCCTGGCTCCTGGGCAGTTCCTGCTGCCAGGTTGTTGGGTATTGGGGTTGGGACAGGCAGTCTGTGATCCAGGGCCTTGGCACCCAAGTACAGATGCCACATTCAGCATGTTAATTGAGGACATTACAGGGTGGCGTCAACCTTCCTTGGTTAGAAATTTCAGTGATTGCCTAAAATGCCATGCCTTTAATACAGAAAAAAAAAATAATATTTATACAGTGGAAGAGAATTAATTGGTGTAGATAAAATAGTGGAGCCAGAAGATTTATTTCTGTACATTGCTCATGGACACTGGCTCTTCCCTTTCCATCTCTGAATACATTTTTAGGGGGTAAATCAGAGATTGCACAGGACAGTGAGCATCTCCAGCAAAATCCTTGGGGGTTTTGTGATTGCAGTTTCAGCCAGGAGCTGCCTGGCTTTAAGACTGTTTCAGGTATTACACCTCCTTCCCAACAGCCAGTTTGACATGAAGCAACAAGATAGTTCACAGAGGAGAAAACAAATTGATCTTTAATGACAAGTCTTTAGCATGAGTGTTTCTGGCTGCCTGGGGCTGTGATCTGGCAGAGGGGGAGGAGAAGCAGCTCCCCCATTTCTACTAAAAAAGAATACCAAATTGTAAAGTAGATTGAGCAGAATTAGGGCAGAACCAGCCATGTTTGCTGCTTTTTCCATCACGGTCCCTGCAGGACCTCGCTGTTCTTAAACAACCCCAACCATCCAAATTGACCAGCTATCATCTTCCCACCAGCTACCAAGCCTGTGGCCACTACATCCATCCAGGCCAAGGAGAAGACAAAATCCTTGCCCAGAGGAGCCAACTGCTGTTATTCCCAGTGGTGTTAGCAGCAGTGTCATGGGGACCCCTTCAGCTGGGAGGACCACATCAAAGAGCATCAACACCACACCTGCAGGGGACAAGCTGGCTTTGGGGATGACTTCTCCCATGAAACACTTGCTGCCACACTGCCTTGGAGCACAGCATGTCTCTTGGGGAGAGGGGGCAATGCCTGCTCCCCACCTACCCCACCCCTTGCCCGGAGCACATGCTCTCTGTCTATTTCCAGAGTCAAAGTCGCATGAAAATGAGGGCTCAGCTTGTGCCTGGGGTGGTATTGACTGTCTGTGGTCTGCACAGCATCAGAGGCTTCAGAGAGCTTGGGTACTGCCAGAGGGATGTCAGTAGTGCAAGCCTAGTGCTAGCTCGGTGTGACACTGGGGCTTGGAAAGATTCTGGGAAAGGAGTCTTGTCATGCCAGGAAAGCCCAGCTCTGCTATAGTAGTAGCAACTTGCTCTGAAATGTGTCTAATCCTTCATTATTTCTGGAAAATGCTTAATTAAGCTGGCCATTTTATCCACCTGTAGTTATATTCACCCTCCAAAAAAGAGGAGGGAAAAAGCCTTTTGTCTACCCAAAGCTGATTATAAATATTTCTGTTCTCCAGTGGACTAACATGTTTATATTGGTGTTTACTAGATTAGCAGAAGGCTGCAAGTAAAAGCCCTCTCAGAGGATGTAGTTCTACAATTGTCTCTTCACTCAGTAAGAAAATTGATGGGTTGTTCAGGCTTTTTTTTCTGTCTTTCCAATCTCAGGAACCTACTGGCGTTGATTACCCTCCCATGGACTCAGCAGGCACCATCACCACCATCGTGGGGCCCAGTGCTTTCAGCATCCCCCACCCGATAAGGCAGAAGCTGTGCAGCAGCCTGGATGCTCCCCAGACCAGAGGCCACGACTGGCGCATGCTGGCCCACAAGCTGAAACTGGACAGGTGAGCAGGGTTGCTACAACAAAATCAGGCAGGGAATCTCCTAGGGAGGGGGGTATGTGCAAAAACATCCCAGTGAAAGTCCCACTGAAAGCACATGGACACACTGGTCATGCTGACTGCACAGGGGATGAGCACCTTGAGAGCACCAACAACAGGGATGGGTTGAAATCATATGAATTCAGGTAGTTTCTATGCAGCTCAAAACCAACAAGTTTCCTTTTGGCTCATTGCAGGTATTTAAATTATTTTGCTACGAAATCAAGCCCCACCGGGGTGATCCTGGATCTCTGGGAAGCCCAGAATTTCCCTGATGGCAACCTGAGCATGCTGGCAGCAGTTCTTGAAGAAATGGGAAGACATGAAACAGTTGTTTCTTTGGCAGCAGAAGGAAATTACTAATGCAGCCTTGGCATGACCAGGAAGGACAGACACAGGGAGCGGTAATGCCCTGTTATTGCAAACGAGAATTGAAATGAAAACCCAGACCAATGAGTTACACAAGAGACGTTTCAGAGAAGAAAGCAAGCAAACAAACAAAAAAACCAGCCCTGACCTTCACACGTGCTCTCCTTGTACATTATCACAGGATCAGAAAGAGATCATGCAAAGTTGTACCTTGAAAATATAAATCAACCTAATGTTCCTCTCGGCTTGGCTGTACACTGCTTGGTACAGGTTTTTACAGTTTCCTAGGAAACGCTTTTTATTGCTATCCAGATATATGGATAAACTTTCTTAACAATCCCAGTTTCTATGGATGTTGTTTACATCAAATTCTGGACAGGGGTAAGGAAACTGTCCATGGCTCTTTATATTTTTTGTTTAAAGCCATTGTAGACAAGGCTATGGACAGTTGGTTGTGGCTATTTCAGCTCATTGGTTTCTGGTGAATTCAGATTTTGGCTACAATTCTGCACATTGGTTGTCTCGCAATGATCCTCCTGTCATTGCTCTGTTTCCTAGACCTACTTGTAAAAAAAACAAACAAACCAAGAAAATCAGGGTGTGCATCTGGAAAGCAGGTACTCTGGCTGATAAGCAGGAACACACAAAAAGTTCCCTTTCTTCCCCAAGAGAGTCCCACTGAGCCTGTGTGGAGAATAGCTCTAAGACAGTGGGGATGAAGGATCTGAGTTAATTTTCAATTCACACCCTTTCCACCCCTTTGCTATATGAGGGGCCAGATATGCAATTCAGAGTGGTTGGAGGGGAGGGGGAGAAACCCAGAAAAAAAAAAAAAGAAGTTGCTATGATAATTATTTACTGATTAGTACCTAGTGCAAGGATTATAATGACTATTATTATTGCCATATTACTTTATTTCTAATACTGTCAGCAGCAGAATGAATAATTTCTGGTTATATGGAACCTGTTGTCCCCTTCCTGAAGGTCTTTTAAGACATAGCCCTCTCTATGCTGTCTGTCCTTCCATTTGTCATCGTACTCCTCCTCCAAAGTCCTCTGCCGGGCCGCAGAGGCTGCTCACGTTGTGTTAGCATTGCTGTGCTCCATGCCCAGTGCTAAGGCAGCATAATTTGGTAATCTGCTGATCTTCACCCACCAAGTGTCTGATCCCGGCATGTTTTGCACCACCCTGGTGCCTCCAGGTTGCTCCAAGGAGCAGTCCAGTCCTGAGGTGGCTGTGAACAAGAGATGGTGCAAGCATGTGGAGGCACTAACATCCTCCACCTGATTTATGCATCCAAGGTGGGCCTCCATAAATTTTGCTTTGTTTTGTAGCATTCTAAGAGCCAGCAGTTCCCCACAGAGCTGCAGGTCTCACTGAAACCCACCACCTCCAGTAATGCTGTGCCAGAGCTGCTGACAGCCCAGCCCTCTGCTGGTCTGGGATCACTTCTATGTGAGATGCACTTGGCAGATCTCCATGGATATTCCAGGCATTGCTGCAGCCAGGGAAGCCTGTGTTCCGTGGGCCAGTGCAGGGCAGTGGAGTGGTGAAGTTGAAATCCTGTGTGCTGCAGTTTGCTGCCTTTGCTGCTCCTGCCACCACCGCTGCCTGGGCAGGGTGGGTGCAGTCCTTGATGGCTGGCCAGGGAGCACTTATCCCTCTACAACCCTCACAAAACAGGTGAGGGTAGAACTTTGCAAAAGGAGCAAACCAAAAATGGTTGTCACTGCAAACGTAGTTTGTTCTGTTCAGTGAAAATTCTGGCTTTGGTACGTGACAGCATATAGGATTGCAATAGTTTTACTACCTGACTGAGCTGTCATTTATGTCTGGCACAGAAAGGCTTTTCTGCCCCAACCTGTCCACTCCAGGTTTCCAGCCTGGCCCTGGTTATTGCTGTTGTGCACACAGGCATGCCCCTCTCCACATATGCATTACCATTCCAAATGCTTCCCAAGACTGCTTGTTCTCTTTTGTGGTTTTAGTTTTGCTTTCCCCAGGGCTTTCCAGATTGCACCTTTGAAGGTAACTGAAAATGTCATCGGTCAAAATGAAAAGAAAATTTAATCTGACCTCTTTTTCCATTTGACATTTCCATAGCCTTGTCACTTTTTGCTTATAATTCCCTGGCCAGTGAGTTAGGTTTTGATTGACCACCAGACAGCCAGCACAAAAAGTTCCCTTCCTTGTAAGAGGTAACCAGGCAGTTTGCAAACCAGCATTTCAGTCAAAACTGGAGACCAGAGGGCATGCACTATAATTTTCAACATCTGTGTGCATTTTGCTCATGTAAGCCCCACCTTCTCTTAATGTGGAGATGTCATGGGCATCCTCTCAATGAACAACCATCTTTTTCACCTGGGGCATCTGGTGCAGCCTACTGCAATGCTAATTGAAATTTTGCTTTCAACTTCTGAAGAGTTGGACTGGGACTTTCAGCTCTGCCCCTTCTCCACACCTTTTACTTACCTCAGAGGGCTAAATTGGCTCTTAAAGGTAGGTCTCAGCTTTTCTCCTTCCCATGCCATCTTTAGGTGTAATCAGTAATGTTTTAGTTTGTGCTTCTTCACCTTTCCCATGTGTCCCTCCTTGACTTCTCTTCCAAGGCAAGTACAGGAGCTGAACTGTCCTTAAACCCTTTGGCCTTTTCAGCTCAGTCTGTGTTGGTTGATCCCCAGGCTAACTGTTATTCCCCAGCTCTGTTATTTCTAGGTGTGCTGCACGTGCACCTTTCTCACCAGGATCAGGGCCACAGAGTCTCTCCTATTTATCTGTGTGCTGTGAGTTGATGCTCCTTTGGCCAGCCCTCTGACCTGTGTTCTGATGCCTTCTGCAAGAGAAACTACTTGCAGATGAACAATCTTCTCACAGCGTTTTGGGGCATTTTCCTTTCACAACAGCACAGTAAAGAGGATTTATTGCGAGGAAAAATGCACACTGATTAAGAGGAGCATCCACAGAGGTGGATGGAGGTCAAGAATGCAACCCTTCATCACTGAACATGACTTGGGCAGCAGCAGGACTGCCACGGGGTGGTGAAGCTGCTGTTCTTCCACCCTGACTGCTCAGAAACCACTCGCAATCCTCTGCTGCAATCACAGGCTGGGTGATTTTTCCAGCACGGGCTCCACAGGACTTTGCAGGCTCCCAGCACAGCCCCTTGGGCTTCCTCAGCCCTGACAGGGCAGGGAGAACCAGGGGAAGGCTCTTCCTCAGAGCCACAGCTCATCCCAGCAGCTCTGCACCCATTCTTTGCCACTGCTGCTAACAGCAGCTCCCACCTCACCTCACACTTCCCTGCATTAATTTTGCTCAGATTTTTCTTTATTTCTGGCGGAGTGGCAGTGGCAGGGCACTGTGCACTGTGGGAGAGGGCTCTGGCCGGTGGTATTCACAGCACCATCCCCATCCTCTGCCCCAAGGAGAGCAGGCAGGAAGCAAGGGCAGCCAGCTGGGTTGAGGATGTTATTTTTTGGTGGGAGAAAGCCCAGCAGCAGTTCCTGTGCCTGGATTGCATGGACACAGTGCCATCTCGTGGGGCTGAGCCCCAGCTCCACCAGGTCGCTGCTGCCACAGCAGCGTCGCACAGGAAAAAGCTTCCTGTGGGGTGGCACCGACAAAGGAGTTTGGCAGGCAGAGCTGACTCTTAAAAGTTGTTTAAGGTTTTATGTCAGGTGAGCATATCTGCTTTAAGAGAAAAAGAAAACAAACGAAAAAAAGGCTGCAGGCTTCTCATCCTCCAGTTATTACTATTTTTTTAAATGCTCTTCCTTTTAGTTGTTCACCTTTGGCTCTGTACTGGAGCAGTTTTGCTGCTCTTCACACCATCTCTTCATTACATGTTGATTGCTAGGCTATAAATAGTATATATATTATATAAATATATATAAAATATCTACTGACTTCAAGGGAAACCTTTAATTTCCCAGTAAGAAACATTTATTGGAGGCAATCCTTTTCACCTTTTATTTTTTCTTCAGTTCTTCTTGTGTTGTGTTCTTGTAAAGGTGACTGTCAGTGTATAGGGTAAGTTTGGGGTTTGGTTGGTTTTTTTTTTTTTCCAAAATTTATGATCACAACTGCTCCACTGTGTCTTGCTAAACAGTACAGAACCTAAGTGCTGTTTCAGTGGATCTTGAAAATTTTGCAGCAGTGAAGGTGTCTCCAGTCAAGATTTGCTTTATTGGGAGACCAAGACTTTTTTCTGTCTTGCTGGCAGAGATGCAGACACTCATGAGACATGTTGGAGTCTGCAATACCCACAGAGCCAAACATGTCTATTCCTTGGGTTTCCTGCTATTTCAGTTGCTTACATATAGAATAAATGTATTTACATGCTGTAAGCCTGTCATTGTGGACAGTGTCCAAATGTCTTGTATTTCTACCTACAATAGTTCCTTTTCAGTTCTCCTTTTCCTCTTCTTTTGGGGGCAGGGGGCGTGGGGAAGGGAGGGGTGGGTGGGCCCTTAGACCCTTGTATGCTCTACCAAGTAGTTACCACAGCTCTGAGGTTAATTTTAAACACAATAATTTTGGTGAGATTGGCTTGGGTTTTTTTAATCTTGTTTCCAGAGCACTTTGTTAACAATCTTACTGAGTGTTCAGAAGTATTTTCAGGACTCAGAGGTCAGAGGACCTCTGGCTCTCACCTGGCCATGAAGTAACCCAGTGTTTGCAGGCTGGCTTGGTCAGTATCAGTGGCACAAGTGGTCTGTGAATGGAAACCAAACCTTTGGCCCTTCTCCCACAAGAACTCTGATGAATCACTGACTTTGGGGTCAGCACTGCAATCCATTCCTAGCATGTGTGTGAATCCTTGAGTCCATAAATGAGCTGCATTGCAGATTTTTAAATGCCGAAGCACATATCTCAGACATCCTTTGAAGTGGGACAGATAGGCAAAGTAAGTGTGTGTGTGTAGATACAAACAAGGAGAAAACAAAGGATAATACCTGCTGGAGACTTTTAGCACTCATGTTAGGTATGGGCATCCTCTTATTTTACCAACTTTTGAATGGGTAGATAAAGGTCAAAATTCAGTGCTGTACCATCAGTGCAAGGTCAAATAAGCAGTAGTCAAAAGTCGAGTAATAACTGGCATGTAACTGGAATTGGACTTGAACTAAAGCCACAAGTTTGGTAGGTCAGGCTCCTTTCTTGAATAGGAGCACTTAGTTTATTTACTTATTTGTCCTTTAAACTTGATCCCTGCTCCCTGAAATCTGAAAATCCCTCATCTGAAAATCCTTTGATACACTGTCTGTACAAAAAAAGCAACGATAATCCAGAGTTCCCACTAACTTCTATCCCAAATAGGTATTTCATGTTTTCTGTGGTGCTGGTTAAATGTATTTATTAGTGGTTCAGTCTCCTCGACTGCTGACAAAGAGATTAATTGCTATGTGTGCTGCATCCTGGGCCTGCCCTCTGCTCCCAAAGCATCCCATGTCATGGCAGGTGAGTAGTTTTGGGATGCCTGTAAGTGGGATGTCATCAGGAGGGTCCTCCCACAGCAGTGATAGGACAGGAGCCCTGAGATGAGAAAAGCTTGTACGGGTCCCACAGCTTCTTTCGCTGCTGCCAGCTGGCTCTGACTACCGCTTGCCAATAAATTTGGGGGCTAGCACAATTCAAATAAAAAGCAAAATCGGTCTGGAAAATAAACAAAATTAGGAAGGAGAGGCAAAACATTCTTCCTGCAGATTTTTCAAGGTACCTTGCAAAAACACCCGAGCCGAGAGCCAGTAAACCCAGGGTGTGTGACACAGCTGAGACAGAGGTGTCATCACTGTTTTCACACATCTGTGTGGTAGACTCTTTTTGCTAACATATGTTCTGTTATTGTTGAAGAGAAAAAAATAAAAAAAAACCAAACAATAAAAGAGGGTATCTTCAGTACCTTTCCAAAGTAAAGGAGGGCCCATAGAAAAAGAAACAAAACATCTGTATGACCCAGGTGTATCACATATCTCCCTTCTCTTCATGGGATTTGTTTTCTTTGCTATTCAGATCTGGAGAACTCTTTTGGTTTTGATTTCCCTATTGCTGTATCTTCTATGCAATTCCTTTTCTAAAGACTGATTTACTACAGGAGAAGTGCTAGCCATTGCATTATTTGTATTGCTGTACAGTGGAGGTGTGGTTTAATAGTTCTGAGTGTGCCTCTTACCCCCCTCCCTTTTTTCTCCTTCCCTCTGTTTGTAAATGCCTGCATTTATTCTGTCAGCCTGACATGTACAAAGTGTAAGAAAGAATTTTTAAACAGGTAATAAATTATATTTATAAGCAACTGGAAAAAAAAATACACATCTACCTTGTGTTCAATTGTTTAGTTCCTGGAAGCTCAGAAGTGGAGTCTTTTATTTAGTTTCTTTAAAAAAATAATCTCCTTAGAAGAAATGTTTCTGTACAAAAGAACTGTGGGATTCAGTAGCATGCCAGGGGCAATGTGCAGCAAGCACAGGGCTTTGTCACCTCAGTGTGGCCAAGTCAAGGGGGCTGAAGAAGTGCTGCTGCAGAATAACTGCACTGCCACTGAGCACAGACAGTCTGGGACAAAGCAGGGGGGCTGCAGGGGCTGTGCAGCTCAAGGGAAAATTGCTATTATTTACACACTTCTCTGAAAATAACCAGCAAGGCAATTAAACATTAGGAAACACTGAGCTGGATCTGCAACACAGCACTGCAGAATGAGAGCAGTGCTCCAGCGTTAAGTACAAATTCCCAGAAATACCTCACTAGATGTAGAGATACATTTCCCCATGTCTCAGCATTAAGCAATTACATTTTCAGCTGATGCTGGGTATTTAGGCTGAAACTTTTTCACCTGATACATGGGGCTGGGAATTCTCACTTCAGTCTGTGCAGAGATGACTTCTGTTCCTCTTGGGCCATTAAAAATAGGAGTCAAAAACACTCATAAAGATGTGGCAGAATGGACGGGGGGGATGGGGGGGGTGTCTAAAAAAATACTATGCTAATACTGAGTTTCAATAGATTTACATAATCAGCCACAAAACATGAGCAACTGCTCTATTAGTGATAACACTATTTTAATTACTATTTTTCTCTTCACTGAATTGTGAAAGGAGTGATGCTTTCTTATGCCAGTGGAAACATATGCAACATATTGCTGTTTACTTGTTTGTTCAGATGAAAAAAAATCTTATAAAAATAAAATAAATAAAATGAGGCACAGTCAAAATAATCTAGCCAGGGAAATGAAACAAAAAGATGGTGCTTTACAAGCACATGAAAAGGAAATAGCAATCTCTGTCATGGGGAGATGGAAACAATTTTATTGGGGGGAATGTTAAAACAACCATATACAATTTGAACAAATACAACATAACACAGTTTGTTCCCCAGGTTTTCTAATTACAGTATTTACAGGTTTAATAAGGCACTGGTTCTCAAAAAAGAACACAAATTAGTTTCTTAGTCTCTACATTGACAACCTTTTCTTTAAAAGAAATAACTTTGTGCTAGAGAAAGGATAGCAGTTGCTAGATGGCATCTTTTTTTTCTTCTTCCACTTACATATGCCATAGGTGCCACACTGGCACCTATGCCAGTAAGAAACTAAGATACACTTCCTTGAATGATTTACATTTGCAAAGTGGATTTCTAGACCCGTGGGCATTGAAGCCACAATTATCTTTACCAAGCCCTCATCAATGTGCCCTTTGAAGCTACCAAAATATGGAAGTGACATTAAAAGGCCACACCTGGCAAAATAAACAGACTAACCTGCAGTCACTGCAGGTGCTGAAACCTTAATAATGACACGCTGAGTGTTGCAGGGAGTCACCCATGCGGGCATTCTGACCCGAATGTCACAGTGCTGGAACAAAAGACCTCCACACTTGCCTTAGGCTCTTTTTTGGCCTTAGGAATAGCCCTTCACAATAGATTACAGTGGACAGGAGATTTGAGGGCAAAATCTGGTCTTGGGAGAAAATAGACAGGCACTAGTTACACAACTGCAGACTGTTTGCTTTCTCATTGTGTGTCTCCTCATATATATATATATATTTATATATTTATCTATTTTCCTATACAGCACCGTTGCAGTGATTTGTCATTTATGCATTTCCATAAATAAATATTATGTTTTATTTAGTGCTTTTTCATCCATAATAGTTTACTCTTAATCCACGTACTGGAACTATTCCAGACTTGCAACTGAATATATATATATATATTTATATATATATATAAAAACACATAAACTTGAACATTTAACATACACACTTTACGTGATCTATCAACCAGTATCTTAGACCCTTTTCTTCAGGACCAAAAAAAGGTAAGATTTGCCCAGGAAACCAATGACTGGCCCTTTCTCTTGCAACACACTGATGGCAGGTGCCAGGGATATTCATTGCATGCCTCGTGCTCCCAGCTGGCAAAGCACCCTCCAAAACACTCCTGGGGAGAGAGCCCTGCTAATTTAAAAAAAAAAATATATTTGAGGAAGGTAGAGGTGAAGCCCACCTAAACAGGCAGGAAAGAAGCAAAGAAGCATCCTTGCTTTGCAGCCTGGGACCTGCAGGTCCCACGCGCTTCTTTGGAGCTGAGAAATCTTGGTTCCACAGGGTGTGCTGGCTTTTATGGAAGAAGTGAGACTGGAAACCCATGGCTCCATTCACTAAGACAAAAAGTTAAAGAGAGGCTGGGTTATCCCCAGTTTGGCCCAGGGGGCCAAGGAGAGGAGCAAACTCCGTTCTCAGCCTCACAAACATTTTTTAAGGATGGGGAAACCACTGTCACCCCTCTGGGGTCAGGTGTATTATTAACTCTCAGAGATTTTCTTTTTGTACTGCTTGGTAAATTTGGGTACAGGCAGGGAAACTGCACTGCAGAAAATGTACTCTAATTAACAAAAAACTTCTGATTAAGCTTTTTAACACCTATCATTGTGGAGGTCTTGCTGGTTCTCTTGAACTGCGCATTTTTCTCTGTTAGCTTGAAAGTACAAAATGGTAATTTTTCCAGCTAGAAAAACCTTCAGGGAGCTGTTAAGCTAAACCCCAATTATACACCTACCTACCACAAATAAATCAGTTTTGTCTAAAAAGGGGAAAAAAAAAAGAAACATTACAGAATTGCTGAGGCTAAATCCTGCATGGCAATTATTTCAGTTCTGAAATAGGCTTAGCATAATCAAAGAAACATTTGTAAGGACTTATTTCAAAATTAAGCTGAACACCATCTAGTAAAACAACATAGGCAGGCAGGATATTTTTTAAAAACAAATGAAGGGTAAAAAAGGGTAAACCAGTAACTCCCATGCAGCTCAGCTTTGGTAACCTGACGAAGAACAGAACCTTTCCAAAGGAAACACTTCCCAGGGTATATTTCACCTCTCATTTCCCCTTCTGTAGCATTAGCATTGCTACAACTACTGCAGACCCAGGAAGGAGGAACAGGCTAAGATGGAAAATACATTTCCCACGGCCTTTCTCCCCTGACAGCTCCTCTTGCTGGGAACCACACTGCTCCACAGCCCCAGCCTGGCAGCTGAGCCTGGCACTACTGTGCAGCAGCTGCCAGAGGTGTGGAGGCTGCTGGAAGGGCACACAAAATATTAATAAAGCAGATAAAGCTTGAGCCAATTGTTCAGTTTGTGGTGTCTCTCACTACAGCAGAAGTGCTGGAGGCAGGTACCCACTGCTGCCCATGGCTCCCAACTCTCACCACCCACCTAATGTATCCTACACTCCCTCCCTGTCACTCCTACTACAGCCTCAAGGAACCAGGTCTCCTCACACTCAAAAAAAAAAAAAGATTGTCACGCCAGAAATGGGTACTTTTGAGATTTTTCACTTGCCCTTAAAAAAGGCAACATAGATATATTTTTTTTTCTCAGCTGTGGTTGTAGATAGACACCTCACTTTTACACAAATGAAAAAGCAAGTTACTAAGTCCTTCTCACAAGGAATTTCCTCTTAAACAGTGGTTGTTTGTGGGTCCTAGAAGTTTCAAATTACCCAGCAGATTCAAGTGTGTACTTCATTTCAACTCACACACAAAATATTTTATTTTGTAGTGGGGGAAAAGGAAGGGGAAAAAAAAAAGCCAAGAAAAAGGGTAATTGTTTATCATTGTGGTACTATTCCCATCAGGCTTCCAGGAAACGTGAAGATCTTCTTTAAACAAGTCATACCAAACCATATTCATACAGCTCCCAAGTACCTTAAAGGAAGCATGACCTTCCCTGGGACAGGCCACCCACAGGAATCAGGTCACCCACACCAACTGGGATGGCAGGGATGCAATTGGGCTCCCTGTGTACTCTGAGAATCACTTGCACATGCAGAGTTTGGAAAGTTACCTCCACAAATAGGTGGCTTTTAAGGCAGGCTCCTCTGAGCTACACAGATCCACTCACCTTTTTTTTTTTTTAATGCTGGAGTGCAATAATCTTTTTGGAAATGAAAAAGTTGGTTTGCTTTCATTTTCAGCAGTTTCCTCCACTTTTTTAAAATGTAACAATATACATCTTTTTTACTTCTAACCCAAAAGTTTTATTTTCATAAAATTTAAAGCAGTATCTTTTTAAACAATCAAAATAATAATAATAACAATAATAATAATAAAATAATAAGTGGCTTTCATGGAAAGCAACATGCATAAGCTTAAACCAGTTACTAAAACTGTATTTCCCCATGTAAACAAGGGCAGACAAGCCTCTTCAATCTTGCATGTCAAAATTCAGGTGATTTTTTTCAATGGATAGTCTCTTCAAAAACTCACAGCCGCTCTTAAGCGTGACTCCTCCCTTCAAGGTACTTAGCAAAGACTTCTGATACGTCTTCAGGACTTCTGCCTGCACAAGAAAGTCCATTTCCAGGGGCCTCCAGCAGCACTGCCTCTGGCAGAGTCAGAGTTTAATGTCCTGGGACTCTGACATTTTGGCAAGCGTTTTCTTGACGCGCAGGGCTGTGAGCCGGGAGGCAGGGCTGTGAGCCCAGCACTCCATCATCAGCTTCCCCATCTGCCGTAGGCACTGCGGAGAGAAGAGGGGAGAAAATCCCACCGGGGTCAGTGGAACAGCAATGCTGAAAAACGGAAGGGAGAAGGGCAGTGCAGACCCTGAAAGGCATTACAGATAAACGCCAACAGCACTGCCCAGACCAGCCAAATGTGTTCCATGTAAATTAACGCACATTTTTATAAATGCATTTTTGGTAATACACAAGCACTATGTAGTAACAAATTGAGCTTTTATTGCTGGAATGCCTGGGGTGGGATTATCAAGGATGCTAACCAATTAATCAAGAGCAGCTATTGCAATAAATTTCCCCAATCCTTGATATGTGTGGTAGCAGACCAAACACTGAGTGCCACCACACAAAAGCCATTTTGGGAACTGATACTCTTTTCCTCCAGCGTTTCCAGCTCCACTCCGAAGCCTCAGAGGGATTTGGCTAGGGAGAGGATGAGGCAGGTACAAACACTGGCTGTTGCACAAGACCTCAAGCACCCAGGAAGGTTGTTTTTTCCCTTCACACTCACAAATCTCATGCCACCTAAATCTTTCATCTCCTCACAGACTATTCATCTACATGCTGCTATTCCCAAATGGCAGCACCAACGGTAA
Organism: Chloebia gouldiae; assembly: GCA_003676055.1. Taxonomy (NCBI): domain Eukaryota; kingdom Metazoa; phylum Chordata; class Aves; order Passeriformes; family Passeridae; genus Chloebia; species Chloebia gouldiae. Next base: position 1,522,254 of record QUSF01000025.1, read on the forward strand.
ATATCCTCCTCTCTCAAAATGATGGAGAACTGGGTCAATCTCACTCACTGACTGATTAAAAGCACAGACTGCATGCTAGGAGGGATGGGAGGTACCTCATCACTGCTCCATCTGTTGGGAAAGGAGGGGCGTAGTCTCTTGATGCACACGATCTCCCGCATGTCCTCGTACGAGGGGTCGCTGGGCACAAGGTCGTGGTACGGAAGCTGGTATTCCTCAACTATTCCTGAAAGAAGCAATTAGTTGCTTGTCACTTGCAGAAAAATCTTCCACTCCCTTCCTCCCCTCTCATTTTATAACAGATTGGCCATACTGTCTAACAGTTGGGTGTACTGCCCCTAAAAAGGACTAGAAGTTTATTCCGCAGTCAAGTTCCAATGTAATCATTGCTGGGTAAAGACTGGCCAGGTATCTTAATCCAAAAGCGTGGCAACTTGCCAAGTGAGACAGTTTCTACCACTGCTGTCCAGTCCAGCAATCTCCAGTAAGTTCTCACATAGAGAGTTTTTAGCATAGGGTCTGTATCAGAGGAATCTGAGAGAGAATTAACCTTGAGTTAGGTCTCCTTATCAGTGGATCTGGAAAATACTGAAGGGCATTTCTGTGCCTTTTCAGAACATGGCAAGGTACCATTCTTTGTGCATAGCAACAATTACAAAAATATTACAGATTTCACCTCACAACACTGCAAGGCATGTCACCAGCTGTTAAACACAGGGATCCTCCTACTTATTGGCAACATTCAGCTTCTCTAGGGTGAGCAGTCAGCAAGATACTGAAGGATATAAAGACCCATAAGGTACGCTGAAGGTAGCAGAGACCCAAGAGAGACATGCTTTATTCTTACCAGCAAACTGGCACAGAACTGCTACCAAGTCATATCTCTGCATTTAACTTTCTCAGTGGCAATAGAGAGGTAACAATATCCATCACTTCTGCACTACACTGAGCTCTACATGCAGAAAGAGGGAAATGAAGCTCATCACTGGTATGACAATGATGTAATAAGTGCCACTTCCCTCTGGTGTTTTGCTACTTCTCTTGTAAACAGATTATTTATTTCAAAGAGTAGAACAGCAATCCCTGAATTGTTTGTCCTCCTCCTTTCATTTAACTCTTAACTAAACTAAGAGATCATTATTTTCTTTCTGCTAAATAAGCTGAACACCCCCAGACCAGCAGAAACGTGATAGCTTTAGAAAAGGTCCCCAGATGCGTTCCACACTTCCTCAGTGCAGGCACCAGCTGCCTTCAAATGAGCCATTAAAATACAGTCTAAACCTCTGCTGTTGAAATAGCACTGACTGATGCTTTAAAGTAAGTTTCAATAAGAGAACAGATATTAAGAGAGTTACCTGTATGGTTTACCCACTTTTGTTTATTACTTAAAAACAATTACCCAGAGAAAAAGGTGTAATGGAAGGCTCAAGGTTTACTGACACAATTAAAAGTGATCTCCCAGCTCTTTACCTCCTGAAACACATCTCCTTGCTATCTCCCAAAGGATGAGTCCAAAACTGTACATATCAGCCATGATGTAGGACTGAAAGTGATTTCTATTCAAGCTTTCATCCAGCACCTCAGGAGGCATATACCGTTTTGTTCCTACACGGGTATTTGGAGGGATGTCTACCTCATTTGTATCACTAAAAGAAAAAGAAGGAGAAAAAAAGAGTATCAAACATGAAGTAAAGTGGCTTGAAAATAAAGCAATTTGGATGGAGGAAGTAGTAAATCCACACCGCATCCACTCTCAAACAAGGTCAAAAGTAATGCATAATCTTAGAACAATTCTTACAAGAAAAGCCTCTTAGTGTGAAGGCAACCCTCCTTAAAAGGCTGACCTGCCTGAGGCTGTGTTAAGCATTCAAATGCAGAACCACAATGGAGATAAGACTCAACAGGGATGCTGTAACATTTGTGAGATTTCATTAGCATTAGCCCGAGCTCTAATGTTAGTGATAACAATCAAATCTTCATTAAACGCTGTTTTCTTAAAATACCCCACCACCTAATGCTTCAGTCTCTGCAATTAATGGGGGATACTAAGTAGCTGAAGCAGTATCTCTTAGCTGTAGCAAATCAGATCTGCAAGACAGATGAATCTATTATGTTTTTGCATGCATTATGTTTGATCCCTTCCAACCTTTACACATCAAGATATGCAGACACAGAGGGATAAATGCATAAAAACATCTAAGAAAATGTGTCACACCTCACACATTGACCAGAAAAGACAACAACAGGAAAAAAATTCCCATTGATTATGTGAATGGATTATTGTTTTTCTTATTAACTCAGATTCAGCTACATCAATATCAATATATTCAAAAGTTTAATATATGGTATATATTCTGGTTTGCTTAAAAAGGTCTGTTTTCCTTTCTTCACCTTCAAAATTTATGTATTTTAAATATGATGGATACAACAGAAGCTCACAGAATAATTGTATTTCTGTAGTTTTCTTCATGTACAGCAATTTTTTTTCACCTTCTGATATGAAGAAAAGCTGAGTCTGTGGTACAACCAGTCACCTACACAGTCATTAAATCATACATATACTAGTGGCACTACTGTCACCTCCAAGAATGTAACATAAATTCAGTGATCTGCACTATCTTGCAATATTTCAAATGGAATGGAAACACAAAGAATTTTACTAGAATCATTAGCTTCAGCAGAGCATACCCCTCCCAACTATTTTCTCCTGTTGTTGCATGAGAAATGCTGTCTGAGGAAGGATTCAGTATGAAAACAAGCCAAGTGCATAACGTAAATTCCATCTGGAGTGCGAAAAATCTGTATTTCACCTTCTTTTGTAACAGCACTTGGTAATTCCTAGCTCTTCTTCATTCACAGCTAAGCAGTGTGCTGCTCTGCATTTGCCAAGCAAAGTACACCTGCAAAGGGTGAATTTCTTCCCCAGAACTTTTTAATACTGTTATTTTCAAGTAGTTGTTTTCTAGGCCTCTGTTCCTCAAAGTAAAAATAGTCCTTTCTTGTCTCCTGAAGAAAGGTCAGGCTCATAAAGGAAATGCCTCACCAAGGAACCTGGTAGGTAAGTGAACAGTAAGAAGAGAACATAAAAACTGCCCTTCCTTTCACTCTGAATAATTTCAGTTGAATATTTGTACAGAATTCCTGATTTTTTTTTTAATACTCCAGGGAGTGCATGGTTTCAAAGCTGACCTGTGAAACGGAAACCTTCAGTCTATGTATGCTGGACAGATTTCTGTGTACAGAAATGTCAGAAACTTCAGAACAAGCACCTCCACCACCAGGACCACCAGTGAGAGCTCAATCTCCTTTTGAACAGAGCTGTCAGAGAGCAATGTCTCTTTATGACTCCCAGGAGTGAGTAAGTTCTACTCCTCTGCTCTTTCTAGGTTGTTTAAACACACAACCATTTTTTAAAATCAAATTTAAAAGCCATTTCAAAAATCAAATCTGTACTTCGGCAATTTGATTTGTAGGAAATGAAACACAAGGCAGCCCAAATGGGGTCCTTTTCCATAAATCCTAGTTAGTAACTTGTACAAATTATTAGTATTTTTCTCTCTAAGTTGAGAGTGAATTTTCATGGGATCAGACAAGCTGAATGCTTCAGTGACAGGCTCAGTGATGTGACTTCAACCTGTCAGTGCTACATCCTTTCATTGTGTGCCAGCAATACCGGGGTAGCTATGGAGGATGGAATGATGAAAACTGAACCTTTATACAAACACAGTTAATCTGCTCAAATAATCAAAAAGCGACTATTTATACACCTGCATGAGGTGCTGACATGACATTCTCCCCACACAGGTAACCTCACACACAGATGAGCAGAGCCCAGGTGTGCACACACACTGCAGGTGCTTGCTCACACGTGCACACTCAGTCAACAAGTCAGGAAACTTTTGCACCTGATTTATTAACTTCTCCTCAGCCCCCTCACTTTCACTCACCTGATAAATTTAACAGCCAAGCCCAAATCTGCTATACAGCAGGTGCCATTCTTTTTCACCAGGATATTCTTACTCTTTAGGTCACGGTGGGCAATAGCAGGTTTGCCCTGAGTACTGAAGATCTCAGTGTGCAGGTGGCACAAGCCACTGACAGAGGAGTAAGCCAGTTTCAGCATGGCCTTTGTGTCCAAGGTAGTAGATTTTAGATAATCATAAAGTGAGCCATTCTCATGGTAGTCAGTGATAAGATACAGCTGGGTCCAAGATCCTGTACCTTTAATATCTGCAGCAATGAATCCTTCAAAAAGAAAAAAAAAACAAACAAGTATATATTCAAATTAATACTTCTCATGGTTTTTTTTTTTTTTTTTGACTGCTCAGAACTCTGGACTGTCATCCATTTCAGTAGTTTTGTTTAAATAACGTATTAATTCCTTTCATCCTACTTCCATACAACTGTGCCTCACCTCTAGCTTTTAATATACTTTCAGAAGCCCAGATAAGGATATACCACTGGCTGAAATAGACATGTTGTGTTTGGAAAAACAACCCCCAAATCCCATTATTTTTTAACTTTTATTTATGTTTCAGTAATCCTTTGAACAACTTTCATTTGAAAAGCACAGGGTGGCTAATTGCAGAGCACAGAGGGAAACAAAGCACATCGTAAAGGACATCAGATAACAGCAAATACAAAATTGCTAATCTTAAAAACCTGTTCACTATCAAATAATTCTTTCACTTCACTCACCAAGAATATTTTCATGCCTCATCAGGACAGTCTGGTAGATTTCTGTTTCTCTGAACCAGCTGGCCTCCTCTGTAGTAAAAAACACTTTCACTGCTACCTTTTCGCCACGCCACTTTCCCATCCAGACTTCTCCATAGCGACCTTTTCCAATCTGCTTCACCATTTGAATCTGTTTTGCAATGGTCCTTTGAACCTGTGAAATGCCAAGGCAGATCTTACACCTTTCTCAGTGGAAATTTCTGCATTCATTCCCTCCCCCTGTGTCTGCTTCCCACACAGCCAGCCCAGAAGAGAGTGGAATATGCAGCCATTGTGACATGGATTTCAGCAACCCTCCACAATGCAGATGCTCCCATTTTCTCCAGGACACATTGCTGCTGAGGAACTTCTCACCACTAAAAAGAAGCCTTTCCATGTATACTCAAGATATACTGTGGTCTCTCAAGAAACTACATCAGTCAATGTAAAAGAAACATTTGTTCCTGCACCTTGAATTTTTTTTATTTTTCTGCGAGATGTAGTGCTTGGTGGATTTTTTTTTTTTTTGGGGGGGGAGGGAAAGTTTTGACAGAAAACACTCCTGGTCACCTCAATGCAGTACAACTTCCAAAGGGGTAGGTAACACATTTTAGTATGGTACTTCCTATCACCTTCCTTGAAATTGCCATGCCTAATTATTTTAAAATATACATTTGGTGTTAGGAACCTCAACCACTACTTACAGAGTTAAAACACACATGCCTACATTGATTTAAATAATCATAACTACATATTCATAAAAAGCAATTTACCCCCCAAAATATTTGAAGGAACAGCCTTCCAGTGTCTGTGCCAGCTTTGTCAGTGGCTGTACTGTGAGCTAAGGCTAAAATCATGAGTTTTGCAAGATCAATGTCCACAACAGCATTGCAGAGATACTCTTCACAAGGATAACAGACTGCCTCTACATTTAAGAAGCTTTTACAGCCACAAAAAATCTTGCCCAAATGGAGATTTATAATCCCATCAGATTCAAGCATCTCTGCAGATTATGTCTTTCTAAAAGTTCACAAATAAAAATGCGAGTGAATGCTGCAACACAATTCATGTGGCTGACTCTGCCTCAGCTTAATATAACAGGAGATTTAAAATGTCACCCTCTTGTGCTACAGAATTGCCTGTTCAATCCACAGCTGATGAATTTTGGTCTGGTAGGATTTGGTAAGATTCTGAAAGAATATTGCCGCCAATATGACGAGATTTTCATCTGGCCCAAGCAATTGGCAAAATCTGGACAAGTTCAAATTTGTAGCTTCTTGCTCTGTTTTGCCAGCATCCAGACACAAACCTCCAGTAGTTTATTGCAGCAAGTGAATCTAACTGCTCTAACTGAATCCCTATGAAGTCATGTTCATTTCATGAAATCAAAAACGTTTTTGCAATCTTGGCTGACAGAAATGAGCGAAAGTTGAATTTTTTAAATCATTTGCTTCCTTTGTTCTGCTTGGGAGGTCCAGTGGAAACCACCAGTTTGGGAAAGCCAGGCAGGACTGCTATGAATGTGCCATGCATGTGCCTCCAAAGACAAACTCAAAATCTATTAGGTCAGGTCTATCATCATTTATTTTTTAAGTGAACCACTGGTTTTCATACTGAACAATTTTAAGAAGCAAAACATACAGTGGTATTTATGCAAAGGTATTTCAAATACCCCACTTTTCTTCTTCTGTCGTTTAAACAAAATTCCATTTTTCCAGCCCTGCACTGTACTATTAGATGTTCAGGATGGTAGCTTCAGTGCCATTATTTTTTATTAACATCAATAAAAGCTAACAATAGAAATTAGCCTTAATTTTTAAAATTGATTTATCTTTTATACTCTCATATAGTGATTGAACAATAGTTATATTACATTGGAATTTTGCTGTAACATTTTGTAATGTCATTTTAGCATTGTTGCTTTCTATTTTGCCCATTTTAAAAATGCATCCTGAACAATAATGTAGTTACATCAAATAACTTAATTTGTGCAAATATATGTAATGGCATCATAAAGTACATGCAATTACAATACTTAATGATGAAAAGTTCCTTATTAAATTACATTAAGAAAATGAAAAACACATTTCTGTTATGGGTTTTCAGGCGGCAGAATACTATGTGAAAGGCCTTAACCTGGTTTTGTCTTGCTAGAACTGGTCAAATGATTTCCTAGGAGCAATTTGTTTTATTTTAAGGAATTCAGCTCTTCCTTGAATCATAAACCAATTATGATTTCTAAAACAAATAGCTTCATCAAAATTGTTGGCTGAACTGATTTCATAAGCATGCTGAATGATGTGCTCGTGTGAGTTATTTACACTGAGCTGGGCTGGGGCTTTCTTATTTCTTTTATATCTGTTTATTTTGCTGCTTGAGCTCTGTAAGCAGTCAGGTAAGGTTACATGACCTTTTCTTTCATCTCCCTGAGTGGAAACAATCCAATTACCAGCTATTTCTACTTTCCTGGCATTCAGCTAAACATGTTCAGCTACTGCAGATGAAAATTTAGACAGACCAACCTTTTGTAAATTTAATATTTTGAACAGAGAATTCATACCTATGGCTCAGATGCAGACCCTTAAAAAGCAAAGTTTATTGGAAGGGAAATTATGAAAAAAATGTGAGAAGGTAGACACCAAATTATAGTTCAGCAATCTCTTCAGACAGATCTTTTTGCAGCATTTGACCTGCAGCAAACTCTTCTGTCAGAGGTACAGACAAGTCAGGAGAAAGAACACTTGCTGAATGTCACTCTGACAAATTCTTGGCTAATACTTGTTTTGGGTATAGTATTTGTTTCCATTAGAATAAATGTTCTACACAGAAGAAAAACATTACTGGTTAGCATAAGGTGACATTTTGCATTAAATTTGCATGTTACTTTCCTGAAATTATAACCCTGGATGTTTCAGTCTTTGCATAAGAAATGAGGTTAAAAATAAGCTCTTGCACAAGAAAGACCAGAGCATTACTGCCAGGTACCATACACTTATTTCAAGCATGGGTCCAGAGGTATCACTCTGTGCATTTCTGGTGAGCTCACAGTGGTTCCAGCTGTCTGGGAAATGCAGCAAACATCTACTGCCAAGTGCAAGATCCATTTTCTTCTCTTCCAACCAAAACCACTACTTATATAAACAATTGTACATGGTTTTTTGTAAGCAAGGGGGAGATGTGGCGAAGAGTTCCTGGAGGAAAAACACTTGGTCCAGTGGCTGCAAAGTCTCCAAGCTTGAGAGAAGTGAACTGACAAAAGACTGGATGGTTTCTGCCTCATGCAGCAGTGGCACAGCTGGGATGTCACCTTGGCCATTACAGCAGCTAAGCAGCAGGAGTTGGTTTTCCCACCCACTACAGGAGCAGACCTGGGGACAGCACTGAGAACACAGATCCCTCCTTCAAACTGCTCACTGGGAAAGAGCAAGGCATAAAAGAACAAGCAGTCATAACTAGCATTGCTCCAGCTGTTTTTTTAGGATCCTGGGATGAAGGACTGAGCCATGAACTGCTGTGAGGTGCCCCAGGGCACCTGCTACCCACATGGGGAAACACATATTCTCAGAGAAGTACAACCAAGTTCCTTGTATTTGTTCTAAATTATTACATTTTTAATGTCATCAGAACAAGTGAAGATGAAGACCTTGATGAGGCAGGTGTTATGCAAAAAAAAAAAAAAAACCACCAAAAAACAAAACAACCAAACCCCAAAGCAAAAAAATGAAGAATTCCTCACAATTAAATCAACTGGAAACTCATTATGAATGGTCCTAAACTGCACACAAGATCTCTCCCTTTCCATTGGCTAGAAAATCTCAAATTAGCAAACCAAAACCACTACAGGGTGCTAGAAGGACATTGGCATGGGACAGGATAGAGCCTGTTGCTTCATTTTTAAGGAAATATAAAACTTCCCATTTAATGTCTTCTTCAGGGTGTTTAAAAAATATGTGTGGGCAAAAACCAGACAGATAATACATGGTACTTGGAAGCTGGACAACACCTGCAGTAGTAGCATCAATACAAACTAATAGGTTTGGAAGACAGGAGGGACGCATCCACTCTGAGTAATTAAAATAAATCTTTCAATTTCTCAGAGGCACTTATTTTAAATATGTAACCTAGCTTTTTTACCAATTCTTTTCTACCATTGATGATCCCCAGAAAAAAAATCCCCTGGTGAACAGCACTATATTGCCACAGAACATTCTGCCTTTTCAGCAGGCTTAGTAATCCTGGAGTCGTTCAGAAATAATCATAAACTCCATCCCTGTGCCTTTAACCTTTGAGATTGCCATACCACAAGGAAAAAAAAAATCCCTCTTGACTTCCTAATGCAAAGTGAAGACTACAAATAAAAAGGTTCCAAGTTTGACATGTTACAGTTCCCCTTAGAAAAAGGCAATGTGTCAGTGTTTGAAATCCTATTGTGCATTGCACATGCAAAGGAAGAAAACAAGATCAGTGAGCCAGGTACTGTCCTATACATTGGAGTAAATCCTGATGTACTTCCATGAGCTCTCTTAGCCTGTACTTACCCTATGTATCTAAAATAAGAAATGAACCGGGGTAGAAAAATAACCCTAACCTTTTTTGACTTAGTTCACATGAAAAACATCCCCTGATTCTAAAGCAGCAATTCTCCTTGTTTAAATTCCTTGTCATTTCTCATAGAGAAAAAAAAAAAAAAACAAACAAAAAAACCCCCCCCAAAAAAAACCTGAGGACATGTAAATGTATTTCTTGTGCCTCTTCTCCCTCTACCTTTGCCTTTGAAATGTGCATTAAGATAGTATTGCTTCCTTACCAGGAGAGGGAGCCCGGAACCGCTGCCTGAGCTCTGGGACTGCTCGATCAAATCCTTCAGGGACTCTCCGGGGGGAATGTAGGTCTCATCCTGCTCCAGCCCGATGCTGTAGTGGGGCCTCGTCTCTTGGCGTTTGTATCTGACATTTTACACGAAAACAAAATGAGTTTTAAATACAATGAACACGTGCAATAATGCACATGTCATTCACGTTTCCTTCATTTATAGACTAACAGATTTCTCTGCTTCCCTGAGGAATACACTGGACTTGCTGGCCAAAATTTTTTATTTTATTTTTAGCGACTGTTTTCATCATCAAAATTCTAAGTATAACTTTCACAGGCCATGCAGTCTGGGGTAAATTTGCAAAGCAACCAAATGTTTTCCTTTCAGAAACTTAAATATGCCTAAAACACTGATCAAGTAAGTATCTTTATTTTACTGTCTGCAGTGCATTTTCAGGAGCCAGAGGAGGTAAGGTCATGGAATCTGGGAATATGTAAAAAATGTGTCAAATTATTAAAATGCAAAGTATGTAGATTATGATAACATTCTAGACACATTTACTGACATTTCTGTATTGTCTTCCTTCTATATGATCAGGTCTTTATCACATAAATAAATTTAGAAGTCTTAGATATACTTCCCTTACACAAATTTCCCTATAAAATTTGTCCTTTGGCCTTCTCAGTAAAGAATAATCTGTGCTTCTACCTCAATGGCTTTTAAGGATGTGGAGTGAAAGATTTTGTATGAAATACATCACACAGGTATACCTGTGAACAACGTGAAAAAAATACACTTTTTTTTTTCACATGATAAAATTGCAGTTTCTAATTTCTTTTCTTTAAAGTCCACTTCTATTTTTTTTTCAATTTCCTAAATCTATAAAAAGATAAATGTTGGGAGGAACATTAACAAGCTGACAAAATATTCCTTATTTACCTGAAGTAGAAAAATATGATGATAAGCACGAGAAGGATGCTGCAAACAGTCACTGAGATCAGCAAGGCCTTGTGGTGAATGTTTCCTTCAGCAAAGTCTGAGGTTAAAAAATTAGAAAGTTGGAAAATTTAGAAAGGGAGATTGTATGAAGTCAATGTCAGAAGTGCATTGAGCACAAGATAATTTCCGCTCTTTCCTCATAATTCCTTTACAGGATACCCCTGGATTCCCCAGGCATTTTGTGGGCTTCCTCTTTGACCATCACTGGCCATGACAGAACTGACACTTCCAAAAGCCTATTTGTTTTCACAGTCCTCACTCAGGCAAAACATTGCCTTGATTTGTAATTCCCTGTTTGTCTCTGAGTGAAAATCAGTCAAGACCTGTAGCTCTGGGTCTTAACCTGAGTGATCAGCCAGGAAATGCAAGAATTACTACCTCAGATTAAGTAGCGTCCTAGTGAGTAAATTAAAATTAAAAAAACAACAACACACACCAAACTGCATTTATTCTAGAAGGGAATACACAGCAGACCATTCAACCTCCAACAAGGCAGGCCATGAGAGGCCTTGAAAGTGTATTATTTCCACCATTTTTACAAAACAATTTGTCTCTTAGATCCTGTTTTAAGCAAGAATTTTCTTCTCCATCTGCTCTATAGCAGCCCAGTGTGCCAGCAAGTCCCTCCTATGCTGGTGGGCAAAACTATCCTTCCAGCGGCTTTTCTGCAAAACACCTTGAAAATAAAATGTGTCAAGTAACTTGTAGAAAATGCTGTTGCATAAAAACTATTAAAATGTTTCAGTCAACCTTTGTACAGGAGACTTGTATTCTCCTTTAAAGTATAACATTAATCTCCAAATTTGAATTCTCAGCTCAGGCAAGTACGTCTGACCTTCATGCATGCTTCTCTGCTGAAAAACAAAGACATCCAGCTCTATTGTTTTTTAAACCTCCCCTGCCACTCAGACCCTCAAAATTATAGTATTTCAGCCTGTACATACACAAACCACCCTTCCAAAAACATGGGATAATGCAAATGAGGGCCATATTTTCTGAAGCACTTCCAGCTTTGCTGTCTTGCATCCTTCACTCCAATGCCTGACATATCAGAGAATGCGAGAAATCTATCCTTACTGACTGGTCCTGGAATGGTGTTATTATGTTTCAGATTTACAAGGGTAATGAGACCAGGAGATTCCTAAGGGCCTCTCGGTTTACTCTCAGACTCTTTTATTTTAAAGATCCAGTTTCTCCTTTTTTTTTTTTTTTTTTTTGCTCCTAAACAATTTTTTTCCTTCTCCTTTCCACTACAAACAGAAATTATCTACCAACACACCTCCCAGTCACACTGGACATGTTTTAACCTGCCATTACCTGCTCTGGGAGCACTGACAATGTAAACATTCAGGACATGGCTGATGCCTTTGAAAGGGGACACTGACACGATGTCTATCAGGAAAACCCTCGAGCCCATCCTTCTGCCTGCCACAGCAGATCTACCCCTGGCCTGCCGTTCCAAGTGGGCTGTGGGTCGAAACCAAGAGCCCACCAGGGAATCCAGAGCTCTCGTGAAGGCAATGGCAGCTGGGCAGGGCTGAGGGCTCTGGTTTGTGCTTTGTAAGCAGCCTGTGTCAGCACCACCTCCTTCTAAAACGCATGGGTTCTAATGGTTTCAGATGTCACAGCCCATCAGATGAATAAGCAGAGCACAGAGACCAGAAAGTGGCATTCCACACCTGGGAGAAACCTGGATAACCACCCACAGCAAGGGTTCTCCCCCTTCACAGAGTACAGCGTGATGGAAGCTGAGCTTCTGCGCTTAGCAGTAATGAAAGCTGATGTCAAACAGAGAGGGAACAATTCAGATCTTAGACTTGTGCCCACTAGAAGTTAAAGCCATGGAAATCTGTGCATTTTTGGAGACACAGTATTGCCCGTGAAGCTGTTCACGCTGCCTGAGCATGTACCAGAGTATGTACATTTGGAGAGGGATGATAAACATGCTGAAATCTTGAATCAAATTCCCACAGTTTTTAGGGTTTAAGTGATCCAAACCTTATGCTCAATGTTTCTAATGGGCTTCTGCCATTCAGAAAAGTAAATAAGTGCAGTTTGGTTCTCCCAGAGGCCAGAAGGCATTTTGGAAGTACTGTGCAGCTTGCAGATGTACTTCAGGCTCCAACACTGCAAAAATTGTTGGGTACCCAAATGCAATTATGTGAAGCAAGCGTAAGGAAAGCATGAAAGACATAAAAGAACGTGTCCTGATCTCCTTGCTGGGAGCAGGAAACAAGACCTTGACCAGATGCAGAGCTGACCCTCTTGTAGTGGGGGGTGTCCCCCATGCCAACAGTGGCACAGCTTTAGCAGTGGTTCACTGTGCACAGCACAGCCATGCAACTGGCTCTCACAGGAGGGGAGAGTAAGTTCCATATGCCTTTCTATTTATTTGGCTGTTTGAGAGGCAATACTGATGGTAAGTGAGCTATTGTTGCACCTTTCAAACACTTCCTGTGTTTTTACAGCATTTTGGCAGGATTTCTTTTGCTGCCTAACTTGAGAACTTCATAAACCTGCTGGTGTGTGTGTGTGGACAACACAAGATTAAATGCAAGCCCCCATCCTTACACCAACCATGTCTGTTTGTTCTGCTGCACTGACCTAGGCTGTATTTCTTCTCCTGCTCCTCCAGCCCAGGCTGTTCCCCACAGAGCAGCAGGACAAACCTCCCTTTCCCTACAGTATTTGACCAGGAGGAGGGACAGGGCAGCTCAGCTGTGAGTCTGCCTAGAGAGTTGCTTATGGGCTCTGTGGTGGGTCCCGCTCAGTGCCAGTGTAGTGGAGTGGTACTCTGCCCTTTAAGAAGTCCAGTGCTGTGTTTTTTACTGCTGTGTTACTTGGAACTGCAAGGTGCCAAGTAACAGGGTTATGAGAATAAGCAGCAGCTTCCACAGAGGCAGCAGTGAGCGATTACCGGGAGCACTGTATGGGAAGTGCAAAACAAACACACGGTAGGTTTGGGAGGCTTCTTCACATACCTTGGCTGGCTGATAACAGTGGAGCCCAGCAAACAGCACATTAACAGTTCCATGTTGTAGGAAAACAGTGGTGCAGGCTGGTGACAGCAGGGAGCACAGCAAGACCAAGCAGCCTCTCTGTTTTTCTCCTGCAATTTCCCCCTCCTCTACCACTCGTTTCACTCACTGTCATCAGCGGGACCACGCTGAGGAGTGCATTGAAAATGCCACCCAGAAGGTTCAGAAGTCAGCATATCAAAGGGAGAGGAGGTTCTCCTCCCACCCCAGGTCCCTCCAGCTCAGAATGTTACAGCTATCCAAGTAAAAAAGGCAGTGAAATCTGAGGCGTGGAGACTGTGTGCACACATCAAACCCCATCATTCCTCCAATCATTCCTTTGCCCATTCATCACTAGCTATACAGGCAGGGAGCCAGACACGGTGGCACCACCACTTCTGCTTATATAGGCTCTAAATCAGTAAAGACATATTTCTCCTTTTGACTGGTCTCAGCCTGTACTTTTGCTGGGATTTCCAGGAATATCTTTTATTGTTTAAAGCAGAGGTGTTATATCAGACCAAATTATGACTTTCATTTCCTTAATAAGACAGCTGGCACAAGGATTTAATGGTTTCTCTGGGATATTTTATCCTGCTAGTTCTGTACCAAGATGAGCTCAAAACTTAGGCTTAGCTGCTGTTTCTTCCATCTTACTTAACAAGTCTTGCTTTGACCAGAATTAATTTTTCTAGCTCTCATTTTCATGCATGTGGTCCTCCTTTCTTTCCAGCAGGGAGAGGAGAAGCATAGGGCGTGGCATAAATCTTGCCTTGCAGCACATGCCAAGCCTGCAAAAGCACTTAGAGAACACAAGTCACTTGCCTTTGTAGCTGTTACCTTGGTGCATAGGTCAATTTTGAGTTCAGCAGCCTCTGACCTGCAGCTGCATGCTCTCCCTAGACTTTGTTTCCCATGAGGTATCACCTCAGATGTGAGTTCATCAGAAGCCAAATTTCTGTTTGTTTTTTACATGCTGAGGAGCATGCGTATCTTTCATGGAACCCTGAAGGCCAGAAGGTTATTCCAAGAAGCTTGTTTCTAAGTTCACCTCTCTTTCTCTGAATTTACAGTTTATGTTAAATTTTATATACAAATCTAACATTACTCAGACATCCAGAGCCTACTCTAAATGCTTCCAGTAGAAACAATGATCACAGCCACAGTGCTGGGCACTGGCAGTAGCATGTATTTGTAGACAATATTTTTACCTATTTGCAGTGAGGGTCTGTGGTTCAAACTATGTTTTTGGTTGGTTTTTTTTTTTTCCCTGAGGTTCCATAATAGGATACAGCAGCAACAAATTAAAACAGGCCTGGCACTGAGAATGACATATTAACTTAAGGCTTTAATAAAGATGGTGACTTCAGCCCTGTTCAGCCACATTTATTCATGCAGTTCCTGAAATGCATTTCTGCAAAGCACTCCCAGGATGCTGGTAGTGTGAGAGCTTGTTTAAAAAAAAAAAATATCTTTTGAGTATGTTGAGTGACCACATCACCTTTTATCTGTAATGTTAAAATAGTCAACTTTGCAACACAGAACAGCTAGAACCCTGCTGTAGCTCTCTGAAATTTTTCTTTTAAAAATTATTCTCTCTGACACCATGGTTCCCAAGCTATACTTTATTTACTTATGTCTTATATACACACAGGACAAACCCAACATTAACCCAAACAACTTCTGCCACTACCATAAGCTTGGTTCATTGCTTTCTTTATAAGTAGCAGATAGCATTGCCAAATAACTAAAATTTTAATAGATGGATGTCTAGTGTTAGACTCTAATTCAGTATTTTTAAGTAGTCCTAATGTAGAATAAACTCAGCCAGCAGCAAGAAGAAATCATGGCAGTGTTTTCCAAACCGATATTTAACGAAAGACTAAGTAAGTGTGAACAAATATTGACTGCTTTTTGGATCTTCTCTCAGTCCAAAGAACTTTTTAAAATTAAATAAACCAACAAAGTAGTACATAACTCTTCTGTTAGAAGTCAGAATTTTATGAGGTTTCGTTGCCTTAATGCCTTGCTAGTAAACAGTGAAGTATTTACATACTACTCTCCAAAGGCCTGACTCTGCAGCCCATCTGTGCAGACTTTCACAGGCCTGAAGGGAACAGCCTGCATGAGTGAAGGCTTTCTCTGAGCATGCATTCGTGTAAGTATCTGCTGTTGGTGAAATTAAGAGTGCATCTGTGCACCAATCTGGATCTTCAGCACAGAACACCACGATTATAAATTCTTCTGCAACCCTCAACTGACTACCACAATTCCTGCTGATGTCAAGAGTTTATTATGGATGAATTTACACTTACTTAGGAATACACTTCTGTAAAGTTTATTCTGAACATCCAGACAAAAACAGTTTTACCAGCTTTCAGAAAGTGATGTTTAAACAAACAAAAATGCTAAAACCTTGCCTCAGCATCTAGTAAGTTAATACATGCCCATTTGCTCTCAAATACTTTTTTTTTAATTTTGTGAGTTCTTACCCTACATTATTTTTTCAGCTACATTGTTCACATAAAAAATACACTTTAGTCAGTCATTATTGTGCTAGTGCTGGATGATCAGATCTTGCAAATAAGAAAAACTTACAGACATGTGTCAGCTTGAATTGACCAATTTGTGTGTGGAGTTATGAATGAGAGTAATGCATGTTACAGGGACTGGAGAGAGGATTCCATTTTCTTGTCAGGCTAAAAAAATACACAGCAAGAGTCATCCACTGCCATGTCCAGCCTTGGTCTTTGAGATGATCTCTGATAGCTCAGCAGGTCCGTGCTAGGACAGCATCATGTGACTCTAATGCATCTTGTGTTTGCTGCATGTGTGCAACACAAATAACAGCAAGCATCAGCACCATTCCACACACATCCTACAGGAATGGAGAAATCCTGTTTAATGCCATTTACCTCTATAATCACATGCCTTTAGATAGGGGTGCTTCAGTCTGTGCTCTATTTTTCCCTAAGGCACAAGGACCAATAGCAGGAAAAGATCAGCTTAGGACTGGATTTTGTTCCCTTACCTCGATTCTTCAGTGGTGGCAGTGTAGGGTGAAGGTGTCTGTTACAGTAATCTTGGCCTGTGCAACATCCAATAGATCTTCTTTGGTGTGGAATAGGAGTGTCCTGCAACAAGCAATTTAGACAGAAAGCAAGCCATTACCCGTGTTGTAAACAGACACTGTCATTCTGGCACTTGAAAGATGTGCTTGCTAGCTGGACTGCAATCTGCTACAGATTCTGAGGATGTGTGGAGTAAGGATTTCTGCCAACCAGTGTATCCAGCAATATTTCATCCAGGTAATTAAGACATTAATTCACTCCAAACTTACTCCTGTTGGTGCCTTAATGCTGCAGAAGGGACTGACTTTCTCTAATGGTGCAAGTCAGAAGTGTGAAAGTCACATACATCCATCAGTTAGACCAAAAATGAGTTAATATGGGTATCCAAAACAGGTTAGCCAGGATAATACAGGAATTGCTGTGTGGACTAATTTAGCTGCAGCTTCTGGTCTCGTGGGAAGCTGGATAAAATACCTTCCATTAGCCATAATGATTAAACCATTCCTGTACTCATCTAAAACTATTTAAGGTTAACGTGAGGAAAGGCAACCACTTCAGAACCACCCTGCTCCATTTTCCACGCCCCTTCCATTCCTGCAGTGATACTTGTTTTCCATCAGGTGATCACTGTATTTGAAGGGAATATCTGGCAGCAAAAATCCCAAACCAATGTGCAACTGCATGTAAGATGTAGATGTTACTGCAGTCCATCACATAATATCCTAACTAACTTTAGCTAGCATGGAGATTTGCAATGTTAAGACTGCAATTCTCTAAATCCAAACTTCCTCTGACTGGGAATGTTACTAGTAGTAGCAGTGCCAAAACCAAAAACATGAGTTATTATTAGGAGGATCTATAGTACTGTCTTTTGGGGATATAAATGCACTCCCCTCAGTAAGCAACTATCTGCCAAAGGAAAAGAAGTGGAAAACATGGACACAGCAATGTCTGTTGACTGCACTTTAATTGAAAACTACCAAAAATTCAAGTGAAACTGTGGCAGAAAATGCTTCCTCACCCGACACTGGAAGTCTGAGCCCTCTAATCCAAGACATCCCTTGGTGACTAAATGTCCACCAGACTCATCCTCTTCTATAATGGTGAAGCAGTAGCCATCGGTGCTGCGGATTGGAAAAATGAATCAAGAAAAGGCACTGAAAAGTGGAAAATGTGCTCTTGAATATTGTCCTAAACTTTGCTCCTTGCCAGGCAAATCTGCCATTCACAAATGGACACACTGGGGCTGCTGCAGACCAGCTCCTGCACACACAAAGGAGGCTCTGCCTCAGAGCTGTGCACTTACCTTTGCAACATTTCACAGCCTAAACCCCACTAACAAGCACCCCAGTTCTCTGCCTGTGGTCATTATTGTGTTGAGACTTTGGAAACCTGTAAATGCAAGCTTCAGTGCTACACAAGGTCTGCCCTGAGTGCAGGAACAAGGCACGGATACTTGCACATGGTACAGACCCGAAGAAAGAAACACTTCTGACATACTAAACATAAAATATTATCAAGAGTGATTGTGATTCCTGTTTTAACCATATTGTGAACTGCAACACTCCTGTGTAGGAATCCTTGAGTTATCATCAACACCCTTCATAGATGTTTACTTGTGTTATAAGCCTGAAGCGATCCATAACGCTTCCGTTTACAGGAACGTGCGTGCACCAGGGAGGGCAAATATACTAACAGATGGCTAGATGGTGCTGGTGATAAATGGCCTTCCTTGATGAGGGTCAAATGCCTGAATGCTATGGAAAGAGGGAGTGGAGGGCATGGAAAGGGTGGCTGCATTTTATTGAAACTGCCATACCTTAAGTTCTCAGTACTCTGACAGGGATATGTAACGTGTAAGTAACAAAAACTGACTGATTTGCAGGAAGAAGATCCAAAAAAAGAGAAAAAACTCTTTAAGACATTTAAGTCACAGAAAAATAAAATATTCTGTTATTTGCTCAGGATAATAACACTGGCTATTATGTGCAATTAGTATTTTTCAGAAAAGAAGAAACAAACTCAGTTAAAACAAGGAAATAAAAAGAAAAAAGGATTAGAAAACTTAAATACAGCAAAATTTCAGATGATTTGCTCCTTACTTGAATAAAACAAGAGGCTAAAGAGCACCAGCAGCAAAGGCAATGAAGATGTAGGAAACAAGAGCCACAGTTACACATTTAAGAGACAAACACAATTTGTAAGTATTAGCTACACAACCGAGAGATGCTGCAGAGGATCATGTCAAACATTTTCTGTGGCATATTTTTATATTAGTGGGGCAGGGTCTAGCCACGGTAAGCTTATTACTTCAAATAATAATCTATCATGGGTTACTGACTTCTGGATCTGAAAAGTAACCAATTGCACATTACAAATTACTTTCTCAGGGAAGCCAGCAATGGCTTCTACCCTTCTTTGGCATTGTACATAGGAGTGAGGCAAAGGAGACAGTAACCCTTCTGGGCAACAGCCACCTTGATGTCATTGCTTGAGCTGAAAAGATAGGAACAATAGGATTGCCAAGATAGACTGTAAGGAATCCATTAGAGTAGAATATTATATTAGATTAGATTTTATTTGTTTGCATGGTGCCTTTGATTCAAAATAATGAGTAAGTTTAACCCAGGGGACAGAGCAACAAAACAATAAATTGCTATCAAGTGAAACACAAAAATGGACTCCAGAGCTAACAGGCCCCAGCAAAAAAACTAAAATTCTTGGTTCATCAAAGAAAAGCAGGAGAAGGAAAAGTCAAATTGTTTCCAAAAGGGAGAAAAAGAAACAGAAAGTCAGCCGTTTTAATTCTATTTTTCTGACTTGTCATATGGGGCTCTGATTCTTAGCTCACTTACCAAAATTAAAGTCAGGCTCCTCATGCACTTTAGTCCCTCTAAAAATTGTACTCCAAATTTAAAAAGAAAAAATTAGATTGGGTAGAGCAAAACTAAGAAGTTATAAAGTCTAAACAATACTCTTTACAGATGTTAGAATAACGAAGGAAAAGTGAGAGAAAAAAATAGCATTGCTGAGCAGAATAAACACTGTTGCTGTTTGTTTCTACCTCTAAGAAAAAAAAAAAAAAGAAGAAAACCAAACCAAACAACAAAAAGCTTTCATCTTTCATGCAATGTAAGAACTTGTTATCTTTTTGAGAATTTCTGAGCTGCTTAGGTGAGAGGGAGAAGGGACTCTTCTGAAAAGAAAGATCTCCTACCTATTTCCCCCCCTCTCACCCCTGACCTGTTCTCCTGGTTTCACAGGATGTCAGATGGACCACACACTGCAAGAATAAGGGCAGGGCATACCCTGCTGTTTTATTGATTATCCAATCTCACACCTGACTGGGGAAGAAATGGAACTTACTAATATAGCCAGTAAGAAACAAGTCAGAGAAGTATGCACAGCCTCAAATTTTATGCTTATTTTGGTGACAGAAATATCTGTACATCAGTGATACTTGCAAAGCAGTATGAAAAACCTATTTTCCACTTCCTAGAAAAAAAAAATGCAGTATAGAACTGTTATTTTCTTAGAATCTGCAATGTGAATTCTAATTTTGTGTCACTTGACTCTGCAAATGGTGTGTAAAGAAGGAACTGAATGTGCATACAACTGGATACATCTGGGTACATATCCAGTAACCTCTTCCACTGAAGCACCATCATATTAGAGTATGGTGCAGGGGAGTGAATAAATTCATTTTGGATGTGATGATCACTTTGGATCTGTGCATCTGCACAGATTTGCTGTGTCACATATTCGCCAAGACTGAATTCTTACAGCCAAGTCAAATGCCAGGAAAATAAAGGGAGCTAATAGTGAAACACTGACAGACACTGATATAGGGGGTGCTGCTACAATTACAGATTGCCACAAAGAAAGCAGGGATCTTAACTCAGACCTTTCCTAAATGTCACCAGAGAGCCAACAGCTTTGCATCTGCTCACACAGATGTCCCCACTGGCCAGCAGCCATTTCTCACAGAAGATGTGACTCCTCAGCTACCAAAACCTGCCTGCTGGAGATTTCCCACCCGGCTCTGTGAGTGTATGATACAGCCAGGGATGGCAATACATAACTTTGAAAAGCAACATCTTTCCCTCATTCAATGCCTATCACAAAGAGACAGGTAACTTTCATAATTTGATGAAAAGATCCCTTATCTTTAATTTGATTTCAAGTGAGTCCATACAAGTATTATTACTTTTATTACATTCCTCCTCTTTATATTCCTCATTTTGATACCAGAAAGAGCAAGAGCATTTTTTCACTTCTGTCCAAAACAACATGACAAGTCTCTGCATTCTTGTAAAAATTATAAAAAAACTTCCTGGATAAGGGAGGAAATTACAAAATAAACATAAACATTAAAAAATTGAAAGGCTAACATTTAATATCTCACCATAGCTCCTTTATCTGAAAATGTTCAGCTTTTCCCTAAAAATTAAAGTTGATTAAAACAAAACTTCTCTGAACTCAGTGCTTGGGTCACTGTCAAAGTCTTTTTTCTTCTCCATACCAAATTACAAAGAAAATTCAATCATATCATCTGGAGAACACATGAATGAAAATAACATCACTCAAGTGAGTTATCACCTTTGGTAACACTGAAAAAGCAACTTAATTATTTTATTGCTTTAGATAACCAAAGACACAGTCAGGCAGAAATACAATCTAGTAGGCAACACATAGGAACTTAAATTTTATCTGCCCAATCTTTAAAACTGCCAGCATTTATTTATGCATGAAAATAGAGTGTGACAAGGCACCTAATTAGCCTCTGCCTTTACTGCAATCCCATTACAGTCAGAGCCAATTAATTGTAACAACGCATTTTAAAATATGCAATTAATTATGATCAGACACAACTGTCCGTGCATTCACTTTGAACACAGAAAACCTAAATGGAACAGTAAAACAAGGTCCTGGTTGTGTTCAAAGCAGCTTTGACCTTCTTTACTGAAAGCCTTTTATGAATGGCACAGATGTTCAGAAAGAAGAATAAAGTTTCAACGCGCAGCAGTTTAATACACCCTTTACAAACAGAGGATTGTGAGCCTTCTCCAAAGGTTTCATCTGTCAAGGTCTTAAGTGCACTAGTAGTTTTCAACTGCCCAGAGAGGCCCCACTTGTGACCCCTCTTTTCCCCTACCCAGAAACTGTAAGCACTGGTACAGGAGTGCCTGTCTCCAGCCATGGGAAGGGCTATTGAAGAAGCTGTCTCTGCCCAGTGTGTTCACATATCCATGGGGAAATGGGGTCCTGGTGAGTGAGGATATCAGCCTCAGCTCCTGGCTTGGTCCCCTTTTGGGGGACCTTGGCATTAACCCTCCCTTGATGAGCTCACCCTGCAGTGGGTCTTCCAAAATTTCACTGTGCTCATGGACTGCCCCATTTTTTAAAGCACACTCTAACTAGAGCTATGGCTTTTCTGCTTAGATAGAAACGCATTCTTCCTTTTAGGCTCCAGTGTTATCCTTAGCTTTCTAAAGTATTGTTGGACTTAAATTGCAGAAGTATAAAGAAAGGGAAATTCTGTATAAGAGCACAGCAGGCTGCTGGAGGATTTGATATAGATGTGGTTAAAGAATATTTCCTTTAAAATTTCTACAAATACAATTAGAGAGAGGATTTTAAATGGCCACCAGATGTCCTCATTTTTATATAAACATTCAGACCCCTGGTACTATGGGCGGAATATATACTTTAAAGCTGAATACCTGTGGTAGCAGATAAAAATCTTCATGTGAGATGACAAGACTATTTTTAGGAGAAAATTTTAATGGTGATTGCAATAAGACTAGCTATTCTATTCTGAGAGTTTTAATTTAAGCACAGCTGGAAATGCTTTTGCATTGAACTTTCAGAGGTTCTTGCTCCTAGGCTCATAAAATGCTTCACTGCTTCCCTGGTAAGGACAGTGGCAGATGCTCTCCAGAGCCCAAGTCCTGGCTGTGGATGTATTCAGTGAATTTCCTGGGTTTCAGAGCTTTTCCAGGCCCTTGGGTACCCCAGAACACACTGGCTTATTCCTGTTGGGCTGGCAGGTCCAAACTCTGAAGGTCCAAGCACAGCCCAAAGCTTAACAGATTGACAGAGCTGATATGAGGTTTTATTTTTAAATTTTTCTTAAAAAATATAATATGCAAAAGGCTTTTAGTGGCTACATATGCGGCAAGCAGATGATTAATGCAATAACTTTTAATCGGAAGGATTCAATTTATTCTTCAGACAAACACTGACACTGAAATTTCTTGACCTTCAAAATGGGAAAACTTTCTTTATAGTGGTGCTCAGTGATCCCCCGAGTGCTTTAAAATTGTGCCAACAGTCATTCATACAGGATAAAATATGAAAGTTACTGCCTGACTAGCAGGATGATCCCAAAACTCAGGAGAAACATAATCCTTGCTATCCTGGTTGGTTGTACTCAAATCTTTTGAAACTTTGTCTCTATCCAGCCAACTAACCAGATACCTAATAATCAGTTAACCAGACACCTAATAACCACTCTTTCCCAACAGAAGACTCAGGATCTTATTTTCTGTGTAATCCATAATTCCAGCTATGTAGTAGGGAATTTTAAAAAGTAATTATTAATTATTACACTAACAGTTAAACACATGCAGGGAAAACAAGGGGTGTTGAGTCCTTCACACCTCACTGCAGCTCTCACACCAAGGCAGTAGCAGCCATAGCAATGATCACTATCATGAACATGATTACTGCTGACAAGCCATGAAGGCAGTGCATTTAAATTAATTTAATTTGTTTTATATTACTCCAAACTACTCAGCAATTTTTCACTTATGCTGTTGCTCACTGGGCAAGTGGCAAGGTGGGTACTGCTCAGATGACAGCGCAGGGCAGTCTCCTGACTGTTCCAGGAAACTCCTGACTGGGCAGAAAAGTGATTAATATTTGATGTATAAATTCCAGCTTCAATTATTATTTTGATGTCTAAATTGGAAAAAATCATTCTGGCAATAAAGCAGAATATTCAAGCCTGAAGCCTTTAAGGATTATGAAGACAAAAGGGGTTACAATTTTGTGTTTTGTTACCACTTAGCTGCCTATCCTTGGGCATTAACACCTAAAAAAAGTTTGACATTTGACACTGTAAAGGAGACTCTGAAGAGAGTTTCTTTAAAGTACTGCAGTGAGGGAAAATGCACAAATCCATTCTAACAGGACATTCACTCATAGTTCCATGAAAAATATTTCATGTCAATAATGCCTACAAAGAGATGTGCAAAAGCAGCTGGGGGATAAACCTTGTTCAGTCAGTTGCTCAATATTGATCCCTTTGTGCTTCCTAATTCAAGGATTTAAAAGTCATCTGCAAATTCCCTACTGCTGTGTGTGAGAGACAGCACATAGGAAAGCTGTGGCTCTTGCTGGGCAGGAAGAGGAAACAGCTGATTCACGCTGCAGGGGATCAGCAAATTGGTATCAGAGTGGGGTTTTATAGCTTTTTAAACTGACTGTCATGTGAGAGCAGTTAGGTCTAACTCCTGGCTGAAGCATGGGCTTGTAGGAAGAGGTTAGAAAGGGGAAATGGTATTTACAGCTGTCACCAAAACTTTGATAAGTTTTAGTAGGAAACTGCAGGCTGAGAAGAAAAAAGGCTGCAAACCCACACTGAAAAATCCAACAAAGCAATCAGTACCTTCAGCAACCTCAGGCTTTCCCCGTTTCTCTTTTAAATACACTGCCTTGAAGAGCTGACACAGTGTTAAACAATCTCACCTCAAACAGCTCTGCATTTCCAGCTGGGCTCACATCTGTGCCCTGCCCCGATGCTTCTCTGACTTCCACAGCTCCACCAGGCTATTGGCTGAGAGTTGGTGTCTCCAGTAACCCAGCTGCTCTAGCCAAGCAGAGAAGTTTAAATTCCTCATATGGAACATGAAGAGCTCAGCCCAACTTTGCTGCAGCTAAAGCAAAGTGTACCTGCCCCTCAAGCCAAGGCAGAGGTTCATTCAGCCTTCACTCAGCCTTCATTCAAGGGCAGTTGTATGTGTCCAGCAAGAGCTGCTTTTGGGTAGGGGAACAGCAGCCTGGTCCTCCCACAGGTACACTCAGTCACCACCTCTGCTTGCTTCAGCCAGTGCAACACAGACCAGTGCTGAGCCTCCAAGGAGATTGTGCACATCTGGGCCTGCCTCTCCCCACAGGGAGCCAAAAGGTCCTGAGGAAGCAGAATCCAACCCAAAAGAGAAATCTGTAGTACTCTAAGCCCAAAATTAAGCAGAAGGCTACAGCTAGTAGACAAAAATACTCAATACTTCACCTCAATATAGTTTTCCTTTTAGCTTAGAAATAAAAAAAATCCCCCAAACCCAAAGCCTTAAGGACCTACAGATACAACTACTGCAGACACAAAGACCAGGGTTCTTATAAATAGTATTCTATTGAGAGTGATTATAAATTTATAATCATTTGTTGACATTTCAATATATCTCCATTAGGTCTTGTCTCATTAACTGTATGCTCCTTTAAAAACAAAGTTCAGCCTTCAGAATATTCCATATTGCAATGCATGAAAACAAATATTATCTAAAATGATAAATATGTGTATGCCCTAACAAAACAAAACAACAAGTAACAACAATCACGCAGCTGATATTTAGGTAAAAATTACTTCTGATTTTTAGACACAGTGAAAACCAACTCATTTACACATCACTGCTTAAACAAAAACTGTGATACCCAGCTTGGGATTGCTGAGCAGCCACAAGTATGTTTTGCCATGTATCACCAATCACCAGCTATCTACCCACAAACCTGCAGGTGTTGTTGACTGCATCCTCAGGGCAGTGGTGGTGGCACTGGCAGGACAGCTTCTTCTGAGGAGGAGCAGAGGCCATACTCTCACCATCTTTCCTGGTCTCCATGCTCAGCTTGCCAGAACTTCGCAAGGCCATGTTGTTTAGAAAACTGGCTGTAAGAGAGCAAGAAAAACAAACAGTTCTAGGCTGTATTGCAAGACTTGAAACAAAGGCTTTAAACGACTTCTACCTATAGAAATTTAAGAAAGTTATTTGAGATGAGCATTCATCACAGAGTGTTTTTCTGGAGTTTGAAATGGTCACCATGGTTGAGGCTCATTGGACCTGGGTGGTATTAGATCAAAGGTACTGATGCTTGAGTTCTGCCACTGCCAAGAGATATATTGTGCTTTTATTATTATATATTGCACAGTACAGCTTTTCCTCTATTGCATTACACAATGCATTACACAAAGTCAAATCCTTGCTTACACCTTTGTGTTTTCTTTATCTCAACAGAAGAGCTACATTCACTGAACCCCATAAAAATCAGTGGGATTTATGGTATTCCAGGCAGAAGAGAACACGGGAACACAGTTTAACAAGGTCCTAACAGAAAGTGATGTTCTTTCAAGTCCAACAGCACGTTCTGTCACTGAATTGCAAAAGCACTGCTTGGAAAACAAGGGAAAGAGCTCATTTCTGTAAAAGTAAAGTCTATAAACAAAGTAAAAAAGAAGAATGTGGTTTCAGATGAGCTTGTATTCATCTGAATGCTGAAATATATGAAGGTGATTATTTCTAAAAATATCAGAGTACTGAATCTCCATGGAACTGGTGGAGTACAGCTGCAGATGTTGGTGATAGGCTAGGAACTATTTAAGCAACCTCCTTCCCCTAGCTCTACTAATAAATATAATCTTTTGGTTCTTGTGAAAATTTTAAGCCTCAGAGACAAAAATGAGATTAGCATGAAAAGCTTCAAGTGGCAGTTCTTCACTCTCCCTTTGGTTCCCTGTAAGAAATCTTACCAAAGGGTCACTTACAAGCAGCTGTCTCCAACAGAGTAGCTGAAGAGCAGGCTTGAAGCTCTTGATTTAGTGTTAGGTCTTTAAAACAATTGGTATTATAATTATTTTGATTTCCCTTTACTTACTCTAAAATTTTCCCAAATCTCCATCATTAGGACTGATTTATTGTGGAGCTGATAAAAAAAACTGTATCTTTTTTAGGTCCCTACAGAGAGCTGGGGGGGGCAAACAGGCAGAGGGGATGGGGGCAAGCAATTACACTTCAGGGCTTGGATTGCAATCAAGTGAGGTGATGAGAGTGAGGCTGAAGGACTCTGAAGCAGGGAAAGGCTGGAGGAAGCACATTGCTGTTCTACCAGTCCTTGCCCTTAGGAGGATTGAAAAAGCCCAGTCTGGACTCCTGGGAGCATGGGACCAGCCACGGCACATCATGCCTCCAGCTGCATATCCCTCCTGTCCTGTGCCAGCTCTGGTAGTACAGGATAGGCACTGGGAACAACAACTGGCAGACAGGCTTTAGTTTTCTGCAGGGTAACATGAGACAATGCAAGCTTATCCCAAATAAAGTCAGAAAAAAAGCTGTAACTTGTTAGCTCTGGGAGAAGTAGGGCTTTGCATGTAAGAAAACTGCATTTAGAGAAGTGCTAGCCTTTTTAACACCATAGCACTTCCACTCCTTGCACATTCCTTGCACAAGAGGTATATCAATAATATTAGGGTGATACAATAAAAGAGAATTATTCACCATGCCAGACTGATACTCCTATGAAACACAAAACTCATACAGCTTGACCTTTGCTCAGTACCTCTGTATGCCACTGAAAACAACTGGCTTCTGGATTAGCTCACCTCTTTCTACAGTCAAACCAGACAACCAGTTACAAAACATATACAAACCATGGGCTTCTAACCCTTGTGTCCAGCATGAAGATATAAACTGGATTCACGACACAACAAGCTGTCAGTCCCATACTGTTTTCACTAACATTTGGCAAAATCAGGACTAAATGCATGAGTCCACTCAAGATGCATTGTGTGTATGTGTTGTTGTGTACTTGCAGCTGTACCTTAAGATGAAGTAGATGCTTAAATTAAGGGAAAACAATGCACTGTTATTTGTTTCTCCTAATATGATTAGACAGCTTGTGCATAACAAATTACTATCAACAGATATTTGTTCCCTGGATCACAGGATTAGGGATTACCTAAATTCTCTTTCAAACAACCATTTTTTTCAGTATTATTTTGTTATCACTGGATGGGGAATGTTCAGCTATTAATATTCCTGTCAAGGATTTTCAGATTTCAATCTCATGAGGCAACCAAATGAACTGCTAGCTCATGAGTGTAGTAGTTTACTCTGTACATCATTTCCACAGCTCTTTCTACAAGCTACCTGCACTCTTAGCAGGGATCTTTCCCCAACAAAGAGTGTAAAGACAAAAGCTTCTTACATCTAACAAAAAAAAGGGGGGGAAAGGTTTCATTACACATTTGATGGTGCCTGAATATGTGAAATTTAGGCAGCTGAATACCATCCTCATAATATATACAACCATAGATCATTCATTTTTCCTACAAGCATACAAGAAAGTCATACCCCAACAAAATATGTGGCCATCACTTGCCAGTGATGTGATCAGGAACAGCTTCTGCAAAGCTTGCCATAAACAGCTTCCACCCCTAGACCTGGTTGCACTCTCAGATATAATAAGATGGGCAGAAATTGCTGAACTGGAATCAGAAACCTGAAGTACCACCAAAGCATTGCAGGTGGCTATTTAGAGATGTAGCTTGGTTTTGGGAAAATTTAGGACAGATAGGCTGGCATTCAAATTTACAGCTTCCAAGAGTTGAAATTAGCAATGCAGAATAGTATTTTGTTTCCACTTAATACCCAGAGTCAAAACTACTGCAAAATCATTGCAATTCAGCATCAAATATATTAAATCAAATAAAACTAAAATAGGCAGGAATAAGACACTTTAAATCAAGCTCTTTTCTGTCTTCTAAAACATAAAACTCTTCTTGTTCTGTTCTCTTGCTCCTTTCATGCTTTCATTTCCTGGCTGCTAGCTAAAATGATGGGCAGATCTTTTGCCTCTGAAATGCAGGTGTCTCACCCAGCAGATAACCATGCAGCATGTAAGAACTCTTCTCCTCCCACTCAGAGCTGAGTTTCAACAAGGTCTCTTGATTTCTATGTCTGCTTGACTTCAGTGCGGAAAGGTTTTCCAGCAGTCCCTTCCCCAAAAGGAAACGCATAGGAAAGAACTCACAAGAGAAGTGGGGAGAACTTTCCAGCCTGGCAACAAGTTCCTCCTGATTTCAGGTGTGGAAAGCACAGTTTGGGATGGTGAACAGCTTGTTCATCCTACATTTGCTCCTGTTCTGTAACAAGCCCATGCTGGTCATGCAGACCTGGCTCTGTCTAGGGTTGAGAAGCTCTTTGGGTTTTGAAAGCTCTCCTAGAGCCCTGAAAGCAAGAGATTTCAGGCTATTTCAGCTTGGCTGCTTTTTTGTTGTAGTCTGCTCTGTTACAGTCAGCTCATGGTCAGCTTCCCATTCCTGACACACTGAACACAGCTTGGGAGAACTGCAGAAAAAGAGTGGTATCAAAAATAAGGTCATTTTAGTCTGCTGAAAAACTTACTGACTCCATCAGGGAATTCATCAAAGCAGTTCAGGACCTGAAGTTCATCATCAGACTGGTATAGATTCATCAAGATCAGCCGAGTTTCTCAGCTTAACTCTCATTTTCCACAAAAATTCACCAGCATGAACAAAGCACCATCCACCAAAAGGACTAGAAGTCAGCTGCCAGGGCTTTGATATCTCTTTGGAGTGCTGCTCCTGAGAAATATTTTCATCTCTAGGACTGGGAAACTGTGATGTGATGGCCTCTGTTATGAATCTCTACCTGAGAATGGGGACTGTGTGCAGCAGGCCACTGCTTTGTTTTTTCCATGTGTTACTGTGTCTCTCCCTCCATGCTTTGGAGTCCTTTATAGAAAGGAACATCTACAAAGATCCTGAATCCAGAAGAAGGAAAACAATGAAAATAAAGTGCTGTAAAATGAAAGTAATTCTCAAGGTCATACAGGATAATGTTCATGTCTAATTTAAACCCCCTAACCTTCAGTGTCAACAAATAATCCTTCTTGGATACAGTCTTCCATCTATCAACACTAAGATTTGCAACAAAATACTTTGCCATGTGGCAAACCCTTTCATGGCCTTTCGGAGAGTTCTGCTGCGATTTTTAAAATTGCGTGAGAAGCATCATAGATCCCCACTCCACCATGACAATGAAGTAACCATAAGGATGAATTCTAACTTGGTTTTAAACAATGTTGTTGTTTGTTGGTTTGACAGATCTGCAGGCAGTGGTACCTCGCACAAAAAAGAAAATTACCTATTTAAGCTTAACACTGGCTCATGGAGGTGCAGGAAAAAAGTCTGATCTAGAGAGCCAGTCTCTCAGTGTACATTCAGTCCTCAAACTCTCTGCCATGGCTGCCAGTAAGTACTTCAGCCCCTGCCAACTGTAGCCATAGTTATGTGATTTGGACAGAAATTTCTCCACTAGAATCTGGATAAAGCCCAGTGACTCATTCCATATTGGCCCATAGCCATTGGATGGTAATGACTTTTGGGCACTGCTCCGATTCAACAAGTCTGGTAATGTAGGAGGTGAAAAGCTCTTTATTCTGTTTCTCTGTATTCTGTGGTTTGAATTTTAAGCCATCCTGTTCCTGGAGGATGAAGAATTAGCAATAGTTATCTTAACAGATTGATTTCTGTGCCACAGCTCTGAGACTTATGTGCTGTCTATGCAGTGAAAAAAGCAAATCTGTCATGACCTTGCAAGGATTCATAAGGAGTAGAAGTCAGACTCACTCCTTCCCCAAACAGATGCTAAGTACAAAAAAAAAAAAAAGTTGAATACCATCCATTCACATTTTCCCAGCCTAATAACAACATCTGGTCACAGCACTCTCTGACTAGGAGCAAGGCTTAGTGCTTCAGGGAAGGCACACACCAAAGAAGCTCTACACATCATGGAATAACTTCTTTCAACTTCTACTTTAAAATGGAAATTAAGGATATTCATACAAAAGTGTCTGAACCATAATTGAAAACATACCAAAACAATGCAAACCTGAGAATAAAATCAGTCAACTTGATAAAATAGTTAAGATGGAAATTTTAAACCACAAGATGACTTCATCTATGTCCTGCACTAATCTACATAGTGTACTTTTCCTCAAAACAGACTTTTATTAAAATAAAAATTATTGTGCAACACCCTGCTGGAGTTTCCTATGCTATATCATAAACCACAGCCTGATGACTTCCCACCAAGCCAGGGTTATACTATCAACATGACTGTTTTAGGAGAAAGGGAAATAAGTTACTGCTAACTCACTGTACTTTACAGCACTCAGATAAAAGAATTTCCATGGGATATTTTTTGGCAAATAGTCAGCAATGAAAACACAGCACAGTTAAAAGACTTGAAATAAATTACACCTCTTAACTCGGCCTGATCTACTGTGTAAAATAGTTAGGAGGTAACAGTAAAACACTTTTTTATTGGTGATAATTATGTAACTGAGAAGGAAAACTGGATCATGACAGTTTCCCTTTGCTGGATAGTCAAGGCTACCATAAAACTCAGGGAAATATCAGATACTGAGACCTTCATATTTTTGATCCAAAACTACAGCAAAAAAAGTCTGCATTAATACAGCAGATAAAACAAAAACAGCACACTTTGCTTTTCAGTGTGTGACTGCATTGCACTAGTGAGCCCAAACTGAGATTGGTATCAATCCATGCTTGAAAATAGCTTGACATACATCCACTACACACTTTGACATACTACAAAGAATGTAATATTGTAGGGCTTTTGTATGATTTGCACCATTTCCCACCTATGCTGGATTTCCTGTAAAACAAAATACAGAGAACCTACAAGTTGTTCCTTCTCATCTCTGTATTTGAAAATTTGGGGTGGTTTTGTTTCTATTCATAATGCAAATAATGTTTAAAATAAAATGTGCTTTTAAACTACCTGTCAAAGTAATCTTCTTAAAAACTATTCCTGTCCATATTCATAGAATTGCCACTGAGTGCCAATATGGCTACAAGCATCCAGCACCAGTTTAAATGTCTTTATTTTTCAGAATTATTAGTTAAAAAGTTTAGCATGCAATGTAACAAGTTGTGACAAAGCCACTGAGTAAAGACCCTCCAAACTAATAACCATTTCATACTACTCACAACTTACAAACACAAAGGCTTCTTTGGTAACACAGCCCATAGAAAATGCATGTGTAATTTGCTGTCTGTTTTCCTCTCATTTCTGATGCCCACAGTTAATCTTTGACATATTTTTCATTTGGAAGAAAATGGGAATTGTTTGGAACATTTTTATAGCATGTATCAACAAAATGTAAAAAAAAAAAAAAAGTAGAAAAGAAAGACAGCTTTAAAATTTCCAAAGGAAATTGCATGCAAAGTATTTTATCCTGTTGCTTGGATTCAGTAAAGTCTATTGCTATCCACTATAATTCTCCATTAATAAATATTCCCCATCTGTGTCAAATATTTTGCCTAATTCTACCTTCTACAATTCCTTGGTTCAATGTGTAAATGCTCCATGAGAAAATAAAATCTTTTAAAATGTAAGTTAGTCTTTAATATTTGCAAATAAGAGCAAGAAGGTAGTTCACATAATTCTCACTAAGACACCAACACACGTTCTTTATTTTTAATCCCTTTCCAAGAGTTGTATTTCAGCCAGCAAAGGTTGGTGCTATCAATCTGGAACAATTAAATACTTCATAAATACTAAGGTGAGATCCAAAGTCCAGTGTGAGAATGACTGATTCTTTTGCACACAGAGAAAATAGAGATTGAAGGTCACCTTTGCATCTGTCCTCAGCATCAAGGCCATCCCTCAGGAATCTCTGACCCAGAAGGAATGCTTTAAGGAAAACAATCCCTTTGTCAAGGAGGACTGGATTAGAGAATACCTAGACAAATTTGATATCCACAAGTCCATAGGCCCTAACGGGACACGTCTATGAGTGGTGAGAGAGCTGGCACACACCAGAATGAGTCTACTCATGATCATCCTTGCAAGGTTGTGGCAACCTACAGAGGTACATGACAACTGGAAGAAAGCAAATGTCGCCCCAGTTTTCAAGCAGGGCAGGAGAGAGGAGCCAGGGACCTACTGGCCAGTCAGCCTGACTTTAATGCTGAGATCAGCTCACTTTGGACAGAGCACAGTGCTAGTAACACCAAGGTGCTGGGTTTGGTCCCATGTGGGCCATTCACTCAAAAGTTGGACTTAATTATCCTTGAGGATCCCTCCCAAGTCAGAATATTCTGTGAAAGGAGAATCATAGAGCACCTCATTCCAGAGGCCATCTCTGTCAATATGAATGACAAAAAAGTGATCAGGAGTAGTCAACATAGATTCACTGAAGTTAAATTATGCTCAAAACAGGGGATAGAAATTACAAATATGTCAAAAAGGCAATTTGGATATTAACAAACAGCACAGCCTGTGCCACACTCTACTCTAGAAAAAGTTACCATTGCTACTAATCCATGCTTTGCTATCTGATCTTCAGGAAAGCAGCAAAGATTGCACTGCGCAAGCTGTAGATTTTTACTTATTATCATTTAAGATGATATTGAGATTGAGGGATTCAGACAATGGAATTTAAATGTAACAGCAAGAGACAGCTTTGACCTCATGGATCTCTTAGATATGTTTAATAAATCACTGTCACTCCTGTTGCCTTTCCAAAAGAGAAGAAACACAAGTGCACCATGTAGTTGAGACAAAAATAGTGCCTGGAAGATAAAAATACCGGCTAACCATTCTCACCTCAAGATCAAAGACTGCACCTGGATATTAAAATATAATGAGCATGTGCAAATGCCATGCTTGCAGAAACCAGTGCCAACACTATTCAGAGGTGCTGGTGCCCTTCTGACTGACTGGGTTTGTCTGTTCAGGAGTAAATGTGACGTAACCCAAGCTCAGCCTAAAGAGCATTTACTTCATAAATTTACTTCATGAATTACCAACTCCTTTCTAATTTCTGCTACATTGCTGTCATTCCCTTTTACTCTTCTTGTAAGAACAAATTAAATAGTGTTGACAGTCACAAACCCAGAACTGTCATATAGCTGTTATGGTTATAAGCATGCTATATTTTTAATGTTTGTGTTTGGTTTTGTTTTCCCCAAATTCTGGGTGTTTTTTTTTTTTGTTTTGTTTTGGTTTGGTTTTTTTTTTTCCACATTCTGGCCATATAACTTTTTTTAAACTCAGTTTATTGATTAACTTATCATTCTTCCCAAATCATGGGGATGATGATGCTTCCTACCAATTCCTCTTCCAACTTTTCCTCAAGTGCCTGTCCATCTTCCAGAAGGATGGATTATTTGGTGTCAGAAAAAAAAACCAACCTAGTATTTTAATAATTTTTCATGGATTAATGCCATCTGCCTCCCAAAATCCCACGTGTTTACAACGCTCTTAGCAACTAACTGTTGCTGAATGAAGTGCTCAAGGATCTCCAAGAATTTTTCTGCCTGGAGGCAAATGCCACCCTGACAGGTCACCGGGCCAAGCAGAGTTTGAAGCAACTGAACAAGCGACTGTATAAATTGCTGCCCTGTTCCACTGCCAAGGCAGGGACTGCATTGAACTGACTGCTGCTACTGTTGGCCTCACCACACACGCTGTGCAGGCATTTGAACTGCATGTGTGGAAACCATAACCATGAAGAAGATCTTTGTGTTCATGAACGAGGGCTGAGGCACAAACCTTATCTTCTGCAAACAAGGCTGAATGCCACAGAAAGTGTCATTGACTTATTCACTTTGACAGAAAACAAATAAATCCATTTAGAGGGGGAGGAAAGCATCTCTACTGCAAACCAAAATTAATTGCACGCATGCAACAATAATGAATTTTGACCACAGACATAAGCACTACAGTTTTCCAGAAGCGTTTGAGCAGCCTAAAAGCATTTCCCTCTCTGAATGCTCCAGAGCTCATGTCTGGGCAGGAAGGGGGTGTATGCCACCCATGCCAGTGACACTGCCACCAACCCATCAACCAGTGCCCACTAACAGGCTTCCATGCCCACCACTGAGCCTCAGCCCCACTGAGTTTGCTTGCTTTGCTTTTTCCCCAATGTCATACACATATATCTTCACACCTACACTTCATACACAACCTCAAAACCCAAGAAAAGTGCACTGCAAACACCCTTGGCAAGCTCACATCCCATGTGCTCTTCTCCTCGACCAGAAGTTTTCAAGAGATGCATGAACACCTTTCTTTCATTCTCTACAGATTTCTCCACAATTCTCATCAAATGTAAAACTTTTTTTTTCCTCAGTGTCCAGCCAGATAGGAAAAGCAATGGGTAGGAGAAAAAGTACATGTGTTTTTATTATTTGGCTATTTTTCTAGCTAACTAGCATTTGAAATGTATAGAACAGATACAGCATTTTAATAAGTATTACTGAAATACACAAGCACAAAGTTAGACAGAAGGGTGACCATCACTAAGGCTAAAACCTGTACCACCTCTGAAATTCAGGCCCACAATGCAAAACTGGCACCAGAATTAGCCTATTACTGCCAAACCATTTATTTTTAAATTAACATCAAATCCAAAGGTTAATATAAAGAAGAAAAAGTGATTTTTCATCATTTTAAGTTCCAGATCAGGTTGATTTCCAAGTCCTAGTTCTAAAAATCTCTTTCTCCTCAATTCTCACCAAAAAGTGTAACAGGAAAGCTTTTGTTTTATCTGCAGTATTTTCTCTGTAAATCTATCACCTTTCTCATTAAATCTAAACCAACCAAAGTGCACCAGGCTTGCATCAGGCTCCTGACACTGTACAAACCCTGACCCCCAGTCCAAGTGAATGAATAGGGGGTCTCCAGTGTGTGTGTCCCTGCAGGAGCCAAAGCTGCAAACACAAGACCCTGTGCACCACGAGCAGCTGGCTCCCTGCTGCCCCACATCTTGCCAGCACACCAGCAACCCTGCTCTTTCTTCAGTCCCTTTCTGAAGAACCCACCAAACTTCACTGCTTTACTTTTTTTTTTTTCCCCCAGACTCTTAAGTGTTCTGCTCAAAACAGGCTTAAAAAAAATTTTAAAAAGAAAATAAAAGAAAGAAAAAAAAAATAAGAAAAGGGGAAAGATGAGGCCAGGGGAAGCACAAGTGCTTTGTGAGCTGAAAAGCTAAAGCCTCCTACTTACACGGAGTTTCGGCGCGCTCGCTACGTCGCTGCCAGATTCCCCCCGAGGATGAGAGTCATGTGAGGAGGCAGAGGGTGGCTCTGCTAAGCAAACACAGCACCGTAGGCTGGGCTAATCCTGCACCTGTGGCGTGTTATTCAGCAGCAAAGAAATGCACTCCAGACTGCCTCTGCTTAATACGGCTCAGCTGTTTCCCTCTGAGCTCGCTTTGATTCTAAGCTGGCAAACAATATTATTCCAGCCAGGCGCAAAGGGGTATTCAGGCTGCATAGGATGTGACAGTAAAAAGGCGAAAGGAAAAGAAAATCCTGGAATTACAAACCAAACAAAGATCCTGAGCAATACAGAATTTCTAACTCTTTCCAGATGGTTGGCAACGCCTTCCAAGGTCAGTATATAAAATGCACACTGAAGTTGGAGCCTTCTGCTCCTCACTTCCCTTTAAAGTGAGACTACTTGTGATACAGGATATACCACAGTGGCCTGGCCCTCATTTACCCAATCCCATACGTATTTGCTGATGAGAGCAATCACAAGAAGGTTTTGATGGGATTTTAGGCATCTTATGGTAAAAAAATGCCAATTGAGAACAGACTATGAGAAGAAATGGCACACAACCAGCAATTTGGGATTTTTTTTTCAGAGAAAGAGCCAGCAAAGAGGTCATGAAGTTGCTACTAGGATACATAGGCTTTATCATAGCACATCACAAAAAAAAAAACTCAGAAAACCCCCACAAAATCAAAACAAACCACCAAGAAACAATATCCAAAAAAAAAAACCAAAACAAAACAAAAAAAAACCAACAAAACCACACCCAAACAAACAAACAACAACAACAAAAAAATTAAGAAAAAAATAAGCCCAAAACTAAAAGCAACGAAACAAAACAAAACAAAAAAAAAACCCATGAAACTTGATAAACTGCATCAAACACATCAAAATTTGGTCCCATCATGGAACAATAGCAAGAATTTCATTTCAAGGTAGAGTATACAGCCATTGAGAGCATTTTATGATCCTGATATTTGCTGAGCAGGTTGACTAACCATTGTTAAAATTCCATTATTGTGATCCACACATATTTATATAAAACAAACCAGTATTATTTAAAAACAAAACCACAGAGATTATTATTTCATATACTTGAAATTATTTAGTTAACTTAATCTGGTAATCAGGATTTATTCCAGATAATATGATCATAAAATACCACACCTCCTCTACATAACATCTATAATTTCCATGGTAGCATGTAAATGTCAGAGATTACCAACAGATGCTGTTACTAATGTTTCTTTCTGATATTGAGCTGCAAACATCAGACATTGCAGTCACAATACACTCCCAGCATTTGTACTGAAATGTTCTTCTCTACAAAATGATACTTCAGTTTCTGTTCCATCATTCCCTAATCTAATTCCACCTTTGAAAACTGGTGATGAAAAAAAGAGATATCTGCATACTCAGAACTATGTATCAAATTTCTTGGTGGAAGGTTTATTGCAGCTGCTGTTTACCAATGGGATTATTTCCAAAGAAACGGGAGCTTTATTCCTATGAGAAAATGCTCATAAGTAATCTGGATTTATATGAACTTTCAACTGGTTTCTTACAGAAGAGCTAACTCTCCAAGATTCTGACTGAAACAAGTAGGATATCTAGATATCTGATTAGATCACAGGGTAAAAAGTAAGAAACAAGACTTTATACAACATAAAATCAAAATAAGAAAGCTGCCTCCAATTTCCTCTTTCAAAAAATTTGCATGTGTTTTTTTTTTTCTTTTTTCCCAAATACTAATTCCTTTTTTGGAGCCTTACACGTGCTTTTTTAAAGCTATCTGATACTAGCAGAGGCAATAGCTAAATTTTTCCTCCTCCATACTCTGGTCTGTTCCTGATTCATCCCTTGTTTAGAGAACTACCTGTAACTCTATCAAGACCACATGTATCAAGTGAAAAAAAAAATAGATGATGTCTAAATTTCTGCCAAAACAATGTTGAATCCTGGTCCTGCTAGAAACTGCTTGGTGCTCCTGGCAGCAATCACGTTCCTCTCTTTAACTCTCCAAGAGCATCCTGCTCCTTCTGCCTTGTGTCTCCTGGAGCTCATTCATGGCCATGTCCAACAAAATCATCTTCAGAGTTTTAAGTAAGCTGTAAGTAGTTGCAAGTAGTCATAACTACTTACAACTTTTGAATTTGAAACTTCAAAACTTTTGAATTTGCTTTCTTGTGGCTTTTGCAGTACATGTGGTGTTACCCAGACTGTGCCCTGTACCAGCTTGCTGTTCTGACAACACAAAGCTCAAAACCTACTTTTAAGATAATGTTAAAACTCTCAGAAACAATGAAAAGCATGGAAGCTGGAGCATAAACAAGACTGATATAAGTGTCTTTAAGTAGGAACAGCTTTCATATACAACCAGTCACACACCTAGTTGTTTACATTTAAGTAGCTCTCAAAACAGTGGACTAGATGGCTGTGGAGACAGGAATTAGGGACATAGACTGTTTTGTATATCACTAGCTGAACTTCACCTAAAGCCAGAAAAAGCTTCCTGCTGAAAGCAAACTTCCTCTTTGAAACCAGAACACTGTGCTGGCTGAAATACTTCAAGGGTGATAACCACCTCACAACACTTGCATCTGCAATTTCCAATAAATACTCTTGCAAGTTAAAAAACTCAGGAAAAGGTCATATTGATGAGCTGACAGAATGTAGAAGAATATTAACCCCTAACACCATGAGGCATTATTGCTCCCCATAGTATTTTAATTTGACGCATAAGCAAGGATCTTTTGTTCCCAAGGCAATAATAATAGAGCACTACCGCTGGGTGATAAATCCACTTGACTGACCTTCTTTCCTTCCTTTCCCTTCTCTCTTCCCAGAGCATGCACTTAACTCTATTAAAAAGTTAAGCTTACCACTCTCCATTCACAACTAAGCTAAAGGTCAGGAAA
This sequence comes from Chloebia gouldiae, assembly GCA_003676055.1. Classification (NCBI taxonomy): domain Eukaryota; kingdom Metazoa; phylum Chordata; class Aves; order Passeriformes; family Passeridae; genus Chloebia; species Chloebia gouldiae. Next base: position 1,560,954 of record QUSF01000025.1, read on the forward strand.
ATGTAAAAAAAAAAAATCATCTTTCTTTCACCAAGAAATTTAAATGTCATATAAAAAGGCCTAGAACAAAATATAGTAATTGCCAGCTGCCTATTTTCTCATCCTCTTCCAGGCCTCAACACAATGTCTTTGTTAGGCTGCCTGCCAGTGATATTTGGGACATTAAAATGCACCAAATTTCTGCAAAGACTTTGTGTTGCAAAATGTGCTCTGATGGGCAAAACTGAAGCAAATATAAGAGAAATCTGATATTATTCACCTTAAATGATGAGGGAAGGGAGAATAGTGTGTGCTGTCAACTCCCCCTCAGGTTTGCATCCATATTCCTAGAAGAGTTCAGTAACAGGAGGTTGGAGGTTAGAGGTGGCCAAGGACAAATTTTGGTTCCCAATTAACACTACAGAGCCATGAAAGCCTTGTCTAGCAGGCGCCATCACATACAAACTATCCTCCCACTGCACAGGGCCCTTGCTCTCTGCAGAGTTCAGTGTCTCCTGGCTTGCTCAACAGTGTAAGCAGAGGGATCATTAGTTATGACTAGTGGAGTCTAGGAGATAATGTTGACTCTCATTTCAGGAACTATTAAGCTATAAACACTGCGCTGAAAGCCATTTATCTGCATTTTAAGATAAACAGAGAAGCTATTCAATTAAGTAGACGGCAAAAAATAAGCTACAGATGCCAAATCGAACAACTTTTAAACTCCAAAAGAGAAAATCCTTGCATTTAATAAGCACAACTTTGTACCAAGAAATTACTCACATGGAAGTTCATAAGGAGCACAGCTTAACCACCCCACCATGTCTGATAAAAAAATACAAACCAAAGTGTAATTACAAAACAGTTAAATCCAAGCAAAGTAAATTACATGCACTTACAATTTGCAAGTTCCTACCACAGCCACGGGTGAAGGTGTACAACCTTATGAAGTGGCAATTTTCATATGGCATATTTACATTTTATATCCACATTGCTACAGTTTAAAAATGAGATGCTATTCCAGACCTCCACAAGTGAGATTAATGCCTAAGCTGTCATGTTCGAATCTGCACTTGCTAAGGAGAACATTCTTCCTGAGATAAGCAAAAGAGTATGAAATTAATTTCTCAAATCTTGCCAACCAACCAGATTTTTAAACTGAGTATTATTCATCTTTTTGGACATATCACTATGAGATCTTTAAGATACTAGATTAAAAAAAAAAAATAAAAGAAAAAACCCAACCTCAAACCACTAAAAAGCATACCCACTAAATAGTTTATAATATCCTTTAAAAAGATGTAAAATACAAGGCATTCTAAGCTTAAAAAAAAAAAAAAGAAAAAGAAAAAAAGATAGATTCTTTTCCCCTCCCCCAAAAAAATAAAAATTAAAAACCTGATCTTGCCCTGCACTTCCAGATGCCAGAGATTTTCGAGCCAGCTCTGAGGTCAGACAGGGGAACACACAGGTGCACCATGCATCGGCAGCTGAAAGCTTGCAAGGTTGTGCCGGAATCTGATCTGCTCCCTCTTCCCGCATTCCTGCCAGCATTATAAACGCTCCCTGAAGGAATAATACCCTAATACCGACTAATTTTCCACAAACAGCCCCAGCCTCATTAAACCTCTTCTTTATCAGCATTGTTCAAAGCAGCTTTTCTGGTAATATTGAACTCTCCTACGCTCATCTAAAGAGAAAAGAAACTCCTTTTATGTTCTCTCCAGTATCGTCTCTTCTACTCAGGTCCACTGGCACTACACAATAGATTCGATAAAAATATTCAGTTTCATCATATGGTAGTAATGTCCTAAAGACTATGACATGGATTAAGAGAGAGAGAGAAAGAGAGAGAGTCTGTTACAATAAATAAAGAGTTCACACTCCCAACAGGATTTGATAGATTTCTATGAGTGACTCCTCCCAGCAATCAGGCAAACCCAAGTGAATTAAGATGACAGTATTATTAAAGCAGGTGTTTTTCAGAACCTGCAATTCTTCACACTCCCTAAATGGCCTTTTACCCCTCCCTAGAAAAATCCTTTTGCCTTCAGTGACATCACACAGACTCTCTTAATATGAACGGTCTTTGCCACTACAGTAACTAAAAAACTTGAACATGCCATGACCTAGCTTCATTGTGGAGCCAAAAAAAGAGCCAGTCTGCATTCAAGCACCCTGTGAAGTACCAAAACCTAAGAGTGAGGTTATGACATGCTGAAATCAAAAGTGGGTCCTCTTCCCAAAGTGATGAATACCCATGGGACCTTATCCAAGGTGCACCTTGCCCATCTGCAAGTCCCTGATGTAACTATGTTCTTTTAAAACCATTTCTGTTTTGCAGATGAGAATTTTTAATACAAGACAGACAGAAGAATGCCATCTGCAGATATTCCTTCTTCCCCAGATCCATCCAGATTATCCTGAATGGCCTGAGACTTGAAACAAAGCAGAGGATAACACAATACAGAACAAGAAATGCAGCCAGAGGATTTCTGCCTATCCCAACTTCCCAATCTAATAACAATCCTGAAATGATAAAACCAGTTGTACTGTGAGTTGCTAGTACAGAGGAAAACAGCAGACCAAACAGTGCTGTATTTTCCAGTGATTCTTTTGCCTGCTGTTCAAAGTACAGAGATTGACAGAAATATGGACACAGGAAAAGAAAATGCAGGCAAAAGCACTGGTGGAAGGCAAACCATGTATCCATGGTCTTTCTACCAGTTTAGTTCCATCTAGCTTGGCTATTTCAAAAGAAATATAAACAAGCAAATATATTGCTTATATATTATGTGTATAAGATACACATTCTATCTACAATGCAACATATATAAATAAATAATAAATGTGTTAGGGCTCTAAACTCAAGAAACACAGACTTAGTTCCACTGAACCAATCACTGTGGAAATGAAATAATTTGAAAATTGAAAATAGTGCTACAATTCAATATGGTAATGTCAATATAAGCAATGTAAGTATGAAAGCTGTGCTCCTCATAACCATTTTTCTCACGTGCACAATGAATACAGGGCCGCAATGTAACATTTTGCTCACATATATTTGATTATAAAATAAGACACATAATCATAAAATAATGACGATAAAATAATGTTTCCCATATTTTATTATTCTGTTCTTCAAATCACTCTTCTTTCTCATCTTTCCTCAACCTAATTCCTTCAAAGTGTTTTAAAGACTTAATTTTTCCCCTTTTTAAATATATGTATCTCTTTTTTCAATTAACCCATTAAAATTGAATAAGAAATCCTGACTTCAGCAAAAATCAAAGAGAAGGTTCAACTAATGCCAACAAAATACAGCAGTATGGGTCTTGTAGAAACTTCACTTAAAAGAAGCTGGCTATACCCACCAATATGAATTTAAACTACTGAAATTAAATTTTTCTTTCCATTTTCTTCTTTTAATCTATTTAAAAGAGATGAAAATTTTAATCTACCTAAGTTTCTTTTCTTTCAGCTCCAGTCAATCGCTAAAAATACTCCAAGGCATAAGAACAAGGGGCCTACAGCAAATATGTGTTTCAAGCTGAGATGCTGTGCAGTTCCAGAGAGAAATAAAAATATTTTCCCAAGCTTTTAACTTTTCATTTGTGTAAAACTGTATTTTACAGCTAGGTAAAGATGCAAAATTAAACTTCAGTAGGGCAATGCACTGTAGCTCACTACAAATACTGTTAACATACCTAAATGCATGAATTGTGCAACATTTTCCATCAGAATATGAAAGGAAATAGATGCTAAATATAGGGTAAAAGAATATAAAAAGTCAGCTTTCTTCCACAAAATAGCAGAATTCTTAAAGAATGTGTTGGTGGTCAAACCTGACAAGTAAGAGGTTGTTTCCATGCTATATCCTGACTATTGGTTTGATGAATCTTAACTAAGAAATAAGGAAAAGTATTTGGATATTCTGTAAATAAGCACATGGATTATCATTTATCCATAAAATTACCTGAAATTACTCCCTCTCAGCTTGTATTTCTTATGGCTGTTCTTTTAATGCACCACTGCTAAATCAATTCCCTACACAACTTTTCAATAGAGGAATGATTTGCGGAAGTCCTTTCCCGGGTGGGGACCATATCAGATAAAACAGCCATTATCACTGAGTTCCAGTCAGACAGAGAAAGAAAAGGGTAAAAACCATTTTTAAAGATGGATGTGATTATTATAGACATTCACACTTTTCTACATGTAATATTTCATATTTCTACACTGCTATCCTTTTCAAAGTAACTTCCCCTTGGACTGAAGGTGGCGGATGGAAATTCAGTCTCTGTGAGTTAAAGAACCAGATTTATCTGTAAGTACAGACAGCAGAAAAATCTTTCCAAAAAGGGTAGTCGATATACTCCAACACAGAATTCACATTTTTCTCCCAAAGTTACCCCCATGCTCAAGGAAACCCATTTCAAAGATTTAGTAATACATTCATTAGAAAATCAATGTATACACTTAAATATGCGTGACACTAGAAAATAAGTCAGATTTAGTAATTTTCTTCTATATAACACAACACAGTTAACTAATCTTACCCCAAAAATGTTTCTTTAGAACACTACAGCCCCCTACATTGGAAACACCTACTTAGTCCCCTGACAGGAGTGATATGGAACACACATGGCACAAACCCATGCACAGCAGTCGGAAATTCAGCTGCCACTATGACTAACGTTTGCCAAATTGATAGTGAGGCATGGCTGCAGGAGCCTCTTCAGGAGCAGAGGCACAGGGCACGCATTCCAGCAGCTGGGCTGCACCAAGAGAAGTCAGAGGGAGTATTACTGGGGAGGAAATGTCATGAGTACTCTCTGGTATCTTTGTCTTGGAACTTAGCTTAGAACTGGAGTTTAAAACCTTGACTCCATACGTGAGAAAAACATGAAGATCACATCAAGCCTAGAGATGGAGGAAGTGTTGGTAGGCTAACATTCTCCACTAAATGTTAGCCACCTAAAACAAGCAAGAACGAACCTTTTAATAGCTACTTGAAAGAATAAGGGTAATACATTTATATTCAGAAAAGTCTAAAATATACTCTGAGAGAAAAAAAATAATTCTTGTACTACATATTTTTCTTACTCAGCAATTGAATTCTTATATGAAAATCATTGTAATAAATCAATAAACCTAAGAAGCTATATTTAAAGCAAAGAGAAAAAGAGGAAGAGTTAAATACAAAACCAACAGAATTAGAACTCTGTCATTTATTCTACATCTTGCTGGCTGCAGTTTCAGTGGGAGATACACTCGGGATAGAAATAACCCTACTTCTTCAGTTTTATTCTCATCAGCACCATCTAGGAGAGTTATCAAATTGAGAAGACAAATCCAAAGCTCACCATTTTTCAGCAAGGAATCAGTGATTTCTGCAAACTGTTTGTACATCTTTAGTATGGGGCACAATCTAAAATTTTCAACCGTTGAAAAATCCCAAAGTTATAGAATGAAATCCTATGCTTTACTACAAGCATTTTTAGTTTTGGCTCCACCTGCAATAGGTTTAATATTTCAAGGCAAGGTGTCACCTGCAGAGAATTCCTCTTCCTTTCCCTGTCCATTAGAGAAAATCAATTAAAAATTTTATGTATGAAGTATTTCCCCTGTTTCTTGCCTGTATCTTAGCTCCCACTGAAAATAAATTGAGTTATGATGTTAAAAATTAAGGTGAAATAAAGCAGCATGCACTGTAATAGATTTACAGGGTCCCTTTTGGATTTCACATTTATTGCTCTGTAACCCATTAAATACTAAGGAACCTTGGGAAGAAGTGTACAACCTTGACTTAAAAACCTCACACTAATTCAGAAAGAGATTATTAGGAACAACAGTATTCTAGCATCATATTTCTGGTTCCCTTCACCAGTATAAAATGGTTTCAGATTCAGCAATAACATTAATCAATTGTTTTAATGCCACTTTTTCCTTTTCCCTTTCTCCTTCTTAGCACTCTCAGGAGTGTTTGCTTCTGCCAAAGGTAAATTCAGTTTCTGCCTGTAATAATCACGACAAAATGAGGCCCAGCACACTTCTAGCAAGGAACAGATGTACTTTATATAGACCATTGTATTAGAATAGTTCAAAATACTGCCAAATTAACGGTGAAAAAATCCATACTTTTCAAACATGCTTACAAGAAACCAGCACAACCATGTTACTCCACCTCTATGTTGTATTACTTGCAGAGTCCAAAAAAGTTCAGTAAAACAGATTATTTCTTCCCTTTTTTTCGTACACTTCTTTTAGAGAGCTTTCAAACTAAAATATGTGAACAAGAGAAAAAAAAAAAAAAGCACCCCACAGAAAAATAAGCAAAACTCGCACATCTTAGAGATGTGGGGAGAACAGGGAAGAATCTGTTAAAGAACAGAGGCACTAGAAAATTTTCCTTAGAAATACCTTGTCTCTATCCCAGAAGAATTTCATAGTTTTCCTCTATGTCAATATTTGTTGCTTAATTTACCCTACAGCAGACACAGATCATCCCATCAGTGTCTCTTTTCTGTCACTTCTACCCTTTTCCAGGAGAAAGTCAGCTCAATACTCCTTCCCACTTCCCCCAGCAGAGGATATCCAAAATCCTCCAGGTGACATCACAGGGCTGTCTGACATTTGGGACCCAACCTTTCCTCAATAAAGCCAGCCATAAGATTTTAACAGGCTGACACTCAGCTTTGTCTCAACAAAAGGTGTCCAGGTGTTCATCCAAGGAGAAGAGATGGAGGACAATGTGCTCAAGCTATTAGCCCTGCTTGTGAACTTCTCAACCCACCCTGCAGCAATCAGGGTATCAGCAAAGGACTCCACCTCCACAGTAACACCACCTAGGGAGCAGTTCTTGCCAAAAGAAACACCCCTGTCAAAATTCCTCTGCCAGCAGGGATGTGCAGGTGTTTCCCCACTCCTCATTTTGTAGCCCATTGGTTGAGGGACCTCTTCATCTACTAGTCCCAAATCACATGTGCTGGGAGTTCCCTAAAGTGTAGAGATTATTGTTAAAGAAAAACAAATGATGGAAATTGAAACCTAAATAATCCAATTTAGGCTGTGAAGAAAGAAAAACTGGCAGCTGGTGGGATTTGGGCAGGAGTCCTCTCCTCCCATTTAAGCCATCAAAACCTAGTTACAAAGTTTTCTCCCACATAACACAGATACAATGATAAAGAATCAGTTTCTGGACCCATCCTTCAAAAATACCTCAACATTTCTAAAGCATCTTTCACTCTTCTTTGCCTGTGGGCAGACAGCTTACATTCAGGCAGTAAAGGAGAGGTGACACACTGTACTCCCATGGTTTGCATACATTTCATTTTCTGCACTTTGTGTTCATGAATGATATCAATTAGAAGCAAGTATTTTCCTGTATGTACCTTGCAAAGCAAAATAGGACACAATGCTTGAAACAATTCACTCTGTGTACTCTTTTGATGCCTCCTGCCAAAACCAGACACAGTGATGCTCTTTTGCTAGCTGTGATGCGCAGGATGCTGGTTAAGAGCTTTTTTTCTCTACAAAAAGCTATCTAAAGCACAACGTCTCTGTCCTCCCATTCCAAAGATGCGCGTTTCAGGCTGCAGTAGATCTTCTCCTTTCAACCAGCAGCTCTGTGACACAACCCAGAGGCTGAAGGAGATGTAAACTATTTACCCTGCCTTGGCATAGGTTATTTTGGCAAGCCAGCAGGCCAGCCTCCCCGGGCCATGTTTGTTTATAAGGCAAGCGCTTCCCGCTCCTGCAGGGCGCTCGTGGAAGGAGACGCCTCGGAGTTTGTGTTTGAGGAAAGCCACTGAGTGATCTGCATTTCTGGCAGGGGAGATGGTTTGTTTAACTTGAAAACAGCTTCAAAAAGCAGCACAGCAAGTGCATTATCGAAGAACCTGGTGTCACCAACAATGCTGCCCTACAAGAGGAGAGGAGAAGACACTCCTACGGAGAAGTCTGAATGGAAGTACGAAGCAACCTTGAAAATCTCCCAGTTAAAATGTGGGTGACATGGTTTCACACGGAGGCTGTGTACTTTCTCTCCCTCTCTCTTTTTCACTCTCACCTCCGCAGTAATTCTTCCTGGATGGTCTCTCTGTCCGTCATTATGCATTTCTGAGGAGTTTTGTTTGTTTGTTTTGGTTTTTTTTTTTCAATAAAACAGGGGTGCCAAACCTTCTGAATGATTATGTAAGGAATTTTCATGTTTAGAGACTACTAAAAATAAAGACTGGAGATAAGCTTAAGTTATTGAAGCTTCCTCCAGTTCTAGCCAACATGTAAATGTAATTTTGAATGCATATTGTTCAGACCACACAATTTAGTTTCTTTTCTAGATTATTTACTCCTTCTTTAAATCATTGTATTTTGGGGTTTGTTGCTTAGAGGTAGGTCCATGTTTACATGGAAATGTTATTTTGAAAGAAAAGTATTTACATTTTACTGAGAACACGTTGTACCCACACAATTTCAAAAATCCTGCACTTATTTAGTTGAAACTATCAGTCAAGTGTAACTCAAATTTGTGAGTACTTTGGACCGAAACCCAAACATTTTCTGCCAGTCTTTATTTTCTTATGCTTTTTAATTGTCTTAACTTTTCAACTCTATCCGTCATATCACTTCCCAGTTCTCTAGGAAAAAATGAAAAAATATATTGGGACTTTCCTATTTTATCTATACGTTTTAATAGGATGCTAAGACTAAAAAGAAATGCAAGACAAAGCCAAGTAAAGTGTATTTTCTCCCAAAAGTGGAAATGCTGGAGAGTCAGCATTTAGAAAATTTAAAGGAAGTCATGTGACATATTGAGACAGTCAAATATCTACTATTATGATAAAAACTCCAAAAAGCCCTATTTTAATGTGTAAATGAAGTGATCTGCTGGGTTCTAGCTAAAGCAAGTCAGCATTCTACCATCCTCTCAGAATTCAAGACTTTGTCAAAGTAGGCAGCAGAAATTAAGGAAAATACCCATTCCACAGGTTTACCTCAGAGGTTTGGTCTCACAAAAATATCAATGATTCATGTAGAAGTAATTCTGGGTTTTAATAAGGCTTAATGCAAACCACACTCTTTTTATATGTAAGAGCGCTGCTATTTCACACTGATTATTAAATCCCAGAGGTGAAAGAAGGGTTTCAGCCACAGCTGGGGCCAGCCCTGCTGGATAGAAATTATCATGTAGGACACACCACATACTTCCCACAGAATCACAGAAAAGTGGCACGTTGAGAAGAAGGGAATTGTCTAGTAGCTCTCCTTCAGTAGCAAACCTCAAAGCAAATCACTCAAGCCTTTTCAAAACATTCTACTGTGCGAAGGCTGATTGTGCTTCTTTCCATTTATTTATTAAGAGACAGCAAGGAGGAGGGAAGGAAATAACTAACACAGAATAGATGTGGGATGTAGAAACAAGGCTGGCTGCAGCATGCACTGTTTCATACACCACGCAAACTTCTTAGGGCAGCTTATTTTCACTTCCACCATAGTTTCACTTCCATTAGCACAGTACTGCTTGAGCTGCTTGAGCTTAGTACTGAAGGAGAAGGTTTAAAGATGCCTTTCAAACCCTGCATGGCTCTCTGTACAACATAGCTATAAGCCAAATGCAGTCTGCATTTGCTAGTAAAACAACTGTAAGCTTCAGCATCAAATATCAGACAAATTCAGCACTGATTAAATGGCAGTCCTGATGTGTAAGTCTCTACAAAGGCTACAGGGCAGACTTAAGAAAAGCTCTCCTGTTCTGGCAGCAAGCCTCCTCCCCAGTTTGGACTTTGAAGGGTAACTTCAGCATGCTTCAAATAGCACACTACTGTTCACAACCACTTGTCACTCCTTTCCTGTCTCCTCTGCTCTCAGCCCACCTGGTAGGGCATTACTTAAACCAACAGAAATACATTTTTCAGTAACATTTTCAGGGTATTAAATATCTTTTCAAGATCAGAATGTATCAGATGCCCAGCTTTTTTTCCCCTGTCTTTCAACAGTTAGTGTTCAAAATGTCAATCATGAGCAACATTGTGCAGGATATTTTGCTGTCAGTACAGAACAAATATTTAGGTAGAGAACATGTAAAACCTATGGGACAAATCTTAAGTAATTACTACTGACTGCAGTGAGTAGTGCTGCAAAGGGAGTCTACAGGTTTACTTTGAATGGTGTAATATATTATTCTTCATAAATATTTGCTCCTGAAAATGGGACTAACTCATGCAATGGTCTTCATTCTCCACAGAAATCTGTACTTTGTATTAGTATATCCTGCTAGGATAAAACTGCATGAATGTTGTTCCCCACAGAATAATCCGAGAAGGCTGAAGAAAATCTCACTAGAATTAAACTTTGCCAAAAACCACCTAAAAGAAAACCCCTCTTTATTCACCAGCTCAGATATTAACCTTCATTTATGCAACTTTAAATGGAAGTTATAACCTGAAAACTGGTTTTTGTAAGTAAAATGACCTTTATAGCAGAATTATAAATGAAACTTGCTCACACTGGATATGTGTCTGTACTTCAACTATCTTGTTTCCAACTGTGTGAAAAACAGCAGTGGAGATGCAGAAAATAACAGATTCATTTTTTTTATGTTGGGGGTTAGTTTCAAGTGTTTGGCTGTAGGGTTGACTTCCATGCTCTACAGATCAGAGGCAAAACAGCTATTTGAAATCTTTCTCCATTATCACCTTTCTGTCCTCCAGAAGCTCACTTTAATTCATTAACAGAAGAAAGATTAAATCCTCTCAGTCAAAACACTGCCTTTTATTTCTCACAATACACTAAGATTACTTCTGTATGAAGACAGAATTCTGCCCTTTGCTGGGATTTTGTACAATAAATACTATCTATTATTTCATGATTTTAAAAATGTTTGAACCAACTACAATTTGGGGTGAGAAACTTCTGAGTCTAACCACTTGGGCTTTAAACTGCTGTGCATGTCTCCACTGTATCTTTTAAAATGAGACTCTAGTTGTCATCTCAGTCTTCTAAGTGCTGACAGAAGTGCAGCCTTCAAGTCCAGTGCTGTTACTCACGCACTGAATAGATGCTGATGGACACATTTGCAAGCAGACACATTCAGTGTATAGAAAACAGTGAGAAATATTGTGGGAGGTGCTGAAATCGAAACTCTAAGCTCTGGCATTTCCTTCAGTAGGTATAAAACAACACAGCGATCTTAGGAAGCATCACTGTGATGAAAGCACCCAATAGTAGAGCTGTGTGAAAAACCCTAGACAAATAATGTTTGTTAAAAATGAGATATATTACTAAGGCCCTTTCACACTGTTTCGTAAAGAAGATCATTCTCCAGGTCCTGAATAGACTGAAGAAATGTTAGTGTTTAATTTTAGAAGAGTCTTCAAATTATTTAATAGTTCATCAAGATATTAGGATGTTTTTTTCCAACCATCCAATGCAATTAATGTGCATCTATTGAGACCTAGATATTCCACAGGAGCACGAATGTCTTTGCAAGGGCAAAGATGGGAGATTACATCTCATTCTCTTTTGCATGCTGCCTGAATGTGTACACTGCAGACTGGAATAAAAGACAAGTTTCTGCATTGCTGGGAAAAGCAGCTGGGTTTAATTGTGTGTAAATTTACCCTGCAGTGTTTTGTCCTATCTATTGAACAGTAAACTGTCACCTCAGTCATCCTCGTAGGCAAAATAACAAAGGAGCTAATCCTGATTTGGTCTAACATTGTCTGAATCACATTTATGTTCACCCTGAAAAAACAGGTCACAGAAGTTAATCCAGCCTGCAAAAACATCTAGAACCAGAAAACCCATCAGGCAGAGTACGAGTCGTATGCTCAGTCACCTGACATGAGCCATACACCCCATCTCAGCAAGAATTAACCCACTGCAAAAATTTAACCATTGGCAACCTCTTCAACTGCCTTCCTTTCCTCCCTTCTCTTTACCAAGCTTCCCAGGAACAAAAATAGAGCTAGCAATACATAAAAGGAAGGTTAATTGCATCCTTGTATACGAATTCTTCAAAAATTTGAGATTTGCTGAAGATTCTTAATAGAAAGGCCTAAAAGAGGCGAGACTCGGCAGGGAGAAGCTTGTGTTAACATAACCTTTCTGAGGAAGGTGAACAGGGAAAGTGAATCTGAAAAAGTCTTCCAGAAGAGCAGTTTATAAAAGTGGCTCCCTGTAACAGCAATCAGGGGAAGCCTAAAGTTTATCCAAGGGAGGATACATTTTATTCCCTCTCAGGCTTGACCAGACATTGTACATTACTGCTCACAAACTGGCTGGACAAGAAAAACATGTGCTGACAGGCTGGATATCACCAAAATGAAGGTGTCAGCCTTACTCTGAGATCACTCTGCTGAACAATTGTGTAAGCTCATCCAGAAGCATTTCACTACTAATGGCCAGCAAGCCAAGTTGCTGGCTTGCTCATTTCCTTCTATGAATATGTGCCAACACACCTGAATCTTACAGCAGAATAAAGGAAAATCCAGAAAGCTGCTGCTAAACTTACTGCTTATAATGAAATCACTGTGAGATCTTTTTATGCAGACCTTCTTTGGGCCGTTTTCCAGGATGAAGCAACAGCTGTCTTTGCCAATCTCCTCACAGGCAAAGAAAATTTTCAAGATTAATTGCTCTGATAGAAAACAGGAGATTTTTTTTCCCTTTGCTTTGTTAGTGTTGCTTCTCCTGAAGTCAGGTTTCTATCCTGGAGGCTCTTCCAACTGTGGATTAATTACAGGTTTGATAAGCTGAATACCTGTTGTTCCTAGAGATCAGGAGTGGCAAACTTAAAACCCCTTCTATTTCCTAGAACACTTAATTTCCTGGAAGACTGTAAAATTAATTTCCCACTTCTCCAAGAAAGCTGATGGGAGGCAATTGCTGATATTTTCTTATGGTTAGAAGTGCAGCAAAAGGAGATCTCTGGTGAAAATTGGGCTTTAGCAGAGGACAAGGGCCTGAAAACATGGCAACCCTTACTCTTCCCCTGAAGAGCTACCAAGTAACCCATAAATGAAAGTAGCAGAGCCTATCATCCAGACTGGTGGGTGCCCTTGATGAAATCCATGCTACACAGGATGTCATCCTTTTTAATTAGGACATTTAACAGATGGATATGGCCAAGAATCAGAATTGCCTGTTCTCATTTAAGAATAAGCTCTCCACCCAAACAAAGTATTAATGTGTCACTCTGTATAATAAATACATGACTTGCTATACAAAGAAGTAGAGTTGAATGGCTTTGGCCTTGTCTCGAACTAATTTATTTTAAGTCTATATATAACAAGTTCCTCTGACAATGAATTGTGTAACGTCTACAAGACAAAAACCGGCACACTTCGTTAGCTACAGAAAGACAGGTGGACTGACAGAAACTTCCACTTAGTGCTTTACTGGCTGCCTGCCATAGTTTGAATGGGGGCAATTATGAAAAAATTGAACACATGACTTTAATAAGCTTCAATACAGATCGCTGTCTGGTGGAAGCAAAGCTTTACAATAAGTTACTCTGGGCCTAGTCTTTGCTGTTAAGAACAAATGTGTTGTTTCAAATGTCAATCATTTATTTTTGGTACTATTTGAAAAGGTTAGCGAGAACACTGACATGTGGAATTGTGGATGACATGAAGCAGCCATGGCACTGATCTCCCCCCACATCCTGTGAGAGAGATAGCCAGGCTCCCTCTGTGCCAGTGGGGAAGTACCTCTCTGAGCACAACAGGGATGTGGCAGCAGCACCTGACTCCAGGAATGCACAGCAAAGAGCAGCTGCTGCTGCTGCAGGGGTTCGACATCACCCTCAAGTGGAGGTGCTCTCTGCCCACAGCTAAGCAGTGGATACTTCACAGATAAATGAAAAATAATCTTATCAAATATTTAGGATGGATATGTCTTGATGCAAAGGTGTCCTTCAGGGGTTTTACAGTTCAAGCTCCCACCTCAAGCATTTCACAATAACCAGCTGTGAATAAGATGGCAAATAATCCATCACTTCACAGTCACCATGAAGTCGGGAAGGCATCACTGCAGCAGTTAATGCTTGTTCCACGTTTTGAGCATCTTAAATGAAAGTTGAGGTTTGGATAAACCACTGAGTCTCCTTGCCAACCAATGCTCTTCCTTCCCTTGCCAAGTACAGCCTGCCTTTTTCAAAAGAACTCATGTTACCCCACAAAGGTATTACTGCTTTTTCAGCAATAAAGGTCCACAGAGAACTTCTTCAGAACTGAAGCAGGCCCTTGATGGGAGAAGCAGTCACTGACCCTCCTGCATGAAAGCCTGCCTACATGTGAGCCACAGAAATCCCGGCTTGCTGGAACTCACATGGGAATGTGGGCAGAGACCGACCAGAGCAAGCGCAGCAGTGGTCCCAGCCTACCATATAATTTTTTCCTAATTCCCTATCAGAAGAAGCAGTGGGACAGTTTCTCCCCATCCCCACACCCACCTGCCCACTCCAGCTCCCTCCCCTGGCAGCACTGAGGATGTATTTCCATGTGCTGCCGCCAATACTATTATAGTCTGTAATTTCGACCTGCTCCCAAAACCTCTGTAAAAATAGCAGTAATTATTAACAACAGGAACAATGTGCACTGATGACAAATCCATAAGAGGCATTTCTGACACACCACAAATTCAGTAAGGACAAGTCCAAATAATGAACTGTCATAATTTGGCGCACAAATGCAACATGGAGAACAACTGGCTGGTCAATAATCTGCAGCATCAGACAGGAGGTCACTGACTTAATGTGAGTCATCAGTGTAATAATTTATGAGAAAGCAATTACAATATCAGGAGATATCAACAGACTCTTCTGTGTAAGAAAGGATAAACAAGCCTCCTGCTCAGGGCAGGAAATTTATTTCAAGAGCAGTGTTGTGCTTTGGGGCAGCATCGCTCCCAGGGGAGAAAAACTTGTGAAAAACAAATCCAGAAAGTCACAAAAAAATACCTTCACCAATTTGAAAACAATTAATTATGAGGACAGATTACAGTTATGAGATTTGCTCAGTCTAGAGACAAGAGCCACATGGTAACAGCTCTGAAATTAGTAGAAAGTCTCTGCAAAGACAGATGAAATGTAGCCCTGCTCCACGTACACTTGCTCAACGTGAGAAATAAAGGCTGAAATCTGAACACTGAGATCTCAGACATCCAGAAGATCAAGTTTCCTTTGAAGCCCTAACAAAAATTGTTTACAGAGGTGCAAGAATAAACATCTCTTTCCAAAGGTTTAAAAAATTATTATTAGACAAAAAAGTGTCAGAAATGGTTTAAGTACAGTGCCATCAGGTGGAGGGACAGCCTAGACAATTCAAAGTTCTTTGCAGACTTACTGTCTGCTACTCTTTACAAATTTACCTCAAAATGCAAATTGAACTAATTCAAAAACTGAATCTCTATCTCTTAATTTTTAGTACATAAAAATTCATTAATGCAATTCCACTTTTTAATTTTATAATATTGAAATTCTAACTTGGCCTAATGAATAATAAAGAAAATAACCGAAACCCAAAATGTTTCAATTTAACATTCATAAAACACATATTATGGTACTACAGAGACTCCATATTACTGTTAATTGCTCAGCAAGCCAAAAGACCTATCCTATACAGAGTTCTTATCAAGCTAATTCCATCACTGGAATTCCAAGATTCCAACAATACTGTTCCCGTTACCTTATTCACATCAGAATATTAATAGAGGTTAGATCAGTTGTAGCATCAGTCTTGATGACAGTCTGAAATCCTGGAATCAAAAAATAGCTTGAATTGTAAGGGACCGTAAAGATCTTAAAGGTCATCTAGTCCCAAGCCCTCTGTCCCAGACTATTATCTCCAAAGAGAGATTTAGAGGAAAAAGGAAAACAGCAGCTAAAGAATTGCTAGGGAACTCAGGGAAAAATTGTTTTGAAGAGCTACTGAATCTTTGAAAATAAGAAGACTATAGTATTTTGTTTTTTCTTCACTCAGGAAGCTAAGAAGCTACAGAAAGCCTTAAGTTAAATTAAAACATCTTTTTATTACACTTTGAACATTGCAGTGTGTTTCTTTGATCATAATAGCTTAAGCTCAGAAGAACAAAGCAGCATTAAAAACCACTCTCTGACTCTACCCATGTTTTCTAATCTCCTCTGAGATTATTTTTAATGCAGTCAAGAAAACATCTCTTTAAAATAAGAAAATCCATATCACATTTGTCTCCAGACCTTTAATTGTTTAATGCTATTTCCCTAGGAAGATGTTCAGTTTCATCTACACAATCCTTTTTGTTTCTTTCTTTTCCAAAAGGCTAATCAATATTTTGAAATACAAAGTTACTTTATAAACTGACTTGATTTTTCAAATGAGTCAAACTGAAGCCGTAACAAATAACACAATTTACCACATCTTCCCCTAGTCAATGTATGAGATCTCTTGGAACAGTTTCTGCCAGTTGGGGTTTTGGTTGTCAGAGCAGTAAAATTTTACTTTCCAGAGCTTTATGTTCTTTGTGCACAGCTGGAGAACTTCATATTTAGCAGAGGATTACCATGCATATGCATGTGAATTGTTAATTTATAGGGGAAGGTGAAAAGTAGGATTTGCAGTGTAGTGTGAAAGAAGATGATGTATATCAAGCAAACAAAGGCCACACACAAAAGTGGAGATGAAGAGCTACCAGTCAAGTCAGCTGGACTCAAGCTGCCAGCCTTTTATAATACCAGTTCTTTATTAACATTTTATTTACAGCCTGGATCCCTAACAGGCAAAAGAATGTTTAAAAACAGGGAGGAAAAATGCCATTGTGAAGAGTTCCTTCATGCATCTTCTCCGGAGGGTTAGGGAAACAGACACCAAGTGCTTGCAGTGTTGCAGAAGTGTCTCGTATTTCCTTATGGCCTGTGTCCGGTGAATTTCAGGGGAAATTTCCAAAGAGGACACCCTGTTAGAGCACAATAAGGTTCAAGGACACCATGTTCAGCTCCATCCAGCAGGTGTTTCGAAGGAATGTTCTGCCTGAAACCTGCCTTTTGATTCCTATGGCTTTGGAGGCCTTCTGAAAAGAGAGACCTGACAAGGGCACTGAGCTTTGTTTAGAGAACTTAATCCTTATTCTCCCAGCTGCCAACAGGGAAAGGCTATGTTTTGCCTAAGTAAAAAATTCCTTTCTTAGAATCAAGAGATGAAAGTGGCAGAGAAGAGCAAACACCCTCCCCGAACAGCCGACTTAACATCCCCAACAGCTGCCTGTTAATAGCACCAGAAACACCCCTTATCACTTTGACAACATATATCAAAGTAAAAAAAATCTCTGCCAGGCATTAGGCATTACAGGAATAAAAAAAAATCCAAAGAACAACCTCATCCTGTGAGACTCCGAGTTCCTCCCTCCTGTTGAAATGAATGGTGTGGAGGGTGCTACCAATGTAACCTGAGCAATGAATCACGTGCCAAAGGCTACAAAGCATAAGCCATTCCAGTTCTATACTGAGCATTATTGGAAATATTTCCAAAAAAAATGATTAAAAAACTCTTTGATTTAAACTGAAATTCCAGTCTTGGATGCACACATTGCCATGAGATTTCCATTACTCCTAAAATACTGATAATGTGAATCCAAAGAAAAAAATTGTTCAAATTGTTCATAGATTGATTTTTTTTTTTTCCTAAAACCTTTACTTTTATCAGTGGCACACCAACCTAGAGACCTTTAAAAGTATTGGGAAGGAACATGGGTGGTGATTCACTGGAAACAGGTTGCCAGAGCAATTGTGGATGCCCCATGCCTGGAAGTGTTCAAGGCCAGGTTGAATGGGGTTCGAGTCACCTGGTCTAGTGAAAGGTGTCCCTGCCCACGGCAGAGGAGGCAGCTGGAACTAGATGATCTCTAAGGTCCCTTCCAAACTAAACCATTCTGTGATATTTAAATATGGCAGGCCTGTAGTAAATCTAATTTGAAGTATTACAGTACATTCTATGAAGCTTTTCTTAAACAAAATCTTTACTCATGAGCAGAAGAGTCTGAAGAAGGAGTGCATTTGTTGCAGCTCCTTCAAGGATCTGACCTAGAATGGCGCAATAATAAATCAGTAACCGCCCCTGGCTGTACTAATTCAGACCCCAGGGATCTGAGGAGTTGAATTTCTTGACAATGTCACCTCCAAAGGAATATGCCAGTTCAGCAGAACTTTTCCAGCAGCCTTGCTTCTTGCCTGTGAGAGGGTACAGCAGGTTGTGCAGCACAGTGGATGGTGGTGTTCATCCCAGTATTTGGGAACTGAGAAGGAAACCAAATGGGTTGAGAGACAGACCAAGCTGGACTGAAAAGCTGAGAAAAAACATCGGACACAAAACTGGTAAGCAGCAGAAGTGAGCTGAGAAATCTGGGAACTTTATAAGCTTTCATAAGGAGGGGAATGCACTGGGGAAAACTGAGTCGGGTGAAAGGTGCTGGATGTTTCTCTATAGCTCAGAACTGCACTTTGATTTGTTGAATCTCATAACTCCTCTGTGGAAAAACCTTTCTGTAAGACCCTAACAAAACATCCTGTCCCTTCCAAGTGCTGGACATATGGAGATTTGCAACCTATTCTTTGTGCCACTTTGTTCAGTCAAGGGAAAAGTTTTGTGACATGGATATGCATGGTCATTGTGCTGCATCATGCTTGGCACAATGGGAGGGTGTGCTACATGAGAGGACTTCTGTTTTCCACTTGATTTTTTTCAACATTTAAACAATAACCCATAAAACCACAATATGTTAGAAGCACACTGAAAGAAAAATCATCAATTCACCTACCCACCTGCCTACTAAGGAGATGGCTGAATTAGTCCTAGTTCTGCAAGTTTAATAAAGAATATTTATCACTGTGTGTAGAACCCTTTTTTAATTATTGCCAAAAATGTAAAAAGTATTTACTCAGGGCAAATAACCATGAGTAGAAAAAAAAAACTCCTAAAAAGGAAAACGAGAAGGAATGACCTGCAAGCAATGCCACTTGATGCTCTGCTGTGACCTGTTTCACCTGAGGGTGAAGCCAGAACAACAAACATCTGAGCCACTCTTTTCTCAAGCAGTCCCCCAATTCCTTGCTCCACTCCTCTGTGTGCTCAACTTGAAAACTTCAGTTTTCAGCACTCACAAGTATCACTGATGCCAAGAAGCTGCTTCACGCCTCAAGTGCGTGCATGCCAAATGAGGGAACCCAGTGTGCCTCAAAACCAAGCATGGAGCTAAACAATGATGTCAAAAGGGGATTTAGCCATGTCAGAACACAATTCCTTTGAAAAAGACAGTCAAACCAAAAATTCAGTTTACTTCTGTTTTGGTGGTGTTACTTTGCAGTCACATCAGTGACCTTCTCCACCAGCTGCCTAAATCCCAAGGACATGCAGAGAGAGGAATCAACAGCAAGGAGTTGTACACTGCTGCTCACATGCTAAATTAGGCTGATTTTACCCAAATGTGAAACTGCAGCCTGGGTGTCTTCTTCTAGCCTGAACTGTCCTCTGCCTTGATGCTAAATGGGGGTACAGATACCCTTTGTCTGACCTGGGTGATTTGTAAAACTACACTTACAGTTTACAGTTACAATTACAGTAATGTTACAGTAATGATACTGTAATGATGAGTGTCTAAGGAAAAAAAAATGCAAGGAAATTAATAATCATGGCCTTAGCAGGGTTTGAATAGCATGTGGTAAATACGGTGATGGTCACACAAAATGAAATCATGAATAGGGACTCATTAGGTGAGGATTGCTCATCCTTTATACTGAAAAAATCTCCAATGGAAAAGCTAATCTCTTATGGTGCAACTGAAGACGGCACAGCAATGCATATGCACAGAAGTTAAAGGTTGCATGTACAACATAAACACAGACAATATGATTGCAGCAGTAGTAAGGGTATTTTCAGTGTAGAGTGACTTGATATGTGAAACTCAACAGCTGACATCATTGAAGAACTATAAATTTTCTTTCTAAATGCCACTTTTATCTCCTTAAAATTACCTTGAGTGCATTAAGGACTTGGTTGAATTATTTGGTCCAGATCAGGAAGCAGCCCAGATTAACAGATTCAGTTTTGGAGAACTGAGGTTGGAACACACACCCTTCCCTCTGCCACATCCCTCCTCCTATGTTTCTTGCAAGGAGACCAAAACACAGATACCTTCACAACTGAAGATCCTGTCTGAGAGTCAGGCAAATGGTGACAAACTCTCTGCCATTCTGCAAGGGAAATTTATTTTCCATTGTTTTAGATTAAGCTGCCCTGAGAAAAACAGTGGGAATGTAACATGGCAGTACCTCACGGCCTAAGTGGGCTGCCACTCAAGATTTTGAAAGCAATTTGGTCCAGCATGTGAAAAAGCAGCAGTCTGTCACTGTTTATACTTTTACTTGTATCTACAAATATTTCTACGGCCTTTGTCACCAGCAGACAGCTAGTCCCAATTAGTGTGTCTCTTGAAGAGCTCTGTGGAGTCAGACTGTATTATAATTTCCATTTTGCAGGTAAAACAAAAGAACAGACCAGATTCACAAGAGTGTCTTTGTGACTAACTCCCACTGAAACAAGCCAAACTTGGTTCAACTGCAGAACTTTTGTGGATTTGGACCACAAATCAAATTAGCATCTAGGTGGGATTATTCTAAAGCTTTGAATCTTTGAAAGGTCACTAGTGAACTAAGCCAATTTTTCCAGACAATTGAACTGTATTCTTTCCTTCAGAAAAGGGTTGGTTACTATCACTAAAATATTAAACAGGCAAGAGAAACTGGAGCGGGAGAAATGGTAGGGTTATATCAAATGCTTACAATGATGAGTTTAATAGGTTTTTTTCAAACTACCCGTAATTGAATTTTTCCCTAATACTGTATGTATTATATAAATAGAAGAAATAGTAGCCAATAAACACTGAAAATATAAAAATCATTAATGCTGTCACACAGTAAGAAAAATCTTGTCATTCTAGACAACAGTTTCAGAAGCACAGATTTCTTTACATCTTTTAGATCTATATAAAAAATGTAACAAAGATTTACACCACTACCTTTACTTAGCTCTGAAAAATTCTTCTGGTGTAGATCTAAGTGTTAAACCTAACCCAGTGTAAGTGTAAACCTAACCACAGGACCACAGCACTCCTGCTCTTCAGTCCAAGTGTGGAAGGTGTTTTCCCACTGGTACAAACAATTTGCTTGGAGAGAAGCAGGAGCAGTGGGCCATTTATAAGAATTTTTCAGCAATTTTTTTCTTTGCTATTTGTCCTCCACTTCCCAGCATGTCCATGGCAGGGCTGCAGCCTTCCTGCAGTGTAACACCCATCTTACAACTGAAGCGATATGCAGAATAAATAGATAAGACTCCACAACCTGGGGTAGTTATGAGGTGGGTATGTATTGTTGGCGCCCTGCACAAGTGAGATATCTCTCCAAAAAATTTGTGCCCCAAGCTTCAGTCTGACCCACACCTTTATTCCCAAAGGTGCTCCATATGCAGTACCTTACATAACCTTTTCATGCATATTCAACCCCTGGCCCTGCTTGTCCTCGCCTCTCATGGTAAATAGGTCCACGCCCTTCTGGGCATCCATGGTTTGTTTTGGTGGTCCTGTGGGGATTTCTGGTGGTCTCTTGAGGCTGAAAATTGTGGTCTTCTTCATGGCTGAACAAAAGCGTGCGCTTTTGGTCCTTTAGTGCTTCTCTGAGTAATCTATCACTCTTGATAGGCTTGAAGACAGGAAAGCTTCTTTATATCCTTAAGCATTGTTCTTTGTGCAATAAGCTTCAGAAATTTGTATTTTCTTATGCCCTTTTGTACCATGGCAGAGGTTTCTTAAGTAAAAGGTTAAAATTCAACTCATAACTCTACAAGCTAGACTATAAATGCTTAATTCATTTTGTTAACTTAAGTGAACTCCAAAAATCTCTGTTTCACAACTGCCCACTGAGACCAGGATGGTGCTTCCCAGAACCAAAAATGTCATCTTAGTGCTGGGACATGAAAGCACACAGGTAGCAAAGTTCTCAGTAGGTGCTGCTTGTCACCAAAGGCTGTAAAGCTCCAGACTGAATTCCCTCCTTGCTTTCTAAATACACAGAGGACTCAGCTAACAAATCACTTAGAGAAGTGGCAGAAAAAAACAAAAGCTTTTTCACCTATTAAAACTATTATGTTTTAGAGACAGATTTTCCCTTATTTTTACATTAGCTAGGCTTTAGTTCCCTTTGTTACCTAAAGTAACCGTAAGATATTTGTTACAAAAGGAAGGCTGTGACATTAGGTTTATTTTAGAGCTCTTCCATAGCAGGATGCTAGCTGATTGAACAAACATGCTCCAAGGGGAAGAACCTTACTTAAAAAGGTTAGATTTTCACACAATTTTTAGTCTGATTTTCTTTGATGTTACTATTTTATTATTGCACAAAACATGTATATGACTGAAGCTCATGACCACAGATGTAGAAAGTGTCTAGGACTTTTTTTGGCCCCAAAAAGAAGAATTTCTAATGTCTAAGTTATAACAGAGTGTTTAATACAAAAAACTTAAGTACAATGACAGCTGATACTCCAGACTGAGTCCTTCTCAGGTTGTAGAAAACACAGCATCTCCCTCTGCCACAGAGAACAGACAGCCTAAGACAAGCATTAAAACCCTTCAAAAACCAAAGCACTGCAGAATACTGTTAAATAACTACCCACAATAATAGTGTCAGCTATCACTGGCTGCCACTAAAGATACTGGATCAATCACAAACATTTTGGAGAACCCTGCTTTAAAGAGAACTGACCAGGAAAAATGCCAAGAATATCACTATCTGGGTTTGCATGGGAACTGTAATCTAAGAGAAATGTGAATTTCTGTACATGTAATACAGCCACTACCAAGGAAAAGCCATTACACATACCAGCATCTCTATTTCAGACACAGCAGCAATTCCATGCCCAAATTTTCCCACATGAACAAGATGTTCCCTAGACAGTTTAATCCTCAATGCCCAGCTAAAAGGCCTACTGCAGCTGGGCTATCCCTATTTGCAGCAAAAACCTTCTCGAATTTTCTTCTTTACAGCTACAGCTGGATTTTTTTATCTTCCCTTGTTTTTTAAAGGGAAAACATGTTAATAACAACTGTTCTGGACAAAATCAGATACAAAATCTTACAAATGCCATAATAACTTCAGACACTCTTTTACCTTCCTTCTTTTTACTGATGACCTCTGGTATATATTTACTTATTTTCCAACTTATAAGGCAACAAAACTAATGAAAAAAGTACATTATCAGACAGCTACTAACAACTGAACTGCTAAGAGAACATACAGAAAACCACATTTAAAAAATAATAAAGTTTATGAGATGTTCCAGCTCTTTGAAAAGTAATCTGAAAGAATGCTCCCGAAGTCTAAATTTATTTGCAAAACTGAAGTCGGTAATGACAGATTCAGAAGGTGAAAATGTTATTTCTTCATCTGTAGCTGTGTTTTCAGCTGGTGACTTCCCACAGGCAGCCATCATTCATTCAACAAAATCTACTTGGTGGCCTTTAATCAAACAGAATACATTTAACAATTTAAACAAAAGACTAAGTTTTCATTTGTTACTTAGTCACAATAGAAAAGAGCTAGTTTAATGTCACATTGGCCTAATGAACATGCATTCAGATTTTAGAAGAGGTATTCAATGAATAATTAATTTATTGAATATATCTGTTGATAATTAATTTATTGAATATATATGTTGCTTGATCACAGTATATGGATCACAGCATATGTCAATATAGAATTAGGTTGTCAATTTCAGACATTTCAGACTGGAACTTCTATGCTTTCTACTACTAAAGGAAAACACAGCTGGCTGTTGTAAGGTTCACTCTGTATACAAGGAGCCAGGGTTAGGAAAAGAAAAAGTTTTTTTATTGCTTAGGCTGACCAGACACAAAACAAAACCTCCCATGAAGAGCCTTAGATTGTACCTAATGCAGGTAAAGGAAGAAACTAAGCCCATCTGTTTCTGAAGCTATGTCACTCACACTGATTTCCCCAGTAGTCTGCACAGCCACCAAGATATTCTGTGTTTGGGAAGAAAAAAAAATTTTCTGGAAAGCTCCTGCAAATGAAACCCAGCTGCTTAAGTACAATCCCAGATGTCTCCTGCACCGTGTGGCTTTGATAGATTAAATTAAGCATAAGAAAGAGATGAAATATTTATGAAAATTAAATTTGCAGTATGCATGTCAGTAAGCCTGAAAAACATTTTTTTCAAGCTAAGACAGGAAACCACATTTTTCACCCAATCGGCTTACGTTAGGTTACAGTGGTTGTATTCATGGAGCTCCTGAGGTGCTTATGCTTCATGCAGACTGCTTAGCTTTTATTCACACCACTTATTTCAGAAATAGGGACCACAGATACTGCCTCTGACACCAGCGGATCAAACATTTCTAAACAACATGGTCAAATGAACTACTACGCTTTACTCCTTATGCACCAAAAGTTCCATATTTCAAAGCCTTGGAAAAAAGCTGAAATTCCACTGAGCACTCCAGGTAACAATTCTGTGTACTGGACACCCAATACTGATGGGACAAACAAACATGCCCTCTTTCACACTCAAGGGAATGCTGTCAGACACTTAAGCAAATTCCTACATCCTGACACATCATCAGGCTATTTGTTCCCTGAAACGTCACACTTGTGTTGGCTTCCTCAAAAGAGAAGTGGAGGGAAAAAAAGGATTGTGGCAAAAGAGAATAGAAAGAACAAATTAAGGTAACATTTACAATTAAGTGAAGCCACAGAAACACCATTTTTACAATGTTAAATGTCTTGCATAATATCTGCAAAGACACCTGACATCTCTGGCTCTCCACGGTCCTGGTCTTGCCCATCTCAGTAGATCTGTTATGACTATAATTAGCTCTATTACGGAACATAACCAGGTTTTCCCTTCCTAGCCATTCCTAAACTTCATCCATTGGCAAAAAACTGCCTTGCAAAGGGTAGCATTCCCATTCAATATGATCTTTTCTCTCCTTTGGGGAATTGAGAAACCCATAAAAAATTATTTTAGAAGTTAATCTTTGTGATCATTTGGCACTCTATTAATTCAAAATCCTGCCTGATACAAATATCCTTTTCAATACAGAACTATGACCTAATACTCACAGATGTGATATCCTTAGCAAAGCAAAATTAGTACAAAAGGCTAATATTTATACTGTGGATTAGTAATAAAGGGACTGCACTTCTCTGTGCAGCTCACAGAATGTTTTTAAAACAGAAATCAGAAGGTCATTAACTCCAGCAAAGCAGGAACAGAGACAAATCTAACACTTCCCATCACCCTTGTGCTCCTTAAACACCTCCTGAGTGCATTACAGGGCCACCGGATGAGCCAGGACAGCAGAGCTGTCCCAAAGGAGATCAGGAGTTTATTTGAAGAAGCCCAGCAAGCAGCATTTCCCAAACTCTCTTTCAAAAGTGGAGCAATGAATATCCTATTTCCTTTTCATGGAATGTTTATATGCTATGGCTTGAGTACCTTTTACACAGCCAAGCCAATGCAAAGCCACATTTCAGCACAGGAAGAACAAA
The DNA here is from genome assembly GCA_003676055.1 of Chloebia gouldiae. Classification (NCBI taxonomy): domain Eukaryota; kingdom Metazoa; phylum Chordata; class Aves; order Passeriformes; family Passeridae; genus Chloebia; species Chloebia gouldiae. The sequence continues at coordinate 1,586,527 of QUSF01000025.1, forward strand.
ACATTTGCTTAGTGTGCACGTTTTGACTTCATAGAAGAATACATTGTGTCTGAAGCAACAGCCCAAAATTTGCTGAGAGATGACCAGTACCACTGCAGTAACACAGTAACTCCACAGACAAACATCACTAACATCAGTAGCATTAGAAATTATGTCCAGTACAGTTTCCAGGGTCAAATGCTAAAAAATAGAAGATCTGCAAATACAGCTATCAAGACTGTCCTTAGTCTGGATAACTAAACCAACACACCAGCCCTGTTTATTTTTAAAAGAAATTAAGTCTCCATTTCTGCAAATTACTCAAGGAAGAGAGTAGTCCTGTGAGTCTCAAAAAGTTCATCTAAGTTTAAAATCATGCAGGTCTTTTAAGCACTTCATGGCTATTTGGGCTAACAGATGGCACACCTAGTTTCAGTCCACCTAAGTATTCTGCTTTCTAGTGATGAATCTGGAACAACATTCAAAAATCACACAAGTGAAGTGTTTGCCACACTGCAAAACACATCAGGCCTTCAAACCCAGTATCTCTGTCAAGATGAGGATGGCTGATAAACTCCAATTCAGAACAAGTGGTGCAAAGTACTTTTCTTATGTCCTGAGTTGAACCATATCTCCTAGAAAAACAAGAAAGGAGGGAACAAAAGAAGGAAAGACCCAAATATTTTCTATCTTCCCTCCAGGAATGATGCTGAAGAGATGAGATTTTGAGCATCTGTAATGCTCACCTTAAGCTACTTTCGCTGCTGATTAATAGTGAGAGATTAATATCCGGGGATGCCATATAACAGCTGCAGTCTGAACCTCATGAACAGACATGGTTATGCATTTAACAGCTGGGTTCAAACTTTTAATGGATTTTCCTGTATGGTAACCAGGATCAGTCTACAGTTGAAAAATTATTACTTTAAATGCATGCTGTACAGCTACACCACACAGCTACCTCTAAAGTAACACAGCCCAAAGGTTACATATCCTCATGCTTCCCAGGTTCTATCTCCTAATTCCCACCATTTTAACCTCTAAGTTTCCAAGTGCTAAAAACGCATCAAGGAGCAACAAATGCCACAGGTGGATGTGGAGGCCTGGCACTTCTCCAGAAAACAACCAGACCAGCAGGTGAACGTGAAATTACTTTGTATTACACCAAAGTACAGAATTGCCTGCTAAATCCCTTAAGCAGTGAGTGAACTCTCTGACAAATAATTATACCAAAAATTTCATTGCATCAGGTTTATCTATTTACCAGGTTGCGAAAATAATTGACAATTACTTCTGCTCAGAGTCTCTGTGGCTTTGGATCCATTAATCATAAAGGCTGTATGTCACCCCACAGTGTGAGGCTGAGGTACACAAAGAGGCATAAGCTTTTCCTCACAAAGACACAACTGGGTCCTGCTCAGTTTTCTCATGCTTTCTTCCCACTATTTTTCACAAGTGCTACACTCTTTCATTCAGAACAACTTCGCTATGATTTCCACACATCACTTTAGGACAAGGCTTCAACACAGTCAACTGTGACTATTCAAAAGATGCTCATTTGTAGAACCACTTGGGATGCCACCAGTGGTAGTATAGGAAGATATAAAAAATCTGCCAAATCTATATCCTGCCTCCATCCCACATGGCTAAGATGGGCAGGAAAATCTCAAGATTTTTGTAAAGTTCCGTTTTTACAGTAAGTTATAGCTTGCACTTAGGTCCATGTATAGGACTGATACAGCTCTGAAGTGATAGATGCAAAGGATTTAGGCCAAAACTATGATTTTTTTTCCCCAAAGCTCAGCCTCTTATGAAACATTACTTTCTTTCCTGTTTTTTTCCTTTTTTTTTTTTTATGACCTTTGCTCAGATTATGGGATAAAAGAGAGTTTTTAAAACAAAAAGGCAGGTTTGGTAAAAAGAGTTTTTATCACCAGTTTCCTTGACAGTACATCTCTCTAAGTTGTATCATTGAGCTCAAGTAAGCATTTTTTCTAACCATTCAGTTAAAGTAGCTTTTGGCCTATATTATTTATGATTCAGTTTTCAAACTGAATATTACTTTTTCTGACCTAATTTTTGAACATTTCATTTAGAAAGAATCTTCTTAAGTCAGAATCCCAGCCTGAAAAATCAGCCTCAGTAAGTTTGCAATGCAGAATAGAAGCAGAAAATAGTGCTCAGCCCAAAAGCCCGAAAACAAGAGTCACAGTTCAGTCTGAGTTAACTGCTCTGCTTTTCTTTCTTACACTTTGATCTCAAGTTTAGAGAAGATTAAATTCAGCCAAAAATATTCCAACAGACAGACATGAGCAGCAGCCAACACTGGTCACAAACAAACCATGTCAAAAATATTTCAGTTCCCTCCAGGATAAAACATAGACCTTATAGACATAAGACAAGTCAGATCACATGTGAACTGGAGGATGAGGCTAGCATCCAAAAATGTTCTTAAGAAATGGGAGAAATGTTTGGGAGAAGCTGGGGTGCTGTTAATCCAGTATAACACAATATTCAGCCACTGTAACAATGCACACACAAAAGAGATTGCACAAATGAAGAAATACTCAGGTCTGAGTTCTGCATTTTGAGGAACATACAGAGAGCCTTAAAAATGCACAGCAAAGATCAACATAAGTAACTGGAGATACTCAAGACCAGACAAATATAATTGGTTTTGACTTAGCACAAAGACAATGAGGGTTGTCTTTGACTTAACACTTCAGACTAATTTTTCTAGAGGTGAAAATAAAGGAGACACTGGAAATTATTTCCTGGAAACCTGTGGTCTCATAGACACTGAAGGAAAGCCAAATGTTGGTGAAAGTATGTATGTGTATCAGAGGGATTAAATAAACTCTTGACATCTCGTGCAAATCGGTCACTACATTAATGATCTAACTATATCTGATTTTAGTAACCACATGGAACTATCAGGATCTCCCCAGGTATATGTACAGTCAAAAGGCAAACCCCACAGGTGAGTAATCCATATCCTCACTGGGATCATCCTGCAAGGAAACAGAAGCTTTGAGGGGATAAAGAATAGAAGTATTTACTAAGAAAATTAAAGCTAGAATTAATAAAGCTTTAGAAAATCTTGTTCTCAGCCTGAGGCATGGCCTGAGTTACTTCGAAGACATCTTAATTTCATCTTCAACTCTCTTTTCATACCGATTTCTGGCCTTGAAACTGACCCATAACCCAAAGGTTAGAAGGTAGCAAACTGTCATCATTATTTTTTTCTTTTTTTAATTAAAAAAGAAATAAATACATAAATACAATCATACAATGCATAGCTTACCAAGGTTTTGGGTTTTTTTCTTCCCTGCAGATTAAGCTCCTAAAATTATCCTCAAGCACTCAGCTTCAATTACTATCACTTTGTCTTTCTTTATTTGCTGAAAGATTTTGGGCTAGAGTTGCTGAAAGCACCTGTGGGAAACTACTGGACACTCCCTGGCAAAGATTCCCCAGCACAGGCCTCTCTCTCTCTCTCTCTCTCTCTCTCTCTCTGAGCAGTGCTGGCAAACAAGAAATATATAGTCCTTGGGAGAGAAAAAAACCCTGTGCTGAACAAGACACTAGCAGCATTTCCTAAAGAAGTTTGTACAAGTGCTCAAAAACCAAGAAAAGATTTGACTCCTGACTGCCAGGAAGTTGGGAATGTATTTCAAATGCAAACAGTGAACTGACAAGCAGCTAGGTTTCAAATTACTGGGAATCTCCTACTAACAGTTGTAATTACACTGTTGATAAGACACTGTATTTGAGGATCTTTTCTTCTGATGTAATTTTTGCATGCACATATTTGTTCCTGAAATTCTGCAGAGAGGGAAAAATCCTAGTCTCTTCTGGACAACCTAAGTTTTCTGTGCACATCTTTCTGCAGCCTACTACATTTCTTCCACAGATCTGCCTAATCCTTTTGCAGATGCTCCTAAGTCAGAATACATACTATTTCCCTGAAGGCCATTGCACCAAGATTCTCAGTATTTTTAGGAGCACATTATTTTGGTATGGATAACTCCGAGGATAATCTAGGACTCCCCTTGATTTCAAGGGATCATACACAAAGAAAAGTGTCAAAGCAGCCACCCATCAAAATGTTAAAAGGGAACAGAGAATCTAATAAGGCTCAGGTGCATTTCTGACTCTTGGTTTCAGGGAAGTTGATGCAGCCCCAGCTGCACTCTCCACTTCGGCAGCAGAGGGTGCTGCCAGAATACTGAGGAACCCTGCAAAGACATCCAGGACTGGTCAGTCAGGTGTGACTGCAGTTTGTCCAGAACCTCCATGTCACACAGGTATCACTTAGGAACAACACTACCAGTTAATGCTTTCAAACTCGTTTTTCAATATCACCCAAAGTCCATAAAATTTGTTCATCCCATACCCAGCTGTGGGGCATTCTCACTCCTAAGCCTCATACACAGCTTCTGCAGAGATGCCTGAAAATGAAGTCAAACACTGGATTAAAAACAGCAGTAGAGCAGTTTTGTGATTCAAGTAGAAAATTACTGACCAAGGACAGCAAGCTTGAATCTGAACTGCACACACTGTTACACTTGATTAGGACTCCTGCAGACCAGCTGCTGCTCAGAATGCCACTCTGCCATCTACCACACTTTCCACAAGCCCAGCTGTTCCCATGGACACTGCACCTACTTCCCACCACATGAAAGCTTCCAGGACAAATGGACTGCACGAGTGGCACTGCTGTTCCTTCTGCTCCTTAGCTTTAGTCTATCTTACTAAGGAAGCCAGAGTAAAACCTTCTCAAGCATCAGAAAAACTCATGGTTGATACTGAAGGGCTGTAGGTGAAGTCAGAGGTTAGTTAACAGAACCAATTTATGGGGAAAAATAAAAAAACTTCCTTGCTACGCATACTTTTTCTCCTTTCAGATGTGATTATCAGCTTGTTAGCTAACTGCTTTATAATGAAAACATCCAAGCCAAAAAATCCAGGACTGTTTCACTAAACTATTTACCACATTTCAAGAGACACCAAGCTTAGCAGAAAAACGAGTCTTCAATGAGAGTAATTTCATAGTTCTTCCAAAGAACATCAGTAAATGAATGAAGTAAATACATTTTAAAAATCCCCAAAAAACCTCCCAAAAACATAGCTCATTTACTGCGCCCAGAACTTGTTGTCAAATGCAAGTTTGTGAGTATGTTATATGCTTGAATATGCTCCTTATTTTCACCTCTATAATGAATAAAGCTGCCATGATTCTGCTGTCAATCACAATTCTGCCTTACTGCAATCTCTGTTTATTGCTAGTTAGTGCTTCCTTTTCTTATTAGGAATGCCAGTTTTTTCCATCTTGGTGGGTAAATACAGCAGCTTCCCTTAAAATTAGCATGATGCTTCCCTGCTAAGACTTAAACATGAACAAATTCAGTCTTCCTACGAAACCAGCACAACGTTTCCTAAGTCTATAGCTACTAATTAAAAAGAAAAAACAAAAAAGGGGTAACCAAACAAAAGTTACAAAAAGCATAAGCCTGAAACGCTCAAGATTTCTAAGGGCAGATTTAACACGACACATTTTCTTTAAAACTTTTTCTTTTGAGCAGTGCAAGTCGCCCCAAGCTGCGCTACCAGAACGGGAACAGCAGCGAGAGCCGCAGCTCCCGCCGCCCCATCGCGCCGGCTGTCCCCGCACGCCGCGCGCCTCCGGAGCATCACCCGCACCGCCGCACCCAGCAGGGCCAGAAGGGCAGCCCGGAGCCAAAATCCTCCCCCCCTCGCCCCGTCCGCGGGCACCTTCCCGCCGCCCGCTCCCCCTCGGTCCGCGCGTCCCTCCCCGCTCACCTCGGGCGTGCCGCCAGCGCCGCGCCAGCTCCCGGCGAGAGCCGCGGCTCCGGCCCCGCTCCGCCCGCCGGCTCCGGCCGCCTCCTCGCCGCGACCCGCCCCCGGCGACCCCTGCCCTCGGCCGGCTCCTCCAGGCAGGGCCGGGCCGGCGGCGAGCCCGGGAGGGAGCGGGGCTCCCCGCCCGCCGGCTGCGCCCCGCGGCCGGACACAAAGGGGCAGCCGCCGCCCGGAGAGGCACCCCGGGCTCGCCCTGCCCGGCGCAGCCCCAGCCTCGCAAGGAAGCCGGAGCCGTCCCGCCAAACGCCTTCGGGCTTCCGCACATCAAACGCTTCCTCTGCCCGGGAAGACGCCGCAGCCGGGAACGCTCCGGACCGCCACCCTGCCCCGCGCAGAAAGCGCTCGCCGGCAGCAGCCCACGGCAGCCAGGAGCGAGGAGGAACCGGGACCTCCGCTCCAGCTCTCCGCGGTTTCAGAACGGGCACCCTCCCTGCCGCTTGTCACCGGACAGCTGCTACGGACACCTTCTGAGCTGCTGTCATTATTCAAGGACTGAATGAGCCGCTTCAATATTTGCGAAGTGCGGGATTTCCCTGATAAGCCTGTTAGTGAATCAGCCGCACGTGGGGATTTAGCCTCACCCTTCATAGTCACACATGCACAGCAGTTGTTTCGCTCCTCCGCCGGGCGCGCTGAAACAAAGCCACCCCATCCATGGCTAGGGTTTATAGACCTCTACACCAGCCGCTCATCAGTGGATGCAAACTCACAGAATCAATTTAAGTTCGAAGAGACCTCTAAGATAATCAAGTCCAACAGTTAGCTTAGCACCACCACGTTCACCACTAAACCACATCCCCTAGTGCCACATCCACACAGCTTTTGAACCATCTACGCATCTGCCCTTTATGACAGGAAAAAGTGTTTTAAGCAACTGTATGCCATTTAGTAGCAGAAGTATGTGGTCTATGTTCTTGAGCACAGGTAAGAGCCTTAAAACACCTTAAAATACAGCATTATAATGGGAAAAATTAAAAACTGATGTGCCATAATAAAAAGAGGCTCCCAACTACCACTAAGCAAAAAAAAAAAAAAAACAAAAAAAACCCACAAAAAAACAAAACTCTGAGCACAGGTAAGCTAGGTATTTACAGTTAAACTCTGTATCAATATGTAGAAATAATTACTGACAGCACTATTAATTTTATCTATAATAGTGGGAAAAGTAGGGTTTGTGAGCCATCAGGTCACTTGCAACAATGTTTGGTCCGTTTGGCACTGATACTGGACTACTGCATCTCATAGAAGCCTGGCATCTCAGTGGGTAAATTCCACTACCATGGAAGCACAGTATTATCCTTCAAACAAGTAATCCCCCTGAAATTTTCTGGGGAAATATCAACATCTTTGATGGCACTTAGCAAAATAGAAATCTTTGAAGTGGACACCTCGCAGCTGTCAAAAAACAATTAGTAATAACAGAATAAAATTCACTTTTATTTGAGATTAGTTTGGCCACAGCATTCATAAACCATAATATCATAATAAATATACCATAATATAAATATAAATAAATATATCAATAGGTATAATGAATATAAAGAAATAGAAACATATCAATAGGTATCATAAATATAAATAAATATATCAATAGATATCGTAAACGTGATGAGCATTGCTCTCATATTTCTAGTGATTAGTGAATTTTTTTCCCCTCATCCTTTTGTTTCAAACTCTTGTAACCTGTTTGATTACTACACAATCTAACAATGCAACTGCAACAACAGACACATTCATTTCTATACACATGAATGGAATGTATTGTTTGTGTGAATATAATAATTCTTTCACTATAATCTTTCATTCTTTCTCACATTTTCATTGCAATATATGCCAAGAAAGTAACACAGTAGTGTCTAAACTATTTATTTTCCAAAAGGAGTTCTAATTACAGATTTGCTCCATGCAGATCAGTTTTCATGGGAAAAATTACCTTAGTTTTCAAATTCCTGTTTAATTTACACATGGTCTTCAAAAAGCATGCTAGGCATTTCCTTCCCAAAGTCCCATACAAAAATGTGTTAATGTTTTGCCATCTGCTGACACCATTTAAAATATTTGTTAGTAAAATGAAAAATGCCAAGTTGCCACATATCATGCACCAGAGCAGACCATTCTTCCCATGTCAAACAGAGGATGTCACTCCTATGACATTTTTGACTGCAAGATGGAAGATTATCACTGTTTTGGACACTTGGGAGGGGCACCACAAGCCTCAGCTGTATGACCTTAAAGGACTTGGATGAATTCAGAGCAGCGAGTATCTGAATCTGAAGAACCGCCATTGAAAGTATGGGGAATCCAACTGAAATGCTTTTAGGATGTCAGCAGAATCAATACATCAAGGAAAGGAATTTTTTGTGCAGACTGAAGCAAGTGTTTAAAATCAGTACTCAACAGGTGTTTGTTAGGGTGGCAGGAGGGCTCTTTTAGGATCGAGTCAGTGATATATCTCTGTAAAATAGGTGGTTCTTTGCACATCCATGCTGGGTAGATGGATATCAGACAATACTCTTCTTTGGGACAGTGGCTAAAAAGAAAGCATAAATTACTTTAAGATACACCTTGATCACTTTTTGAAGAGAAACGAGGTGGTGGGGAAACATAATATGGTAGCTTAGGACACTATTTTCATGAACTTGATGACAGAGGAGGTTTCATCTCCTGTCTAGTATTCCAGAGTTTCACACCTTACTGTGAAAAACACTGTCCCATTCATCAGAGCAAAGAGGTGATAGCACAGTGAAGGGAACAAAGAGGTTTCCCTGCTCGTGTTTCTGTTCAGAGTTCAAGGTGTGAGCTGCAACTAAGGGATCTTTTTTATTGTGCCTTTTCAACAAGGAGCTGGACATTCCTGTTACTGTCAAAGCACAAAGCAAAATAAACCAATGAAGCAAGCAATAATATGGTGTAATTACAAGGTCTGTAGGCAGGTTGTCAGTGTTCATGGATCTTCCCCTCTGTCCCAGGGAATATACCAGTATGATACACTTCCATAAAAAGAGTGCATAAGCATGCAAAAGTATTGCAAATTATTGTCCTGAGAGGGACATTATATTTCTAAAAATGAAAAGAAATTTTTCAAGTCATCATAAGTGTGGGAAAAAAATTTCCCATCTTAGAGGATGACATCATTGTTTCCATAGTTGTTAATGTTGCCAATGATGTAACGGTATCTTTTATTTCTTCCTGCTAATTATGCTATTTCCCTATATATTTTGTGTTCTGTAAAAGATCTTTGTCCATTAAAATCCTTTCCTCAGCAGATGCACAAATCAAAAAGTCTAAATTAACAACATTTCATTGCTGCTCTCTTTGTTTTCCTAGATAAAAAGTAATCCAGTACTTAAACTACAGTAATATTCACAAATGAGAGGCTCTTCCTTCAGATGAAACCCACTTACATCTGCTTTCTCCAGGAAAGCTGGTAGAAATGAATTCTTTAAGGCATTATTCTCTACCATCTTTTTTCACTCTGTGGTAAAACACAGCATCCCCCTCCATAGAGCAGAAACTCGAAAAGAATAAAAAAGATGTTTTCACTCCACTTTGAAAAATTGAAGCATTCAATCCCAGAGACAGACAGACAACAAAAGCTGTGACATGCTTAGAAATCTCTGAAAAGACTGTTAAAAGGTACTGGAGATGTGAATTGAACCTCTTTTACCCAATTTTCCTGCCTCTTGCCCCTCTGTACCAGCAGGGATGCTCGCCCAGCAGCCAGAGAGGAGTCACACACCCAGTCCTGTGCAGGGACAGCCACTGCCTTGCACAGCCCCCTTGCCCTTGGGCCCCAGCTGAGGGTCCCATCCAGTATTCCAGGCATGTATTCCTCTGGGTTTTCCCCTCTCTCTCTTTTTTTTTTTTTCCCAGAGATCTGCCAAAGTTTCCCCTCCCCTCTGACGTACACACACCCCATTTGGAAAGGGTAAAACAGAAGCAAGAGAGAAAATCTCATAACTTGTCCAAAGCACACAAGGATGATTTGTGTTCTCACTTATAGGGTATGACTGTCACTGTTGATCTGCTTTCAGGCCTAGATTACATCTGATAAGGGCTGACCTTATTTGAGTATTCACACATTATGCACTCACTGAGAGTATGTGGACACAAAAGTCCCTCAGATGTTCTGGGCATCAATCACGCTCACAGCATGGAGGCTGCCAAACTTTTCTTCCCTTTGCTCAGGAGAGGAGAGGGTAGTCCAAGACAGACTTAATAAAGTTTAAAGCTGTGCCACAGTATATTTGAGGCCCATTGTCTTCTAAAAGTGTTCTTTTCAACAAATTCTCTGCAGTTACCATGGGCAACAATTCGTCTTTAACAAATTGGGGCGGACTGTCTGGAGGAGGGGAAGTGAACAAAAGGCTTGCCAGGCCCATTAAATAGAAGCCAAACAACCAAAACTCTTCTGTCTCTTAGTTGTCCCATATCTACAATACCAAAGTGGGTTCTTAAAATGATTCCCAAAATCACAGTATTTTCAAAATATACCTTCAATCAAATCACTTCCTTAAGAAGTCATGAATCTATTGTTCACCACATGCAAATACTTCTACTCATTACCACAAATTAACATGTGCTTTCATAAAGAATATACTATAACCATCACTGATGACTAAAACATTTCTGTTGTAATGACTGACACATCTTTCTCAATTTCACAAGAACTGCAACTGGTTTTATAAACCATCTGATTTTTTTCTGCCTGTTCATTTGAAATTGTGAGACTTGGGAGGAAATAAGAGCACACGCAGGTGATTCATGTGCTTCGCCAAAATGCATTTACTAGTGGGGCCTTTCTTAATTTGTGAAGTCTAAATTCTCATGCAGTATCATCCTTACAGATAAAACTGTCTCTACAATATGCATACATTCATGGAAACAGACAAACTGCCCAAATAAGCCACCATACCTAGCTCTCAAACACCTTTTATCCCATATACGTAGACTATGTAAAACTACTAATCTCAAAATAAAGTATTATTTGCTTTCCTAGATCATGCTTTTTAACTCCAAAACTTATCTAGGCCATGTAAACTTACTTTCTTCTACAGCTGGCTACTCCAGCAGAAATAGTAAGCCAAGGCATTCTTCTCATGTGACTCAAAGTAAATAAGTAAAAAATGCAAATACTCATCAACCAAAGCCTTGGACAGGATGCCCTGAAGATTTCAGTGTGTTTTCTCTTTTCAGTTTTAGATGCTTTTAATGATGGAGGGCTTGTTGCTGCAGTTTAGGAGATCAGTTTGCAGTATGATGCATCTTATCATGGGGAGGTTCTGCTGCTTTTCCAGAGATGGAAGGTTGAGGTTTTTTTTCCAATTTAGGGCCACTTATTTCTTAGTTATATATCAAAAGTGACTGACCCGTGAGAAAAAGGAGCAGCACACTGCCAAGAGAGGTGAAAAGAGCTTTGGATTTAACCACAGGAAAAATATATTGAGAAGGATGTTGTTTTCAGGCACAATACCCAAGATGATAGCATGGAGAAATCCACCACCAGTTTCACTGGGATTTAATTGAAGCCATTCACAGCAGTAGCATAGACACTCTCTGCCTTTGGGAGATATATTTTCTAGTGAGGACCTTCTGTGGCTGTGCATCATGTTTCTTTTTAAAATACCAGCAGTAAACCATCCATCTCATCACACGTGGGGATCAGGATGTGGTATACTAACTAAGGGCTGAGCTTCAGGTCCAAGTGTCCAGTCTATAAAGCTGTGTTCAGTCTTAATTGAAGACTTCCTTTGAAAGATTTTGGCTACACAACATTCAGATCACAAAGTTTAAAAAAATAATCATCCCAGTAAGAAGGCCTACTAGACTAATATTATTGAGTCCACGGCTTTTCCCCTCCTTGGTTAAAAACTAGCCTTCAAGACTAATATTTTGGTGAAAAGGAATTACTTCTGTTCTATCAGTATAAGCATAGCACAAACACACAAACATTCATTTGTTGGTTTCAAATGCCATTACCTATGAGTTATTCTATGATATGAATAAAAGTTCATTACTCTGACAAGCTGGATCAAAATCTAAATGTGCGAGGGCAGATTGTACCTTTTGCTTTACTAAAGCTCCTTGCTAGGTTGACTTTATTTGGGTAAGGAACCAACATCATAAAAGTAAAATTAACGGAGCTTATACATGTTTAAACCAGAAACCAATATTTATAGGGTTTTTGTCATATGCTGCCTGATCTTGCAGTGAGAACCTGCGCATGGTTCTTCAAATGGAAGTTGTCCTCAAAAAGTAGAAGCCGTACAGCAATGTATCTACCACAACTACCACTGCCACAGCATCTGCACCACCCAGCTGCTGAGCCAGGGATGGCTTCTGGCCAGATGCCTCAGACTGTGGCAAAACAGAACTGTACCCCGCTACAGAATCTAAAGGCTTCCTCAAAAGGTCACATAATTTAGCAATCTCTGTGCTGACACATCAGATCAGAGCAATAGCTCAGTTTGTCCATATTCCTGTCTCCAATAAAAGGTATTTGCTTTTTATTAATTTTTAAACGCATTGCTTTTTAATTTCATTGGGATGTCTCCTGTCTTTTATTATGTAAAAGGTTAAATGGAAGAATTCAATTTGCTTCTTCTTTTTATATGTATTATTTTATTTTCTGTTTTCTGTCTCCTCTTATTGAAGTCCTCTCTAACCATCCCTAAAATTTTAAGTTGCTTGTTCCTCAAGGAGATGGTTCATCTCATATTTTATCACCTACCTATTCATGCTGCACCTTTTTATCAGCTGAGGTGTCCTGATACAAATGCAGTGTTCTTGGAGGGATGTCACTTTCAGAAATCAGCTCTATCTCTTGTTTGGAGTCAAATATCTTATTCACTTTTTTCACTGCAGAAAGATTGCTTTGACTCATTCAAGATAAAAAGAAGGATAGTTTTTGTACTCAGATTTATTTCAGCATTCTGGAAATACACCAGGATTTTGTATTTTGACAATGTGCACTTGCCAGAAATACTTTAACCTGCAGGCTTTTATCAAGTTTAGCAGATCTTTTGCAGTTTAGCTCATTTTTTTTCTGATTTAAACTAATTTAAATAATTACTTTTACTTTCCCTGAAGTGACCCTTTCCTGCAAAGGCTAACATACCCAAGACCACTTTCAGAAATAGATTATTACTGCCTTCCTGGTGGCAGGAGCAGTGTGCCTCCCAAATCTCCATTTCTCCTTTGCCTCAATATACCAAAGAATGAGATGCAAGAGGACAGAAGAGGAAGCCCAGCAGAGATGGGATGGTTTGATGGGATGATTGGGTACAGAGGGGAGGAGTGCATGAAGAGAGCTGTAATTACGCTTAAAAAATTCTTTTCATCATTTCACATAATTTTTTTTAGGGCTTTTATAACTGAGAAAAATTATACTAATGAGTACATAAAAAAAATAATAATACTTTTATACCATGAAGTGTTCTCAGCAATTACATTATGCTAGAGTCTCTTGGTATTTTATCAGTACATAATTTCATATTTCAGAAGTTCCTTTCAGCACAGTCTTGATCTCAGCCTCCAGGCTATTCTCCCAAGCAATAAATGGACAAAGACATTGATTTATTAATCCCACTCCCAGCCCAAAAGCATGTCTGATGGATTTGGAAAGTATCCTATACATTCAAGATAGGCATCTGCCAAAATAATCCTACTCTAATGCTTGTTGAAGGTATTTTTTTCCCCATACCTCTTTACTCACTACCAATTTCCAGTTGAAATAACTTTTCTTTCTGAGCAGAAATTGTTCCTGAGTTTACAATTACATTGTAAGTAATTATATAAGTTTATCTGCAAAGCAGGTCACCCTGAGGAACCACAGTGGCACACTTGTTTTAGGTACCCACCTCTCCAGAGAAGTTACCTTCATTATATACAGCCACTATTCATAACTTTTCTATCATTACAGGTACACAAAGACCACAGAAGCCAACCAAACACATGGAAAGTAAATGCATTTTGTGACTTCAATGTCATCAAGAGCCCAGCAAGCAGGACTTGGCAGCAACTAATTCTTAGCATTATTTACAGATTTATTGCAAGCACATGATAAGAAAAAACCCAAAACAAAAACAAAACAAAGAAAAGATACCCCAAACCAATCAAATTTCACTCCATTGCTACTAAATTCAGTGTATTACAACACAAGACAAGTCAAACCTCCAAGCAGTCCCTAATGTGATGTGGCTACAACATGACCTGAAGCACTTCAGACTGGTATGATGAGCTTGAAGGCAAGTAGGAGGATAGTCCACTGGTCAACTGAATTTTGAAACAGTAATTTCAGTATCACTTCTGCAATATTATCAAAAATAAATCTAAATTTGAAGACACTAGATTTCTACAATATCCCTCCTTTTGGAGGACCATATTGTTTCCTTGCTTCTTTTTTTTGTGGTTTTTTTTTTTAGTTAAAATGCATATTAAGATATTAAAAAACCCTTTGTCTTTGCCACTTTAAATAAGTAGACAGCTTCTTTAGCCCTTCCTATTCCTTCACCTGTCCTCAGTTACAGAGCACAGCTGCTTGAAGGCTTAAGATTTTTTTTGTGAAGTAACAGTTCATGATAATCTCATTAAATCCTTTCTAACACTTTCCAGTTCATACAGGATTTCCTTCGCCAGGGCGAGTGGAACAAGGATTGGCTGCTTAAGCAATCTCTGTGCAAAAAAAAAAAAAAAAAAAAAAATAGAGTTACCCAAACCCCTCCTCACAGAGGAGGGTGAAGGGGAAACAAAGCTCGGCCCCAACCAAGGGAAGGGGCTGGAACAAATGCAGAGATGCAGCAGCTCTTTGCTGTTTCTCTCAGCAGCTGAGAAACCGCATTAAAAGTGTAATCCCCGATTTCTTTTGCATGTAAAACAAACCATGTGCTAAGCAACATCCTCTACCTGTAAATCATTCTGTTTAAATGTCCAAAATTCCTCTCTCTTCTAGCCCAGGAAATACTCATTGCAAAGGAGTTGTGTTCTCAGGGAGAGGCTCCATGACCAGGCTGGCTGCTCAGACATCAGGGCCATTCCCAAGAAGAGGAGACAAACTTTCCCAGGGAGAATGGACAGTGTGAAACAAAAGCAAGACAAAAAGAGGCCTGACTGTTTTATAGATATTCCTTCTATCAGATCATACAAGCTGTGCTGTGGGTGTTCTGAAGGCATTTCCAAGGAGAGGGACCTCCCCAGAGAAGCCTTGGGTGTAAGCAGAGGTAAGTGAGGCACTGGAAGCAGGAAAAGCTGGGACATCCTAAACTGCTCTAAGAGGAGATGGGAACAATTTTTAGGCTGCTTTAGAGAAACTTCTGTAGCATCAACTACTTTTATCAAAATGGTCAGTTTTCATTTCACTGCATGTCTCATCAATAGCAGTTTAATAGAATTTTTCTCTATTTACATGCACTTAAATGGAAAATGCACATTTCCTGCTCCAGCTGCCAAAAAATACTTTTTCAACCTGACTGACTAAAACCACCCAAAACACGCAAAGCAAAATGTGTAAGACAGTTAAGTTCTGTAGAAAAGCCTGGCCAGCTCAGGTATCTGGGTAACAAATATTTTTATAGGCCTTTCAGTGGCTCAAATCCAGGACAGCTCTGCAGTGATTTATTTCTCCAACAGCTTCTAGGGTGGCCTATGTAAAATTAGCTGGTAATCCCAAACCAGGCCCCTAGCGGGCACGTTCCACACCCAAAGCAGCAGTGGCTGGTGCTCCCTTGCTGAGGGTCACAGGAGATAGAGCAAGGGCTGAGGAGGGAATGCTGGATATCTCATGCTGTCAGGAAGAATGAAGCTGAGCATCAGAGCATTATGCTAGAACTTTCCAGGATCAAAGCACAGTTCATCTTACCTAAGCCATAAATGTCTTGCTTTTTATGATTGTCCCACTAGTACTCTGAATAAGCATTAAGTACAGTTTTTAAGGGTTATACAGAGTTTGTCATGCAAAAAACTACTCTCTTAAGAGCACACAGCATAGTTGTTTGCAGTCTGAGTTGCTACAGCAGTTCAGAGTTTTTTAACTAAAAATTGTCTCTACATCTCAGTGCAGAAGGGAGCAAATATTAACAGCACAACCTGCGTATTGACCCTTGAGGAAACTTATGATGTCTGAGACTTCACTGATTAGGACCTTCTACATAATTGCAACACTTTATTTATGATAGAATTGCCTGCAAATCCCCATGCACTGAAAGTCTACAAGTCTTGCCACCACCTTCTCTGCTGCAGGCACTGCCTTGGTCTGCAGGCTCCAGCTCCATCCACAAAAAACCACCACACATTGCAAATTCTTTTTTTCCTGCCTCCGGTGCAACTCCAGCCACCTCAACCAAAGCATCCAGCCAAGACGGAGGTTAAAGCGTAGTGCTGATAATTTTTTTTTTGTCTGAGATGATTCAGCAGCACCTTCATGGTCAGCTCAAGAGTCAAAGTAACTCTGGTGTTATCACTGTCTTTCAATGACCTTAAACCATCACCAAGCTGTGGTAATTCTCATACTCTGATGAAAGCTAGAAATTAATGGAGACTCCCAAATCTTACAATACAGCAGCTGCTTTTCTTCAACAATTTCCCACTATCTTCAAGAGAAGTGATTCAGACAGATGTTAGTCTTATGCTCTCAATTCCTATAATATGCACTCAGGTCTAACAGAATAGCTTCCTCATATCTAGGTTCAGTTTGACCCTGTTGTTAATTTATTTTGGCTGATCTATTTTTGATATTTTTCCTGGATGCACCTCCTTAAAATGTGCTAATTAGTTCCCTGGCTGTAGATTATATGCTAATATCAGCACTTGCAAATATTCAGATGGAAAATAAAAACTAGACACTAGAAGTCACGTGCTTATTTAAAACATAGCTGGACAGTATCAATATGACACGAGGATAGTAGATGAAAATTAACCTGCAATTCCGTAATATCATCAAATAAATCGACCTGCTAATGAAAGGAAACAGATTTCCATAAGAATTCGAGTGGTATCCAAGTAACAATTCCATGATGATACATTTTCAATTAAACAATTACAATAGACTACACTTATTTTTTCTCTGCAATGTTAGGTATAATTCATTATTGTACAGGCAGCTGAATATTAACCTACAGCTTCTGTTCTTTGTCTTGGTAGTAACTGGGAAATGTTTTCACAGTGAAATACTTTTACTAAAAAAGATACCTACACATCAAATTTTAGAAATTTTCTTTGTTTCTATTATATGGTTGCTTGTTCTTACTTATTTTAGGAAGTTAGAGAAATATTAACAAAATCTATGAGAAATTTTGCCAGAGTGATGAGTGCAGAGGACTGTACCCACTCATAACAAAAGCAAAACTAGGTCTATTTACTGCTATTCTGTACCCAAAAAAGGCTCATGTTCTAGAAGGCCACAAGATATGAAAAAGTGAACTCATGGTTATAAGAAAGTAGAGCCAATTAGTATGTCAATGTTTGTAGGGGGCAGACAATTTATTAACTGTCTACTTACAGTAACAAGCTTCTAAGTGCAAGTGCATGAAAATTAAATTCAACAAGATCTTTAATTATCTTATGTGGTCACTTCATATTATATTTTCTCACAACGTTATCACTCACTAATGTTGCAATATGGTACCACAAAATGTTGATATTTAATCAAATTGCAAGCAAAATGCATGAAATTCTAAAGAATATTTTCCATATGCCGCTACATATCTGTCAAAAACTGCATTCCTGAGTTTTGGTCAGATGGCACTGATGCCTGAGAGGACAGGAACAGTACACTGTATTGTTAAACTCCCCTCTAAGGCTTAGCTTCAGTAATTCAGCTTTCATTACAAATGCTAAAATTCAGTAGTAACTAAATTTAAAACTGAAAAAAAAACCCCACCTTTACCTTTAGAATATGTAAATTCTAAATCCTGTCCATGAGCTTGACATGAAAATGAAAGTAAGGGAGGGATGGAGGAGAGAATCAAGATATTGTTCCCATTACACAGTATCTGTGGAAGGATTATTTCAAGTTAGAAAGCTACACAAGAAATGGAAAAAAAAAATTCTTACATGTTGAACAGTAGTTCCTGCTTCCCATGAAAGCCATCTGTTCTGTGTATGTGCATGGTTTGAAAGACATTCCCAGGATTGTGTCAAGCCAAAGGAATCCCCACTAGAGTTACAGAAATATAAACTCCCTTCACAGTGGCAGGAGAGCGCTAAAATGCAGCTCTGAGGACATGTATAGCTCCACCCGCCTCAGGACCATAACAGTCCTGCTGGCATTCCAGGCATTACGTGGGATTTTCCCATCTGATATTGGGTTATGAGAACTGAAACTTTAGCAGGGATAACATTGCAATACTTTGAATTAGAAATTCTTCAGATGAGTCTAAGGCAAGAGCTCCGCTCTTCTCTATTGCAAAATGGCATCATCACCCTTTCTCCCATTTGCAGCTGACATGAAAAATGCCTGGAAAATATTTTTCAAATAGGATTAATTCCATAACACAATTTTTGCCATTATTAATTTTAATGGGAGTGGGACATGGCAGAGTTTGAATAATATACTTGTTCTACATTCATTTCCAAACTCTGGAAACAGGAGTTGAAAACAGAAGTCTAACAATTAGTACTTGTATAAGAAGGACAATCCTTCCTGTGGGCCTGGCATGTTTGCAATCCCTTGTCTACTACTCAAGTGAGTTCAAATTGCAATTATTTTTCCTAGGGAGCAATTAAATACTGCTACCAATGTTAAGCATAAACACAACTCTAACTACAAGCAACGCTCAGATGACTTGCTCAGGTTCAAGGGTTCACTGCACATGAATATCCATAAATACCACTGACAGCCTTAGCAGTATAATGAACTTTGCAGCAACTCATGCAGGCAGGCTACACAATACAAGAATATAATGCCCCAACCTTAAAGCAAGAAAGAAACCTGAAGAAGCAATTCTGAGCTACTTTTACAGCTGAAACAGTGTGTTCAAGGACTATTCAAGGTTTGTAAAATGTGTTTATTGTTTTTGAAATCATTGGGTCGAATCAAAGAATGGAACTGAAGAAAACATGAACTTTATGTAAAGATGGTCAGTTCCACTGATTTATCACTCCAATTAGCAATGCTTTCTTACCTCCATTAACTTAAACATGCAACATTACAAGTTAAACACCCTGAACTTTTTAAGGCATCACATAATATTTTATCTTTAAAGTGCTTACATTTTTTTCTTGCAAACACTGGCCAGAGTATCACACAGCCTCCCATAAGCAGATATTTCTGGCATCTCTTGAAATACCTACCCTGCTCCTGGCTCAAAAATCAGATCTGTGTTAAAGAAACACTCTGTTTGAAATCTAGGAAATACATTTAAATCATTGGTTTTGTTTAACTTCGCTATTTTCTTAGTTGCCAAGATGCTGCTCCGCTACTTCTATGGAGCTGCAGCACAAATAACAGAGGAAGCTGCAATACAGATCTGCATACTTGGTAAATGCTGCTAGCAAAAGTGAGCACATAGAAAATACAGTATATTTTCAACCTGCTCCAGGCTTTAGGAATGCTAAGGGTTGATTAAAATGGCTTTTAAAAAGACTTAAGAACTGGGGAGACGTATGATGTTTAAGTCAATGGTGGTTTTCCATGTACAAACATTAGCAACTATGTCCCTTCCTATCTTCTTGAGCTTGACCTGGTGAGAAACTTTTTCAAGGTGCATTTTGCTGTGTTTCAAGTCACACAGAAAGCTATCACATCCATTTCTCTCTTCTGAAATGTTATCACTCCTTATAAAACTCATTACAAAACTAGAGTGAACTGCCTGAGACCCCCATCTATTTCGCAGACAAGTCAGCTGGGCTTAGTTTAAACAGCCTTCAACAGCAGCTTAAAGCAAGATATCTGAGCTTACACCAAAGCAGATGAGGAGCACTCAGAGGTCTTCCCACCTCTCTTCAGGCAGTAATCATCAGCAGATAAGCAGTAATGGATTAAGACCAGCACATCTGTTCCAGCAGCAAGCATCTGTCTGTATTCTACTTTATCAATATATGGACCTGCAGTTCTTCACTGTACAGGAGCTCAGTGTTATTATCTATGATGTCTGTCAGGCAAACTAATAATTTTCAATGCTGCAGGCCCCAAATACATGCTAGGATGCTAATAATAACAATTTTATTACTAATTTTCTTTCTTATACTTAACATTAGATGAGCAGCCTGTTAAAGTTAACAGACTCTTCTGATATTGACTCAGTTTACATATTAATTGATGATCATATTGTGATCATACACCAAATCAACACAAGCATTTGCTATGGTCTGACCAGTAATCTCTACTCACACATAAATACCATGGCATGTAATACAAAAATTTCTTATTTTCTGTGTAATCTCGACATGGGGAAATGTTTGCCAGATTGCTCATGATGAAAGACAGCTTTTTTCAATGTCAGCTTTTCTTTTTTTCCTCCGTTGATCAGTTAGGAGGTGTTTCTGCACAGATCCAGAAAGCTGCTTAAGCCACCAACCAACCTGAACCAGAGATGCTAATTTTTTTTTTTTTTTTACAACAGGCCTCACCTTCATGAAGAAACACCCAAAATTTATGTTATTTTTGCATCTGACTCCTCTCTGCCATGATGGGGAGAAATTCTGTCTTTAGGAAGAGAATGTACAGGGAAGGGACCACAGTTCACCAGCACGTCTGGCCTATGAGCACACAGACTTTTAAGAGAGAGAAAATTGGGGTCTAGATTACAAACTGAGTGATTCAGCCCCCGCCGGTCACTAATTTTAAGTGAAGAATTAGTTTGTAATTCCAGGAAAAACAAATCAATAGCGTGGCTGTGCCGTCTGCATTTTCTGTCTCCTGTGATTACCTCTTCAGTGCTTCAAGTGTCTATGGGTGGTTTTGGTAGTCCTTTTAACATATTGCCTTACGGCTGATCTTGGTCTCTTTAAAACCTCTGCAAGGGGTTTTCTCCAGATAAATGAAGCAGTTACTACAAGCCTCTTCAGTGGCTGAAATAACATGACATGAACAGCTTAGTCTCATCTTTCCTTTTTTGTTCTCCAGAGCTATCCAGCCATACTCACAAATACCTTTGTAAAGGAGGATCTGAGTGAGGTATTTATCATTGGTGTAGGGCTGAAAAGCCCTCTAACCCTGCTAGAACACAGGATATTGTAGAGGAGGTGGTGCTACCTGCTTCCTTCACACCTCTGTGTTTGGACAAGTTTATAATGCAAGGCTGAAAACTGACAAAATGACATGAGGCTATTTGAATATCCCAAGTCCTTCTCCAGTAACTAAAAGGCTGTGAAACCAGTGATAGTATTTTCCTTCAGGGCTGATATGTGACAATTATTAAAATGATAGACTGAGATGTTGCTTTATGATGGATGCATGATGGATGCAATAAATTTATTTGCACAGGATGAAAATATGGTCTCAAAGCTAGGAGCAAGCAGAGAACTATCTCAAAGGAACAGGAAGAGCTGGCTAGGGAAGAGGCTCTGCAGTGGTGTCCCACTGTGAAAGACGAGCCATCCATTGGCCAAATGTGGTCACTCTCAGTGGCCAGAGTGCTTCTGACCTCAAATCCCAGCCAAATACTCCACAGAGGATAAATCTACAATATCACTAATATATAAAATAAACTCACTAATATATACAATAAGCTCTCAGAAGTAACTAATCTTGCTTTTAAATAACTGACTGAATGAATGAATAAATAAATAAATAGTTATTCCACTTGTGAAAGTCAGGCACAATGAAGAAGTGCTATTTCTCAGAACTGTTACCAAATCAAGATGTTCTTTCCATGTTTTCTTAGAGGCAAATGTTTACCTTTTAAAAAGCAGTATTTAAAAATAGGAGTCCAATTATTAAAGCATAGTCACCGTAATGCTTAAAAATTTTACTGCAACAAAGGATATTTAATTTCCAGGTTACATTTTGGTGCTGACATCCTTCCTATAGCAGAGAAAAAACAAAAGTATACTAAACAACTCCTAGGACAAAAATTATATACACTGAGAATCTGGATTCAATACCTTGGGAGTTTCAGATACTCATCACTGCATGAGCCAAACAACTCCAAAATGTGTAGCTCTTGTTCAAAAGCTCCTATGTTGCATAATTGAGCATCTTGATTCATTGACTTGGTAGTCTTGATCTTAATTCTTGATAAATGGAGCCACAAAGGCCTTGACAACTCGGAGGGGTTTCTTTTGGTGTTTTTTCTCCAAAAACATTACTGAAACAGGTAATGATAAATTCAAGGAAACCACTTAACAGTACCTTAAACACTTTAAATCTCCAGTAAGACTTCAGGACAGTCAGATCTTAAAAAAGGTCTTAAAAATATGACAAATAAATAAAAGTCAATAGATAGCAGTATTTGAGATTCAACTCAATATCCTCTCAGATATTCAAAAAGGCATGAGCTTTCAGATCTAAGTCCTATCACAAATCAACTCCAAGCAAAAATCAACATGAAATATTGGCCTTGCCTGAAAATATAAGTCACAGAAGTCAGCACTGGACACCATGTATACAGGAATGTTAACATTCAAATGGTCAAAGACAATCTTGCAAGAAAGAGTGGAGTTTCTACACAGAAGCTCTGCATCAGTTACCCAAACGGATTCATCCTGGTATCACTTAAGAACATTGTTTCTTGTCAACAGTACAGTATCTACAGTGCCACTGTATTTGCCAGCTCCAAATAATATTTTTTTGGCATGGAGTGGAAAAGAAATAATCTAAATTAATAATGTGCAACATGACCTAATATCCATCTGTTGGGGTCAGTATCTGTGACAATTAACTTTGTCAGTAAATGGAGAAGTTATTAGTTTTTATTGTTCTAAAGTGATTTGTAGAATTTTTTAATGCAGCTTCTTCATTCCCTACAAATGTATGGCTCTTTCCTACTGCTTAGTCTTTTTCACTCTACCACTTACTTGTTCAGCTGCTGATTTCCTATATGATATCCAGCTGATACATTATTTCCTCTGAACTGCTGAATTTAGGAGGCAGGAAAAACCGTAATTTCTTTAACACCCATGTTCTAGATGGCGAGAGGAAAAATTGCTTCCTAAAAAACTATTGGATGATTCACAGCATCCCTTTGTACATTATGAGCCTCAATTTAAAAATTATTATTCACAATATACATATGAGACACAAGTAGTTCAATTAAATAGGACCATTTGACAGCATTAGCTCCTTGTTTCACATCAGCAAAGCTGCACTCTCTGCAGCAAACACCTATAAAACAAAGAAATGGACTTACCGTTTCAAGGCATCTGAGCAAGAACAGAATCATGTTTCAGGTGTGGAATTCCACATTCTCAGAAGGCATTTCATCCTCTGTGGCATGAGTGATTTTTATTCAGTTTCTAGCATGCATGCAATCCTTTCAAAGATTCCAAAACAGTTTTTGCAATTAAATTACTATTCTGCTATTGCTGACGCTCAGCAGAGGGAGAAGGATCACTCTGAGAGACACCCAGGTCTTGCCACACTAAAACCTGGACAGAAATTCCTATATAAGATTATTCACATTCAGAGTTGTATTTTCACAGATTAAATGCTGCATTTTAGGAGTTTCTACCTCTAGTCTACAGAGTAATATGGAGCAAATGTTCATATTTTCCTGTGGCAATCTAGCAGTAACTAGGTCTGAAACAAAAAGGACTCAAACTAAACCATGAAACCTGAGACTCACGAGGAATAGAGGTACTGCCAGAGCCACATCAGTTATTATACTCTGTGTATATTAGACACTTCTCTAAAACCCAGTACCACAGCTTGAATTGTGAATCTGTTAATTAGCACCCCATATCCATAATAGTCACAATCAGGAGACATTTGTACAGAAACCATGGAATTACCTGGGAATCCTTCACCTAAGGCCAGGCAGACATAAATCCAATTAACTCCCCAAATCAGAAATCTCTTCACATGTCTCAGAAGTTGTTTCAACTCTCACATTGTTTTCATTTGACTGACAAACAAACAGAGCTCAACAAAATCTTGAATCTATCACTACTCCAGCAAATGTGCTAATAAACCAGAAGAGTTGGGGGTCCAGACACAACTTTGAAGTCACCCCTTTATACAACAGCATCTTAATTATCAAGAGAAGGAAAGGCCCTGGAGTCAAACTTGCAATATACACAATCTGTAAGGGCTAGATGCTGCTGAGCTGATCCCTAGTTCTTATGTTCAATGACAAGTTAGATAAAAGATTCCTTTGGACCTCTTGAGCTTTTCAGAATTTCAGGTTCTTTTTTCCCCAGCTACTGCACATGGAGATATTTTTCTGCTTTAAACATCTGCAGTCTTGTACCTTAGAGATACAATTTATAAGAGAAAATTCTAAGAATGTCTGTGATGTAGGCAAACCCTTGGATGCATTTCCAGTTTCTGAAAAGTTTGGGATTGCTTTTCACTGTGTTGCAGAAGTCCTTTCCAGTACGATGCTCATCCAATGCCAGAAAAGAGAACTGCAATTTCCTCTCCCTTGCCACATAGGCATTGCAGAGCACCCATATGGCAAAGGGGCAAATAGCAGCAAGACAGCTTATGACTGTGTTAATGTTATGTTTTCAGTCTGTTTTAATAATAAAAGCCATAGCTTTAGATAATCTCTTGAAAACAGAGATGATTTGAACAGAAGAATTCCTTGATTTCTCCCCCCGCCTCCCCCACCAGTCTGAGTTTTCAAACTTCTCCCTAATTCAATGACAATTAGAAACTTTATTTTGCTTTACTGCATTAAAACAGTTTTCTGTGACCATCTGAGTGTGGACAGTAGGAATATTTGACAAAGAGCAATGATGGCAAGGCTAATGATGAGGTTACAAATGCTGGCAGCTCTGGGCATCCATTCAGAGCACTGCAGTGGAATCCTGACAAGTTTGCCATCTTATCCTTCAATTTCCCATTCAAAATGCTAATCCACTGACATCTATTTAAAAAAAAAATCTTTCAAATGGAAGTTTCTAACACATTCTTCACTGTAATTTCAGGACCTCATCTCCTGCATGTGAGCTGACTTCTTGGATGTGAGGATCCCAAACAGATTACTTGAGTGTTGTATGACATTATCTATTCACAGTGAACCACCAGTAGCTTTTTCAGTAGGAACAAAGAAAGGACCTCAGGGACAGTTGGAATGGGTAGGAAAGGATGAAGCAAATCCTACATTGCTGGTGTCTCACAGTTTCCAAATTCTCTGGATGTACAACAGTGATACTCACACCTATCTGTGGCACTGGTGAACACACCACAGGACAATGAGCTGGATGCATGGCTTCAGAACAAAATGCAATAAACACATCAATATAGCAGGGAAAAAACAGGAGAGACCTGAGGATCTGTGGAAATGCTGGGACAGATGCCACTGAAGAAGTGATCTTTTTTTGCCACCCTTTTCAAATAAACATAAAGGAGCCACAAGTGCCACTACCAGTTCCCAAGTGACCTCATCTGAACATAGAAGGAATAATAATATAATTAAACTACTATAAAACTTTTTTTTTCCCCTTTTAGATTCTTGGGAATTGTGTGTATTCCTATTACTACAAAAGTTTGACAGACTCCTTCAGGAACATATCAGTAGTTAAATTTCAGCCAAAATTTGGATTCTGATTTCTGCTAGGCTCCAGCTTGACTCCTGTGCACAAGAGGGGAAAAAAAAAAGGAAGTATATAATTATATAATTTTCTCCTTGAGCAGCAGCCAGCAGAAGTGAGCTGTCAGGCCACTGGAGACAAGATGAGCACTTGATGTGAAATGTCCTCCAGGGCACAAGAACCTTCGTCATCTATCCTTCACCTTTGTGTCCCTTTAAAATGTTTATAAAACAAATCCTGTGTTTTGTTCCAGCTCCTGCGATTTTCTGTCCTGCGCTCTGGAATGTGAAGAAAAGCTAGACAAAACATCAGGGAAGCACTTGTAGAAGGAGGGGACCTTCAAAGCCATGCAGCCTCCTCAAGGACAAGGCTTGCAATCTACTTCTGTATTTGCAGTTGGCATGAGAAACTTCCAATAATCATAATAAAACACACATTGAAACTGTGTTGTAGCAGAAACATTAACTTCCAGCTCTGCATTCTGAAATCTGTCCTCAGTCAGAAAGTGTTAAAAAGTTGACCCTTGCTTATATTGCCTGAACTGACTTAAGATAAACAATGCTTTTGGCACTGGGTTTTGTTTGATTGCTTGAAATTTTTGTCAGGGCCATGGAGATAAACAAGCAATGAATTGATAACGCATTACAGTAATGTGTCTCAGTGGTTAAATATTTTGGTTTTAGCTAAAATTATTTTAATCCTCAATGCACCTTCTGAACTGTTTTTAACTTGAAGTAGGAAAAGGTTTTGAAATGTCTTTACAGATATGTTCTTTGTTTTAAAGGGGAAAGAAAAAAAAAAAAGACATTTCAAAATAAATGGCTTATGCCTTGGGGAGTGTTAATGAGGTAAGACATTTCCAAAGAGCCTGCAGAGTGACAATAGCACACGGACTGTGGTGGTTCCACAATTGCAGAACTGCCCCCAGCAGTGAACGCCCACTGAAGTGGACCAAAGCACAGCCAGCGGGGAGGGAGACAGAGAGGGGGAGAAAGTGGGAGGGAAAGAGAGAAAGGAAGAGAAGGGAAAAAAACCCCAAACTGTTGCAAGTTCATGCACCCCTATTACAAATTCATTTTAATTAAACAAAGAGATTATACAGACATTGCTGACAGGGATTATCAAAATAGAATGGCGCCACCTGCCCCTTGCAGCCCAATTAATTAGCAGAGAATCTGAGGTGCCAATTATAACAAAGGAATAAGAAAGGATCAGTAAACACAGCTCATGATGAACTTGAAAATTAACTCTTTCAGCTCACAGCTGAAGTCCCACAGCCTCACATACAGCCCTGATGCTGCTACAGCCTTCCAAAAGCCGCACACTGAAAAGACACAACAGGCTTCTCCAAATCCCTCTTTGCCATGGTTTTGTGAAGTATGACTCCTCCTGCTCTTCATGAAGTTCCTAGGGCTTTTAAAAATTATGTCACTAAACTTAAATAGAAAAAGTAACTTAAGATTGAAAAGGTTCCTTAAAAGACAGGCTTCTTACTGTGTTTTGAGGTACGTCAGAAAAATGTAGATCACTTCTCATGACATACCAGAGAGGTTTTAAGATTAATCCCTGAGTAGAATTCCAGATACTGAGAGATAACAGGTAAAAGTTTTAATTTTCTAGGAACTAGGTATTGCTTATAGGTGCTTGACTACTTCTCTCCCTCCCCTCCCCTCCACATAAGAATCTTCTCTGTCAAGCTCTTTGGTAGGATACCTCCAGGAGTAAAAGAATGCAAGTAGGAAGGCTCATCAGCAGTAGCTAATTGCAATCTGTTTTCCTGGGGAATCCAGAGTCTACCAGAGTAGAAATGAAACTTTTGGCTTTGGGTGAAACTTCTCCCAGAGATGAAACTTTTGGCTTTAGATCTATGTTGTGTGAGCCATTACCAAAGGCACTGCTGTGTCCAGTCTGCCTCAGCACTTGCACAAATGGCTGGGGGTGGTCCTGGGGAGGGAAGAGCTACTACCATTTGCCCTTCCATGGTATAAATCCCATATTAATTTTAGCAGAACTCCCTCCTCCTTCTAGAAGGTTCAAAATAGTACCTGCCCTCAGCTGTGCCATAAAGAGGAATCAGTAAGTACCTCATATGTGGGGGCCTCAGGATTTTTTCCAGCTGTTGGAGGAAACACACTGAGGAATGACACCTTCACCTCCCCCTCCTCAAAAGAGTGATCTGCTGCCTCTCAGGGCAGGCAGTGCTAGCACGTCTTATGTCTTATGCAAACTTGTAATCACAGCTTAACCTTACTTCCTGGTTTCCTGGAGGCCATAAAAACAAATCAACAATGAGATGCAAAGCTATGGAAGCAAGAAAAGACAACTGCTCCCTTTTAAATTTTTTTTTCTGTAAAATAAAATTTCTTTTAGGGAATGTTTGCCTTTCCACTATGCATATTGTCATTTTATAGTTATATTGACAGTACTATGAGTATTATATAGAATTATTAACTTAGCTTATAGAGATAAGCAACCCAATACAAAAAGGATGGATGAATCCTCACTTATCCCAGTGTAAATTCTGTGATTATCTGTTATCTTTGCTGGATTTAAGTGTCACATCTGCAATTAAACCCCACTCATGTCTTTGTGCTATTTCTTCTCTATTGCATTTGAAATAGAAAAAAAAAAGTGGAAAAGTGGTTTACATGACAAACCATGTAAATAAATATCAGTTAGACAAAAACTGTATTGACTCAAATCAGGGAAAAAATGAATCTCAGAAGTTTGGGTTTTACTGTCAACATTGTTCAATACTCATGTAAATAAATATGAGAACAGGGTGCTACAAGAGTAGACTGAAGCACCTGTAGTGCAACTGGATTTAAATTAATCACACTAGTGATGTTGCATGATATACAATTGCACTCCCATATCTATCTTGAGGACTGCAAAACAAAGTCTGAATACTTCAACAATGCAAACTGTGAAATACAACAAGTTTAATAAGCAAATTTTCTTGCAATGCCAAGCTCCTCTTCTTTTCTAAAGTGCCTGCTGGATCGTTACTCAATGGCTTTATTGTTTTGGGATCAGAAAGCGAGGACTTCAGCTCTACAATGCCCAGTTTGTCACCCTTTGGATAAAGGAGCTGTGAACCAAAGCAGCGGGACATACTTGCATTTAACACAGTGTGCTCTGAAGAGTGGAGCACATGCTGGCAGGACTTGAAAGCCCTGAAATGCCAGCCAGTTCCTCCAGTTAAATTGGTGAGACCTCCACATACCTGTGGGGTGTGAAAAGACCCTGGTGCTCATCATTCTGCATTAGGATTGAGTTCATCTTATCAAATGGGCCTTTGAGCATATTGTGGAGTAATTTACCAACTGAAAAAATCATAACGATTTTCCACTTCATTTACCTCAACAGTAGCTACGTAATGTCAATAGTTTTAAACATTTAATTAGACACACCACGTGTTTTATGCTCTACTAATTACATAAAATTGTGCTCAATAATTTTCTTCCCATTGAAACAAACCTTCAGCAGCTGTTAAAACACTAATTAGGTGAATGCTTCCACGGTGTGCGTTTGGCTGGGGGCCAAGCGCATTCCTCCCAGTGGTGAGCGGGGTTTTTCCAGTGTCCGTGATGCAACCCTGAACGCACGTCAATCTCTGCTGCACCACAGAACTGAGAGTGAACTCCAAACATTTATTTTGGCCCTCACCTCAGAAAACTAACATTATATATATGTAAAACGCAACGGTTCAGAAAGCTGTTCAATTACACTGGGCTCTTATTTTTCTGTGCTTCCATTTTTATCTCCAAAGAGCGGCTAAATTTGACACAGAGCTTGTCATTTGCAATCTCCTATGAAATCAGCACTTTTTATTACATTGGAGCTGCCTTACAGACGTTATCTCACAACACGGTCAAATAAAAATGCATTGGTGAGCCTGGTACAAATGAAGCCTTTTACTTGGATACTTTAGTTATTTTGTTCCTAAAATGTTTTAAAAAGTTACGCGAACCACAGTTATCCATACATACAGTGGCAAGGGATGGGAAAATATTTTTTGTTTTTCAGTTTTACACAAGAAGATAATTCAGAAAAGATTTATTTATTTTAAATATCCTTTAGAAAGGGCATTCAAGTCTTACCATTGGTAAGTTTGGTGATCCTAATGGCATCCAGAATTGAGCCAGTACCTCTGAATGTCTCAACTGTCTTCGCTCAGAGCTTTAACTCCAGTAAAATCAGGTTCTCTTAATTAGTGACTAAGCCTATACAGCTGCAGGCCTAATCCTGGCATTCCTACAAGGACAGGGGCCTGGCAGAGGGGAGCAGATTGCCAATAACAGGAACTATCTGACAGTTCATACCTCAGCAGTCCCCCAAACCTGCCCATGCCTCTGGGAGCTGGGATTTTGCTTTTGACCACATCCTGAGATTCCAGACTCAGGCTTTATTCCTGAAGAATTCCTATAAGAAGAAATTGCCCATAATGGCCATCCTCAGAAACACACATGTATACTTTTCTCTACATATTTTTTTTTAATTGGACCATAGTGAGTGAACATAAAAACAAAACTTCAAAAGAAAACAGGGGTTTTTTTGCCTTTGACAAATTTATAAGCATTATCATCTGAGTATGCTTGCTGCTTCAACAGCCGCGAAAGTATGTTATATTACAAATTAATAGATCGTTTATGTTTTTAGTTAATCTCTTTTCTTCACAAATTATGTTAACTATACTTCTTTTTTAATAATTTCCAGAGATTGGTGATCTGGCTGACAATGGCTCTTCTAAAATACATTGCACCTGTGGACTTCCTTCTTTTATAGAAAATTAGGAGGTACATGTCCTGGCTTCCTTTTCTAGTGGCATTAGGAACTGCATCAGATGTACTGTTGAGTGTTTTTTTATTTTATAACTTGCATGCTCTGAAGTCAGGAATTTCACTAAAAAAAAGACACAATTCTAATCCCCATACCACATCACTGAAAACTGCAAGAACAGATCTTCTTAAAAGACAAACCCAAAACATAAAAGATGTTAAATTTCCATAGTTCACATTGACCTCATGTACTTGTACAAATGGAAGATATTTTCTTAAAAAAAAAAAAAAAGGAATAAGAATTTGCTGGTTTTTAGTGTCTGTATATAAATTCAGATTTTTTTTTCTGTCTTGTTTTATTTTGTTGAAAAAACCCTGCCAGTTCAACCAGACCACACACAGCCAAGAGGCATTTCCTGGTTAAAAAGAGCATTTTCCTGTTTGCTGGAGGTTCTCAGTTTGGCCTGTTTCTAAATCCTTTTTCAGGTAGTAATATATCTGTACAAAGTGGGTAAAGGGAGGTATAGCTCAGGCAACATTAATAAGCTAAGTGATTTTCCTTCTTTCAAACAGTCCCTTCACATAAGAAATAGACTGTATATCTTCATCAATTAATAATAGTGAGATATAAGACAGGATCAAATGGAAACTGTATTAAATGTATCTGTGGATGTAATTTCAAGTTCTCTTCCCACACAAGACCCACAACACTTTTCCTAGTACTAAGGTATCATTGAATTTCACCATTAAATTCTTGAGTCCTAATGTACAATTCCCTTCCTGAACTATTCCTTTTACAAATCAAAATAGCAAATCTAGTGTTTGTTTTCCCACCTTGCAAGATAAAACATCCCCATCAACCAACTAATTCCAGCAGGCTGATCTAGGAAAATGTCATCTAAACAAGCTGATTGGTTCCAAGGATCATTACTGAAGGAAAAACAAATAAACAAACAAACCATAGACCTTTTTTGCGCTATTAGAAATGAAAATGTAAGTCCTTTTCAAAAATAAGTTGGGGGGGGGATCTCATACCTCTGAAAGGGAGGAATTAATCTAAGATGTATTTCTGATAAATATTTAAATGGGATGAGCATGGGCACTTGCCATGTATTTGGAAATTTAATTTAGTACATGATAGCCACTGCATTTTCTTCTGCTTTTGTGTGGACTTGTTTAATGTACAAGGACATTCTGTAAGGACAAGGATATTCTTATTTTTACAGGCATAAAAAACTGTGAAGATTCACTCAAGTCTTCTTCCAGAAAATGATAGTGGAAATTACACTAGTGTGGAATAATTACACTGTACGCATGTCACTCTCTTCTATAGCCAGTCATTAAGTTTGGAAAAGACTTCTAAGATCACTGAGTCCAGCCATTAACCCCACACTGCCAAGGCCACCACTGAACTATGTCCCTAAGCATCTACACATTGTTGAGCAGTTTCAGGGATGTGTATTCCACCACTTCCCTGGGCAGCCTGTTCCAGTGCTTGACCACCTTTTCAATGAAGACATTTTTCTTCATCTTTGTGCCCCAGACCCTTCCCCAGCTCTGCTGCCCTTCTCTGGACTCGCTCCAGCACCTCAATGTCCTTCTTGTCGTGAGGGGCCCAAAACCAGATGCAGGATTTGAGGTGGAGCCTCAACAGTGGCAAGTCCTTTCTTAAGCTGGTGGACTGTTCACTCATAGCAAAACCCCAGTACATCTTTCCAACATTCTCATCTCCACCATTTGAAGATGGGATTGGGATCAGATGACTTCCCGAGGTCCCTTCCAACCTGAACATTCTACAATGCCTGCAGAACCCTGGCAATTACATCAGGTGGCCATAACCTCAGTACCTTTCACACACAGCTCATTTCCTATTTATTCCTTTTTCCTGCACAAGTCAGTTGCAGTCACCTGCCTCAGCCTGAGTAACTCAATTATTTCCTTTTTACAGCAGAATACAGGGTGCTACAGGGTAATTTTCCCTTTCCAGCTTCCATATTTATTTCACGGAAACTTCCTTTATCAACCACGTTCATGTTCTTAGAAATGTGTTCGTTTCAATAAAAATGACTTGCTGTTTTATGGAAGTTGAAGGCCAATGACCCAAATCTTATAAATCATTAAAAATACTTTCTGCCACAGAATCCTAAGTTGCTTTTTTCTCAGTAGCAGAGAAAGTATTTTACTATAAAAAGTTACATTTTTGCCCACACTAAAAATTCTGCATTAAAAATACACTAAATGAGGGACAGATGTTTAAAACAGCAGACCTACAATGAAGTATTAAATATTGCTGGCACAGGGTGCCCTTTGGTACAGTTTAGTCTCTTTTTGCAATAGGCATGTTTTCACAGCTGTAAAAGCACCAGAAATTACTGTCTTTGCTCCAATATTAATATAGAAATCTATTAAAAAATACACCAGACTGCTGAACAGATTAAACCATTGTTCATACATTCTATCATTAAAATAATTTGCTTTAAAAATTAATATTAATGGCAAATGTTTTGAGGTTGTTTAAGAGGAATAGTGTCACTTTGAAGAATATATGGATTATCTATACAAAACCAAACAATTCAATTTTTTTCAAAATAAAAATGCAAGCTTCCATGAAATCAAAGAAATCAAACCTGCTACTTGATGTTTTTGCTCAATGACAAGCTGTCCAGCCCACAGCAGCACAGAGAAGATGAACAATCTTTTGTGAAATCACTCCAAATCAGCACTGAGGATGCAGTGTAGGATTAAAGCCCTTTTCCACAGGTACTGGTGGTGTCTTAGAGCTATGGGAGAAAGTGAGATAGGTCATGGAAAAGCAGATTTTGTGGTCTAGGGGATTTGTGTTTAAACGTGATACACATAAACAGGATGGGCAAAGAGATAACACATAGAACAGAATGATAATATTATAAACTTCAGACCTAGTAAATGTAAGATGAACTTGATAAATCCATAAACAACAATAGGATATGCTCACCACAATACATAGGTTCTGCTACATTAAAGATTTAATTTCTATATCCCAGGCTGGTGGCTCAGAGCTCCAAAATCAAACATCACAGGTTCACACTCTGCCAGATTTTATCTCAGTGCTCATTTAATTGAGCACTAAGCAATCTGTGATCACGATGAAGTGATGCCTACTTAAGTTTGCAACCTGTCTGGAATAAGAATAGTTCTGAGATATCCATAGCTCAATTTGTTTTAGTCAGAGTTACTTCAGATAGCAATTGGGAACATTTGTCCTTGTAACATGAAACGCTTTTGCTACTCAGAGTAAGGAGATGAAATGTTACAAAAATCTGTGTATAATCTTAAATGAAAGGTGGAGGACTTAGCTTGGGTCCTTGAGGGAACCAGGAAAAAATAATTCTACTGAATGTGCATGTATCTAATAATCTTTGTCTAAACTCCTAACAGAGAAGTGATGGGGTACTGAGGAGAGACAAAGCTTGATTAAAAGCTCAAAACCCCAGAAATATTATTTTAAAAACTAGGAAAAAAAAACCTAGAAGAGAGGACAGAACAAGACAGGATGAGAATACAGCATGTTGGCCAACCAGCAGGATCTAGCACATGCAGTAATAGAAACAAAACTGCACAAGGCTTTGGGAGCACAGCTCCTGCTCAATAAACAAATTCCTTGGACTGGAGACATTTTCTTGGAAGGAATTTTTATGGCACAAACATTTCTACTCTCTTCTGGAAGCCCTGGAAAACCAAACCCAAACCTCCCCCCCGACTTCACACACAAAAAACCTGAAGATGTCGACAGCCCAAGTGAAACTGGATTGTCATGCTCTAGAAAGCCCCTTGCTATCTGTCTTGAGTAGGTCTCTGCTGAGGAGGTTCTACCCATCTGTGAAGCTCAAAGCCCATCTCATAACTAATTCCTGCCCTGAAGGAATGCCCACATCTCTGGAAGCCTTGTCGGTGTGAAGGGCATGTCCTACACAGAGCCCCACCAGACTTCCCCCAGGTATGGGGTTCCAGCCGTGCACACCTGGGGATGCAGAGGTGTGAAACAGCAGCACTGCCACACTGGCCAGCACAGCCCAGCACATAATGAAACAAAGAGAGCCCTCGCGCCTCTGGTTAGACAAAAAAAAACCCAGGGACTATAAAATGTAAGCAGGGAAGGGAGAGAGGGGGGGTAAAAACAATCTCTGAGCAGGAAAACAAGATAAATTCATTGAATAAATTATTTACTGGAATTATTCACTTAGCTTCAATTACAATCTATCCATTCTATCCACCATCTACATCAAATTATAATAAATTATTCTATTATAACTTGGCTTCATTCCTGCTGATTTGCAATAGCTTATTTTTTCAGAAAATAATGGTCTGCTGCTGTTCAAGCTTCCACAGGATTTAGATGTGGACATACCCAAAAGAAAATTTCTAAACATACCCAAAAGACAATTTCTTTTTGAGAATCTCACTCCTTCCATAAATTAAAGAGAGGGGAATGAGCATATTATATTTAAATTGCCAGCAGATATTTTAACAACATAAAAAAGACCCAAGATATCAAAACAATATTAAAACAAAAATATCCTTTCCAAAAATATGCTTTCCTGAAAATATTGGCATATGTCCTGTACTGGATACTCAAATGCAGTTCTGAGAATATATAAGCACTCTCCAACCTTCTGCCATCAGGTCTCTTTTCAGAGCAGATGTTTTAGGATTCTTCTGAATCTAAAATATCTTGTTCTATCAGACCACCTCTGAAATTCATAAAGAGTTGTATTTGAAAATTAATTACAACAGAATGCAGAAAGGGGAAATTAAAAACCAAATATGAAGGTTGCTTTTTTATGTAATATATAAAAATATGGCTAGTTTCCACAGCCGCAGAGAAGAATTATTTTTTAGGAATCCAAATCTGCACTGGGATAAAATGAACACAGGTCAAACTAAAAAGTCTAGTTACACCGAAAGCACAGCAGGTGAAATGCCCAGTTAAGTCAAGGGTTTGCAAACATGTTCTCACGTTTGCTCACCTTCCTTTCCTCATTCCATACTCCTACTATCTCTGTACCTATAAGCTGATCAGACAGACACTGAAGTTTTAATTCTATATACACTGTAAGTTTTACAATGTCCTTGATTTCATCACAGCATGTATCATATTGTAGATGAAAACAGAAATATATAAGGAAAAAGGAGAGCAAAAAACTTGACTTTTACACATTTTTCCAGTAATTTATGAAACAACACTACAAAGCAAGAGATAACCAAGGCCTTATGGGTCTCTCTTACCAGGGGCCACTGCTGGAGCAGCAGGATGAGGCCAAACCCTACCCATGTAAGAAATCTGAAGGCAAAGTTAAACCAGGTGGGTGAAAGGGTGGGCACGCTCTGAATGGGATAGATTGGTTCTATCCCTGGCAAAAAAATGAAGGATAACGTAGAAGATAAAAGTGCAGAGGAATTCCACCACAAATATAAGAACCTGAGAGCACCTTGGATGTAGCTACAAATTCATATCCATATTTCAAGAACATGAAAACACCTTGGGTGTAGCCACAAATTCATATCCACAAATAAAAGAACCTGAAAGCTCCTTGGATGTAGCCACCTCAGGTTCCACCTTTTCAAATATGCAACTCAGAAAAAACGCCAGACATCGCACCGGTAAGATCAAAGCAACACTTACTTTCTCTGTCACTCTTACAGGAAAAGTGTGGGGTTTTATTTTCCTAGTATCAATTTGTTTTACTATGCTAGAAGTGCTTTTGTAATCCTAAAAACACACTAGCACTACTTCCATGTAGTTTCATTGCTGTGTCTACTACCATTAAAGGGTAAGCATATACTTCAAGACAATAATTCACTTAGCTAGTTGCCAGAGCCAGCATTATGTGAATAAGCTTGATAGATCTCTGTTCCTAACCTATCAGAAAACAATTTATGGAATCTAATAAATTAAAAATGAATTGTCTCCAGCAACCATATATTTCACAATAAATGTACACTCTTTGATCTCAACTGACTGTGCTATTTTCTAATTAATTTTTATACAGAAGTTTGCTATTGCCCCTTAAATGGATTTTATACACAACACTAATCAGCTAGCATTTTCAGCTGTGCCTTTGTCTTTTCACCTTCCAACCAAGTTAAAAATTCACAGAATTCTAGAATTTATGGCATAGCTTTCTACATATAAGCCTTTTCAGTTTAAGGAAGGAAAGACCTGTATTTTTTTCTCTGCTTTCTTGACCCCAACAGGCACATAATAAAAAGAAATATGTGGCAACAACTCAAGGACCTGCCTCTAGACAGCATGACTGTGGAAATGAACCCCTTTCTAGCTCTCAGCTACTTTCTTACCCAGAAAAAACTACTGGAGTTAGTCACTGTGTATGCCCTCCACAATCATCTGAGATAGGTGTAGAGCCATTTGGTATTGCTGTTTGGAATGGCAGGGCAGCTGGCATGGAGTAGGGTTTTGGCCCTGTTTCTGCTGGGTTGCTGTAACTGCTCATTCATGAGCAGATTTTCCTGTGTCAGTGACCAAGAACCTGGAAAAGACATCCACAACTGCAAGACAGAATCCCCAGTTTGGACTGGATGGTCTATGCCCAGTTTATTTAATGCATATGATGTGTAGGTTCTGGCATCAGGGAAAAAAATACCAGTGAGGCTAGGGCAGAAGGCATTAGCAGGGAGTAAAGTAAAGGAGAAATGAGGAGCTTGGCCACTGCTGCCATTTACCTCCTGCTTTGCCACAGCAGGTAGATTCTGTTCACCTGAAGGACTAAAATGCAATAAAAAATTGTAATTCATCAGAAATAAAAACACGTTTCGTCCTTCGTCGAAATCCTCTTCTGTCTTTATGAATTCATGCAGAAAGGTCTAAGGCTCTTGACATGTTTTTGCATAGCACCATCCTTGCTTACAAGTAAAAAGCTGTGCCTTTAATGGTCTACCTGCCATGAATCTCTGAAGGGCAGTATGATGCAAACACTTAAGCTATGAAAATGCTCTAGTATCTTTTATATCCATATATATACATACATAAACATATATGTATGCTTTGAAAATGAAAATAAAATCTTAAGGAAATTTAAAAAGCATCCCATAAATTCCCAGTGAGAAAGAGAATAGCAATTTCAGCCTCAGCATTAGGTATCACTACACAATAAAACATTCTTTTTGCATATCATGTGGTCTAGAGACACCAGTAAAGCTGACATAATATCCACCTAAGAAAAGGCCAGAAAACTGTCTTTCTAGAGAGGCTTAAGTAGGTGAGGATCCTGCCTTGGGATACAGCCAGATGATCCTGGGAGATCTCTTTCAGCATTTTTCTATGACTCTGTAAAAATAGTTATGGGGATTTAAAAAACTGGTATTTTAAAAGCATTCTTCACTCTGTGGAGAAACTCTGTCAAGAGGCATTCTTACACTTGATACTGTCTTCCTATAGACTGATATTACAACAAGTAAGTAAGAATATGCAGAAATTAAATTATACTTTTAGAATATGGGGTGGTAATTTTATTTTTTTTTTCACATACAGACCATACAAGACCATTTATGTTAAATGTTCAAAAATTAAAATAAATTCCATAATGCAGACAGGAAGTCAGTGCAATGGAAACCAAATGGGACTAATGAGACACAGGTGGTTGGAATGGGTACAAAAACCCACATAGATGGCCATGTATGGCACAAATTGGAGCCTGGAGATGATTACTCCAAAAGAAAGAATGGCTGTAAACTGTTAATTGTATCAATGCAAACATCTTGGTGACTTACCACTGAGGAATGAGTGATGAGGGAGAAGTGTATAATTTACAGCTTTAATTGTAGTTAATACAAACTGGTAGTATAGATACTGAAACTATACCATATTAAGGAATATAACAGCATAGAGCAGCATGTGCAGAGAATTTTAACTCTTGATTAGGATGAGACCTGAGCATAACAGAAGTGGCAAGATGGAATTTACTTTTAATTTGAGTCAAGAAACAAAAAGCCACAAAAAGCTTCCAAACTCACAGGACAGAACTGTCAGCTTAGGACAATTAAGGATAATAAGCAGAATAGGAGGAAGCCTGTTATTCAGCATGAAAGCAGGGAGAGCATATACATTTAAGATTTAGTAATACAGTTTGGGCCACTGAAATACCTTCATTTGCTTACCCACCTCTCTGTTTATTCCAAGACAGAAGACAAACATCCTATGCAAAAAAAAAAAAGGTCATGTACAAAACTCATCGAACTCATGAACAAAGCTCTCCTGGATGAAAAATAAACACCTTTAAGAGGTTTTTCATTAAGAGAGAGAATCTGCAATATGGCACAAAATGGCAATAACTAGCCTAGGTGAAAGAGGCCAGAAGCATTTCTGGCATTGGGTATGTAAGGTTAATACCTTCAAAGAATGTAGAGAGACTTTGTCAGCCCTGCTGACAGCAGAAGGTTCAGTGACAGGAAATTAAGAGCCCAATGACAAGGACTTTGTAGATTTGCATTTTATAAAGGCATCCAGCAAAACCTGTGACTGAAGTACAGTGCACTGATTTTAGTACTCTTCCTTCGCTGCAGAAAGAGAGAGAAATGCACACCATTTTACTTGCTGCATTTTATAAAGCAGTATGGCTTGCTTGGCCCCTCAGGCATTCTGTGATAGCTGAAGTCTTCTTGTTAGAACTTTTTTAGAAGGAGGAAGAATTTTTTTTCGCAAAGGAGGGAAAGAGAGAGAGAAGAAATTGCTGCTGTATATAACAGTCCAGCTTGAAACCTTTAGAAATACTATGATACTTTGAATGTATATGTCCAAGTTGTACACTGACAAAGTATCAATTTGTTAACAACACACCGGTGTAGCTATCCTACCAAAGAACAGCGAACCAGAAAGTTCAATTTATAAAGTCCCATGTAAAGTGAATTTTTTAACTTATTTGGCAAGACCCATCTTGTCAAAAGAAACTGATATTATTTGTTCCTACTTAGATGCCACATCATCCGAAGAACAGAAACACTTAAAGTACGTATTATGAGCAATGTTTATCTGGGGGGTGGTGGGGTGGTGTTACTGTTTTCCATTGTAGTGCCATTCATCTGGGTATATTTCATTTTTTTTTTTTTTTGTTAATATTTTTTTGTTTTGTTTTGCTTTTCCATGAAAATCAAAGCCTTTGCAGCATATAGTATAAAAATAATTTAAAGAAACAACCCTGAAAGAAACAGTGAGGAAGCAATCAGAAATTTGCAAAATTATACAGACTGTAAACAAGTCAAGAACAAAGCGCTCTAGGTATTAAAAGCAAGAAGGACCCAAAGTCACTGTCTCAATATGGTGATTGAGTAAGATGAGAAAACAGCCAACACCATCAGATTAACCTACAATCTAAAGGCAGTTAGTGTAAAGAACTTTTTTGATTAAATTAGAAGGCTAAAAATATGAAATGTGAAACTTCTGAAAAACAGAAGACAAGGGGACAAGAAGCGAATTCAGAAAACACAAAATACATCAACATTGCAGCTAAGTAAAATCCATTTAAGTTTGGTGCCAGTAACCCAGTCAATATAGTTTCTGATGGTAAATGGCCTGAAAGAGGTGGCTGGCCTTTACTGGAGGAAGAGAATAGATCTAAGTAAATCCCATGTGAATAAGAAATGAAAAACATCTGCTAAAGACACAAACAGTTTGTGGGCTGATGTCAACAATGGGAAATCTTCCAGTATATCAGGTCTGGGCTTGCCAACAGGTGTTGCTGCAATTATTCAGAACAATTAGAGGTGATTTTTCCAAAAGCATGGAGATGACAGGGCCAATAAATAAGGCAAGCATGATATTGTCAACAACTGAAATGTAATTATTTCTCATAAATCTTTTGAGGGCCTGTGCAACTCAGGATTTCATATTTAATTTTAACTCAGTATTTATTTAGCCACCAGAGCCTCAAATTTTAGTAGTCATACTAATGTGGAATAATATCCTCTTCTGTGATCGATGCCACCAAAATCCCCCAAACAACATGATTTCTATAATATCTCCTTTCCTATGGAGCAGAATCTCCCCTTGGCAAAGAGAAACATAATTGTAAACAAATACACCACATATTTTCAAATACCATGTACTTGAGTGTATTTATTTATTTTTAATAAGCATGAACTTTCACTGCTGTTGACATTCATTATTATTTAGATTAACCAACTTGATTAGTCTCATTACAAATTTTTTTTCTTGTCCTTTGAGAAAGATCTCCAGTATTTATATCTATTCTCTGTGGCTATGCTTCAGAAGAAGGCATAAAACAGCTCTCATGTTTAGATGTTGAGTTTTTTCAGTATGCTATGACTATGCATACAGTATTCTCTAGCTGGGCATACATGTTAACAATAGTTTGTAGATAAATAACAAACATGGTTTAACAAATTTACCTAATGCTAAAATCTCCCCTTTTTTGCCATTAATGAACTGCATTATGCACACCCATTGTCATCAGGATTATTTAGAGGAGGCTCTCAAAATTATGTCCACATAATGATTTGCTGTGAAGCCTGATTCAAACTGCATTCTCAATTCATTCCTCATTTTAAAAGAAAACAGAGCTTATTTTTTTTTTTAACCATTCATCTTTCTAACTAGCTTGGATAAAAGAGGTTGTTAAAAAACCCAAAGACATGATATGTCTTGCATCATTTTGAACCATTAATTTACTGCTCATGGAAATCAACCAAGAGTTTCAATGGCTTTTTCACACTGAACTGCATCATGACCACTCATCTCTTGATTTGCTGTCTTGCTGTTAGTTTTACAGCTGGACTCTCTGCTATAAGCAAACCTCTCTGTCATTTACATCATGCCCTGAATTTCATGGAAATCCCGCACTGCAAAGAGATAGCAATTTTTACTTCACTGAAGTAAGAGAGCTAAGCAGATGGCTCATGGCAAATACTGCTTATTTCAATGTTATATTATTGAGACATCTCCTAGATGTGTAGCCCAGCCTCAGGACCAAGAGTCAGTCCCTCCTCTCTGACACATTTTATGAAGTACTTACTCAGTGCAAGTAGAGTAATGACACTACAGTTCATGTTTCTTTTTTATAATTAATTTCCAATCATTCATATCCTTCAAACTGAAGTTTAATTACATGCTCAAGTCATTTACTCTGAGATTGAGTGGTACTAATTCCTTTCATGCTTAGAATAAGTTACTTAGCACACTCTCAGCTTTCCGCTTAAAAACATGCACGTCGCTGTTTGCCTCAGGAAGACACATTAATGGAGACTTTCAAAATCTTCTCAGGATGCAAACTGCTATTTAAGTGTCAGATAATACTTTATTCTAAAGGACTCTGAGGGTAGAAAATAAGGCTGCTGATAACTGCCATAAAGATAAAAAAAACCCCATGAGAGAAATAACACCTAGTAGTGCAAATATAGGATGAGAGGTGGTTTGACTGAAGGGATGCAATGAAAAAAATCACTCTTTTTCTTAGAAAGTACATTTTCTTAATCTACAATTTTAAAGCAAACAAAACAACAAAATTTTTTTCTTCCAACGGCCTGGTTTACAAACCACACCTGAAGCCATGCTGTATAATTCTGGCTCACACTGGAAAGAAATTAACACTTTTGTTGACAATCAACAAACCAGAGTAAAATCCTGCTCATTTTCTCATACTGCTATAGAGCACATAAAAGCAAAAAGTCATTACTATTTACTTTTGCACTGTGGAAAGCAGAAGTATTTGGAAGACAGATTTTGGATCTCTGAAGAAGGGTGACAGCATTTATACAGAGTCATTTGCTGACCATATATGTACTTTACAAACAAATCCACTATTGCACACCATTCTAGCTGGACTTGTTGAAAACTGAGGAAGTGTCTGCATTTGAAATAGAATCCTTTTCCAGTCACATCAAGCAGTTATGAGATTTCTTTCCCTCAAAATGTTGAAAAGGGCTGCATAAAAACTCTTTGCCTTGTGAAGGATGCACAGCTGCTCTCCGTGGTTTCGGAAACGGAGATAGCCGTTGCTATTTACTGTCTGTGCTACTATAAGGAAATAATAAGCATCTTTTTTTTTTCTAACTGGTATAAAACAAAGCAAAATCCTTATACCACATATGCAGAAATTGCCCCTTCAAATTCATTCTGTAATGCTCAGAAAACATGATGTAAAAACCCACGGTGAGTTTGTGCACAACGCATGGAGGAGACAAGCAGTGTGAAGAAGGAATAGAGATCAACTTCAGCTGAAATTTAAGCTGGCCTCAACTCTTACTGGCACCAGATAGCTGAAGGCCACAGGTCTACTAAAGCAACCAGAACTACAACACTACACATGCATCAGACTTTAAGACCTGCACTTTTCAGCACAAGGAGGAAGGATTTATTCTAAGCAAGAATCATCCCAAGTGAAAGGCACAGCTTAGAATCTCACCTTGCGCACTCACCTCTGCAGGCACCAGGACCCTGGGGCAGCTGAAAGGGTTCTTGATATGAGCTGCCACCAAGTGTACCCACCACAGAGTGCTGCTAGGATTGCTGGCCACGAGCAGGTGCTGGCAGAATTGGCTTCCTCTGAGCCCAGGCGACAGCAGGGCTCTGGGCACAAGCTGGGCAACCCAGCTCTGGGACAACCCAGAGCAGGTTCAATGCACTTGCCCCCGCTAAAGGCTCTCACAGCACCCGGAGAAAGAGTATGTTAGCACACACAAAAAATTAATTAGCAAGAGAAAGGGTTACAAGCTCCATAATTCACAGGTCCCACATTAATGATTA
Source organism: Chloebia gouldiae (assembly GCA_003676055.1). Classification (NCBI taxonomy): domain Eukaryota; kingdom Metazoa; phylum Chordata; class Aves; order Passeriformes; family Passeridae; genus Chloebia; species Chloebia gouldiae. The sequence continues at coordinate 1,629,553 of QUSF01000025.1, forward strand.
GCTAAGTGAACGAGCTGCCCAGTTGGTAATTTGATTCGTTGGGAAGGAAAAGGCACTCTACGGACCTTGAAAGGTTTTAGCAGAACTGTGTGTCCCAGGTCACCCTGCTTCCCCCTGCCTTCACCATCTCATTGTCAAGCTCAATTTGCCAGCAAGGCCCTGACAATAAACACAAAGATACATTTCAAGGTTAGTGGGCAAAACTCTTAGTGGATGTCATCATAAGCCATTGTAGTGAAGAAATGAAGGAAATGCGGTGTTGGAAAGGTTGGGGTTTTTGTTTTGTTTAGAAAATAACATAGTTTTTTCAGTTATTTTACCTTCATCATTAATACTTCATACGTACCTATGCTGCTAAAAGTAAGCAGGAAAACATTCCTGAGAAGTTGAAGCATATTATTTATTGCTTGGAGGGAGAAATGAATGGTCTGCTAAACTCTCTAGATACTGATATGTAATTTTCCGAGTCAAAGCACTAAGACAATGTGCTTGTTAATTAAAAATCACACTTTACACTTATGCTTTCTGAGGTGGGATGAAATACAGTAAATAATTGCAATTCACTGGCTTATTTCAAATTTTTATAGAAACCATGGTCCCACTTCAGTGCCCTGGCACATAGTGCAAAGTTGAAGTAAGGGGTATTCTGACCTTAAGTGAGAGATTTCAAACATATAGCCTGTGGGCCAAGTAACAATGTAAGCCACAAGGATAAAGAAAAATCAGATTATTATATTCTCTACTGCAAGAAATGCATTCTTCAGAGCCAGTTTGACACAGGAACTGGCTGGAGACTTTCAATTTGCACTTTAGAACACAGTAGTAGCCTGGTCCTTCCTCTCCATGGCCTCTGTCTGAAGCACTGTTATTTTGTTGAGGTCAGCCATGTTAAAATCCGCCACTATTTTTTCAACATGAAAGACAGCATCTTAACTAAAAAGCACATTAAAAGCTCCAGCTTTTTTTTCCAAATCCTTCTTTCTATATAGTCAAGGACGTTCTGTGCATTTGTAACTCCTAAAGTTTGAGAATGGCAGTGTAGATCAGATTTCAAGATGTGCCTGGGACAACCACAACCACTCAGTAGTCTTAATTATGAATCACAGAGATGTGTTGGCAGTGGCATTATATTTTTTTTCCACACAAATATAAAAAACTTAAAAAAATAGAAGCCGAAGCAGTACACAAAAAATTTACTTAAATACCATGAAAACTTGAGTTTTCTTATGCTCTAAGTACTCACATATCATGTCAAAGGCAAGGATAAACTTGAAAGGACTGTTCACACTGCGAATGCTGTTTCTAAACCAGTATTAACGAGCAACCACGCATAATTCTCTGCATTCTTGGTTTGCCTAAATGAGCACCAGTTAAGCAACTAAGTCTTGCTCAAATAAGAGTGGACTTCCACTGTGCAGGAAAAAGATAAAGGTCAGTGATCAAGGGAGTTAGTGCCCACAAATACAGTGTTCTGTAAACGTACGTGATATTGAATGTGCACCTGCCCTCAGGCTAAGAAGTGTTTCCCTTGGTTGTTAAATATTCTCATGGTATCCATACATAACATGGTCGATGTAACCACCTTAACCAAGTTCTTCTCAGTGATAGGTGAAATTCTAATACTTAGCAGCACTTGGTAGCAATTTTCAAACACAAATCAAACTGAAAAATCAAGTATTCATTACCCATCCAAGGACTAAAATCCGATGCCAGCTCAGTTTTTAAAAATTCACAGCAGTGTTCCAGTAACATTGCTGTACAGGGCACCTACAGGCAGGGTTCAAAAGTTCCGATTAGGAAGGTTGTTCTGGTTAGGTAAATAACATGGCTTTTCATAAATTTAAAGGTGGTAAGGAATAGAGAATGCAAAATCACTTGTGTGAGACATGAGAGTCAAAGAGGTGCTCTCTTAAAGAGGAAAGAGCACTGAATCCCAAAACATAAATTACTTCCTTGATTGCATAGGCGCATTTTTGCTTTTGTTAATTTGCTCTCAAGTTTATTACAAAACATGAAGAGCTCCCAAAGTCATCATCAGCAAGCTATGGTAATGAAAAAGTGAAAGTTCTGACAGTGAAAAGTATTGCAACTGAGGCAACACTAGCATAAAAAGCAAATTTATGCTAATTTTCCCATTTCTGCATGGGAACACAGATATTTAAAAAAGGACAAAACAGTGCAGAGGATTGCAGCTTCAATATGGAAACAAACACTTCCATGTGTTATGAGAAAAGACTTTGCCCCAGATGATGTCCGAGAGGAAAGGAATATTAAAAAAAAAAACAAACAAAAAAACTCTCAACCAAACAAACCCAAGGAAAACAAACAAACAAACCCCAACCCCAAATATAGATTTTATTCTTCAATCTCTTGAAACCAAGATATGTCAAAAGGATTTCCTCAAAAATCACAGAGGGAAAGAAAGAATACCCAATACCCTGCTCTGAATTGTATCATTTTCTCATGGAAATTATTATTTCTTAAGACAGATCACAAAACTCAGTATGAGCCAATAGCCCAGCTATTAGAAGCGCCACTTCCAACATGGGAGATCCAGGTCTGAGTCCTCAGTTCAATAGGCATCTCAGCATACATACAAAGAGAAATAGCCACAGGTGGAGAGGCTTGAAGTGCTCAGGTACAGCATGGGAGCCTCACATCCCTGACCTGAATCAAACAAACTCATGAGACTGGACTTGAACCCTCCACCAGCCACATACGTGCTCTCTGCATCAAGTATTGGCAGAGGTCTTTGTAATGCTCTTTGTGACTCTGGTCCAGATTATAACAGCATTCACAGATCCAAGACAGCTTTCCAAAATAAATTTTCTTCAAAATTGATGTGTTACAAGCTAAAATCCCATAATGGCATCTTAGGAATAATGTCAGAAATCATGCTCAGCCCTCTCCCCCACCCTGATAAATTACTAAAGCCCCCCAAGGAATACCTATTCATTTGTACAGTATAAGGATTCAAAGGATCCTTCAACCAAGGCATGCATCTATCTTTATCAAGTTACCTTTACCTGTACATATACATGCCCCCTTTTTTCTTTTTAAGAGAGAAATACTTACTTTTTTCACACACTTTCTTTTTTTTTTTTTTTTGACTATGCCATAATCTCATTTCCTCAAAAGCAGAGCTTTTGTATCAACTTGCTTACCAGGTTCTAATGGGGACTCCTTAAATAGAGCGTGAGAGCAAAATAAATACCAAGGCAGCACGACATGAAAGAAAGCATCCTGCTTTATACCATCCCTGGAAATTCATTTCCTAAAGCTGAAATTGTACAATGAGTTTCAAGATCCAGGGAAAGGATCTTAAAAAGGGGCAGGCTGACTTTTGACATTCAAGAAACCAAAGATAAGCCACATCCAATACCAAACACAACATGGTTGCAAAGAAACACAGCGAGGGCCATTAATGTATTTTTATGTCTATGCTCCTGCTTCAATTACTAGTGGGGGAAGGGGCATAATAAAAAGTGTTCACCCTGCTGTCCTTTCCCATGAAGCCTTCCTAGCCATCTGCCTTTTAAAACCTCTGGAAGATGGTGTCACTCACCCTGGGAGTTCCTTCCATCCTAGCAGGTAAGCACTGACAGCCCTCCCAGGAATGTCCACAAGTCAAAAAGCCCCAACATTACCCCTGCAACACCCAATGCTGTTACAGCTCCTGCAGACACAATGCTAAAGAGGCAGCGTGTGACTTTTGTCACCCCAACCCCAGCAGGTAATTGGACTTTCTGTGGATTATCCCAGCAATCAGAGAGAAAATCTCTGCCTCCAGCGTGACCCATTAGCACAGAGTTCACTGATCAGTAGGTTAACCTGCCATTAAAGCATCTCTCTGTGGGGCTTAGGAAAGGTCAAGAAAACTCCATCACAAAGAACAAAAAATACCTAGAGAGCTCACACATGGTTATATCAAGATCCTCATGAAAAGGTCAAATTCAGCTCAGAGGCTATTCCCTTCCCTGCAGCAGCAACAGCTATAGTCCCAGCACTTTCTCCACATTTTGCCTTGGGTGTCCCTTGGATTTGCAAAATGCCAAATATTTTACTAAATGATTTTACTGTTATTATTTTATTTACTAATTATACTGTTCACACTTGCAGTTCATGGTCCCTGGTTTTAAACGAGAGACCTTTTTTTGCCTGTTGCCAACAGCTAAGACACATTTACCCAGGGTAATGATGTGCACACAGAGTATCTCAGCTACTGGAGAGAGAAATAATAGTAAAACCTGTCCAGGCTATGGTCATCTAGGGATGTACGGTCACAACACTGAAACACTGAGGATGTGGACTGATGACTTATCATCTGTTGTGTCTAAATAGACTATGCTAAGTCACTTTTCAATAACTTTACTTTCTCTTATTCCTTTTTAGTTGCTTTTGGCAAGGTGCTAGACAAAGAACCTCCATACAACCTTCAAACAGATAAACTTGGGTAAAGAAGAGGAAAAAAATAGGTTTCATCTTGCATTTATCCATTATTTATAAACCGCAAAGACATGTGACAGTGCTGTCCTCTATGAAATTCACTAGTTAAAAGGCAGTTGATTCTTTATCCTTTTTATTTATTTATTTATTTATTTTCAATGTCCATGTACCGGAATAGCTCTGTAATGATAGGATTTCCCAGCAGATTCATTTTATTAGTGCTAATTGTCCATTTCATGTATATTTCTGTCTCCCCTGTTGCAGTTCCCTATGTATTCTTTTTCAGTGTTTCCAGTGATAAGTGTCTAACCAAAATCTGAAAAAAGTGATACACATAGGAAATAATCATTAAATACAGACATAGTTTTCTACAGGTTCTTGTATAGACTGCTTTACTTATCTGGAAAACACCACTGTTCTTAACATTTACTTGCTACATCTTAAATGGGTGGATAGGTGCTTATGTTATGCACCCCATGCATGCAAAACATTGCTGTTAACAAGTACAGCTAAGGATCTAACGTGAGCTCTGTCTTGCATTTCCTTTTATTTGTTAGTCTGAGCCTCAAGCTTAAAGTTATTTCAACAGACTTTTGTTTTCAACATGTATTCACTATGTGTCTAACACCCTCTGAAGTTGCATGCCACCCTCCCACTCACTCCCAAAAATCTTCAACCTGTGCCAAAGTCTATATTTTCTTAACTTAAAGAAGTAATTCCAGGGCTGTCAACTGATAAATTTCATTCAGGGAAACGCTGTGTTCTTTAAGCAACACATTAATCTTCTCTGAACTAACCATAGTAAACATCAATGTTGAATTGTACAGATTTCACATGTTGCTGCCAGGAGAGAGTTTTAGAAGAATTATCCCCTTTTTAGGTAACCTGGCTTTTAAAATTACACCCTAGAATACGCAAACAAAGACTAATGAACTCAGCAGCCTGTATGTATTGAGGCTGTATGTTGAAAGAGATACTGTGAGTAATGGAAAAAGGTTCATTTTTCAAAAGTAGGGAGCTGCCTGTGTGAAGGTAGGAGAGGAAGAATCTCTCTTTTCACTTTGGTTATAACAGTTTGCTGTAAACAATCTTTTCCCCTCTGTTATCAGGGAATATCCTGCAGGGGTGAGTGTTCTATGTCACCTTGACCAATTCATGAAGGAAGGGGAATTTTTCTTTCCTAATAACCCACTCAACTCCCCACTTTTTAAAAATTATTCATTTTTTAAACGGAAGTATTTAAGAGCATCCATTAACTACTGTCCTGCTCCTCGGCGAAAGACTGAGTATTGACTCTGATTGCTAATACAACAAAAGAGAGAAGATTGAGTCAAACTTTTTTTCTTGTTTTCTGCTACTAAAAGCAGTGTGTATAGGGCAGCAAGTACAACTAGCTATCCACCAAGAAACAGATGTTTTAAGCCACAACCTAGACATTACTATGAGACATTATTTTGAATGACCTATGCTACCGTCAGTAGTGGGAGTGTGTGTATTTTTTTTCTGATGCTGACCGACCTTTCCAAGTATGTTGCTAAATGAAGAAACTGCACAACACTCTGTAACTGTATGCAAACTCCCCACATGCAGAACATCTTTACATAAAGGCAGCACCACGCTTCAGTCACAACACCAAGCTCCTGGTGCAGCTCCCTCGAAGGGCAGGCAGCCGGCTGGGACGCTGGAGGTAAAAGCGACACTAAATCAGTTACTTACCCTCAAATGCCCTGTTTCAAATCCGTAGCTTCCACCTGGTCATAACGTGAAGCAGGACTGCTAGGATTCAGAGAGGAGACAGAGGCATGGGGGTTTTATCTAACATTGCTTAAATGACAGAAACCTGAAATGAAATTGCGTTCAGTTCAGCCAACATTCTTCCTGCACTCCCTCTCTGTGTCCCTCTCTGTGTCCCTCTCCAGGGCTGCTGTCTATAAATACCGGCCCCAACACTTGCTCAGTGCTTTCCCCTGCCCATGGCACAGGTCGCTGTCAATGTACACCAGGCATGGCTCAGATGAAGTTCTCAGCTGCTCAGACAAAGCCATGGACGGGCTCCCCACCCCTCCTGCCTGGAAATACCATCCTGCTGCCAGCTTTACAGATGCTGCAGGCCTTTCCTGCAGGCTCAGATCAGGCACAGAAGGGGAATTATGAGCCTCATGTGAAAAAAAAAATAAATAAAGAAAAATGACAACTTTTTTGCAAATGGGGAAGGAGAGAAGGAGGAGGAAGCACTTTTGTTTCAGCTCCTTTTACAGTGCACATCCAGCTATGATTATAGAATTTCATTCCCAGGAAGTGTAGACATCAAAAAATTCCACAAAATTGTTTTCTATAAAAAAAGTCCTTCAAATTGAATGAAGTGTGAGTCTGTAACAGAACTCACACAAGAGCCTTAAGGTTGTATAGGTACTCACTGAAGGATAAAGAATAAATATTAACACTGTGTCTCAAAATTTCTGTCAGTGGTCAGGTATTAGTTATCCCAATTCATATTTAATAATTATGCACAGTATGACAGCATGAAACATCACTGGTGGCAGGAATCCACAAGCCTGCCCTGTAACAAATAAAAGTTTCAAAGTTTAAAAATCAGAAAAGCATAAAACAGAATGACCCACGGAGAAACTGGGCTGTTAAGAGATGGGTACCCTGAAACAGAAAACTGAGGGCAATTGAAATGAAGATGGCAAGATCAGCACAAAGAACTACATGTTTACTGCATGCCCTCAGTGCACACTGTGGGCAGGCACCACAAATGCAGATAAATGTCCTGCCTTTCATCAATACATTGGATGGCATGACTGGGAGGTTTGTCCAAGTAAAATGTAAACCACAGCACAACTGCATTAACACTAAGAGCTACGGGAGTTTATCTTAAAATCAGTGTCTTTTTAAGGCAACTTATGACTGTGAAATTCTCCGTGTCAGAACAATATCTATAAATCCCAGTCTGTTCCAAAGCTTACAGAACCATCAAGCTTGTGTGATTAGACAGTGCACAGCCTGGCACAATCCCATGGCCAACATCCCTGCACACCTTTGAGTTACCACTGAGATCGTGGTCAGTGCTTATTCACCCTTTTGCAGCTCTGCCAAGCTGAAGAAGTTTTAATAGTAACCTTGGAATGAAACAGAAGTTTCATCTCCTGCACGTATATTGAAAGAAATGTTGTCTTACTGCTTTACTTCCACTACTTTCATCAACAACAGCTATTGGAAGTGCTTTTAGTACCTTGTGCACATCATTACGGCTCTCCTTTCATACGAGTTATTTATCTTCACTGCACAGCTTGAAAAACAAAAATGATCTTTAGTAACACACCACTACTGAAGCTGACTTTGTTTAAATGGACACTGTTTATAAAAGCTTGGTTTAAAAGCCTGTCACTGATGCCACAGAAACCTTTTGTATTTAAATGAAAATACATTTGGATGACATGGGTAATTGCTAAGCCTTGGTGAAGTGCTAGATGCAACGTGTAACTAATTTGCTCATTACAAGTTTCTCAGCCATAAAGCTCTTACACATAGCTCTCACCCTCAATCATGTACATGACAATTTCATAGTATCATTCCATCAAACCTTTAAGCTGCCACAAATAAATCCCGCAAAAAACAAAACCAGAGTGGTTTCATAAAACTGAGCAAGAAATTGAAGTATTTATCATAGCTTTATGTGTAGTATAATGTCAAAAACTTATTCTTGGACATCTACATTTTTAAAATGGGGAATTATCTTAGATTTTTAAATTTTTTCTGAAGCCCATAATTTTAATGAAACATGCATATTCCTGTATTTCTGTAAACAAATATACAGCATCACTTTACTATACCCCATTACTACCATGCCACACAAAAAGAAGCAAAAGAAGACATGTAAACAAGAGTGACAGGAGGATACCACAACTAAGGCTGTTAGTGAAGGCTGGGTTTTATAACCATGTGTTTATTTGGCATTGCACATGCACAGGGGTTACTGCACACGGGACAGCACAGCAGACCAGCATCATGACATTAAATGATAAAAAAGACAATGTGTTGACAAAAAACATGAACTCAGTGTGCTGGAAAAGTCTGACAGCACTCTGAGGATGACTTCTGGAGAAGGAAAAAGAGGAAGAGCAGTGCTAGACAGAAATTCAAGAAAGAGAGTCTAGTTTTATAACAAAATATCTACAGAACCTCTTAAAATTCACAGTTAGCATCCCAGTGTTAGAAACAGTAACTTACATTAAAATCTCACAGCTGAAGAGTGCATAATATAGAAGAATCAGGCACTAACTTAGGTCACCCTAATGTTTTCTAAATTTCTGAAATCCTCCAGCAAAATTTTCAGGAACAGGAGAGCTTTGGAGTAAACGTCAACTGTGTATTTTTAGGAATCTCCTACTAGGAAACTAGTAGGGTCTTTCCTACTTTGATCACTGCAGTCAATGGCACCAACCATGACACGCAAAATTAAACATGTGTAAGGTTTAGCTCAATCACAGCCTGAAGTTTGTAAAAGAATAACGCAAGAGAAATGTGCATTTATCACTGTATTATTACTGCTGCTTTTTTTGCCTGCATTTTGCATAGGCAGCAACTGCAATTTGGTAATGAGATAGTTGTTACTACTTCACTTAAGGTCAAACTCTTTCTGTCTAGCTCTAAATCTAGAACTAACACTACTATTAATCAGAGGTAATAGGCTTACTTGAAATATGCCAATATTATCATAAATGTTACAAGGCTGGTGTAGTTATAAAGGATAATCCCCACAGGATACAGAATGGTTATTGAACATTATGGACCAATACAGTTACAAAATGACCTTTTAGCAAGGTGAAAAATAGCAAAGTTTCATAATCACCTAGTCTGACTTAAAGAAAGGAAAAACATGCTGAATGAGTAACTTGAAAAAAGAAAACCAGTACTGTAAAGATTCAAGTTATTTGGAAAGAAAGAAAGGAATGCATCTAGCAGTAAGGAAAAATTATTACCAGTAATGCTATAAAACTGAAAGATTTTAGCAGACACTAAAACCCAAATTGTGCCCAGAAGCCTGGATTTCTGCAACTATAAACCAGTTTAAATACTGAAAAATATTCCAAATATTCTGTATATTTTTAAAAGCATCTTATTCTGTTTTCTTTCATTACATCAGTTATGATAATGTGAATCAAGCCAAAAGTTCTAAAACCACAAAATAGCTTTAAAGGTCTGCAAGATTATTTTTAAATCTTGTGAAAACTACCTTAACATATCGTGCCTCAACAAACACTCAAACACCTTATATAAAATTTCATTACTTTATGAAAATCTCCATCTGTGTCTTCACACACACTGTGGTTTTATTCCATATAATGAATAAGTGAATTTTATCCTCATTTAAATGAGGACTTCTTCCCTGGCTATTCCTGCCAAGTAGCGAAAAAAGTCAGTGCTAAAAGCCAAATGTAGATTATGAGTTCATCCCACAGGTTCAAGAAACCTGTGGAGCTTGCAGACCTAAAGCTGTCCAAAGTTCTGCTAACACTAGACTTATTTTTTACCTCTCTACTGACCATTTTCACATAGGACACCTCCAGTATTAGTAACAAGAAGCTTAAATCATTTGACTTCAATGCTGTTTAAGAAAGATTTGTTTCAGAATTTAATGTCACTGGCAAGGAAATGTAAAGTACAAGACTAATATGGTACACCATGACCATAAATTTCTTCCAATTTTTCAGCGTTCAATACCAATCTGAAGGCTCTTATTGCATTACAGAAACAAACTGCCAGCATTCAACATCCCAGTATTGTATGTAAATTAATCATTAGACGATAGATAATTTGAATTATTTTGAGTCTATTTCTAATTCCTGACTCTGAATTGTTTTTTATCCTAACCTCTGAAGTTCACCCAAAATTAGAAGTTTAAGGCATCCTATTAAAACATTACAGAAGTAAGTTTTATCTGAATAGGCAATAATTACATTTCCTAGTTTAAAGAAGGAAGTTAACTGAAGATGTATATATTGGAATCAACTATCGTGTCACACTCTCTAAAAGATGCCTTACACTACCCTTTAAGGCAAGACAGAAATCCTTCAGAAATTTTTCTTGTCTTCTCTTCTTAATAAATGAAACTTTGAGTGAGTTAAGCAGATGACTGAAGCTGTAAGACCAAATCCTATAACATTCTGTAGTGCTACCTTTCCTCCAGCCAAGAAAAATAAGAAAATAAGTGCTTCTGAGGGTTTTCATAATGTAGCAAAAGCTTAGACAAACCTATGTTAACCACACAAGAACAGCAACATCTGTCATCTAGGCACATTTTCAAGTGCAATGTACGTGAAATTGTGGTCATTCTGAGCTTTAGTCTTCAGTCTTCATCACAGCCTGCTCTGCACAGCAGGAAAGTCTGTCAGCTGTGCAGACACTGATGAAGAGGGCTTCAGTGTGCTTTTAGGAAATCCAAAGAATTTAAAGACATTGAGTTATTCTTGCAATTTAAAGACAGTGAATTATTCTTATAGGCATGCAAATGCTGTGATGGATTGGATGCTGGTCTTCACTAATGAATAAGGAAAGCAGGGTTAAGACAACACTTGGTCACTAATAACAACTTGCAAAATCTTGGAAGGCTGAAGTCAGAGGAGGAGGATTCTCAGTAAAGGAGAGAGGATGTCTGTAGGTCATCAAAAACCTTTTTAGTGAACAGTGGGAAAAGATGCCAGTGCATACCTGACCTTTAATGCCTAAGGTCAAGCATAAGGAATAGTTTATTGCACAGTTTACAGAATGATAACTCTTTAAACTTAACAAAAATTCCTTCCTCATCTCTGAGAAATGATCAACTGCAGGCCAATGTCCTAGTGATTGTTTAGTATAATAATGTTTCTCATTTCCTCACTCAAATGACACTCATTTGAGACACCAATCTTTGAAAACAAAGTTAGTCAAAATATGCAGTACTCATTTTTAAAATCTAAAACTAATTTAGTTGTTTAATCAGAGACTAAATCAAGAGTAATCCTGCAGCTATATCACTGTTTTTCCCTATTCAGAAATGCCATAAGTAACAGAAGACACAGCTATAGCACAAGGCAGCTAACACAAAGGAGACACACCTACAGATGACTTGTTCAGAATGCCTTCTTCTTGAATTATTTAATATAAAAGGCCAGTAAACAACTTGAACCACATAGTCTAAGCATCAGTGTAACATTTATTGTAGAGTCAAAAAACTGTTACTGGTACCTTGCCCCACTGATAATTCTCTGCATCACATCTTTGACTGGCTGGTAAAATCAGGAGATCTGTTATCAGAAAGGGCTAGTATCTCAGTAATGCAGAGAATGATGAGTTCTTAGAGTGAAAATAAATCAAGTGGTTTTCACTGAGCTATTGTAGTCCATAATGCCAGTATTTATAGGATTAAATGGCTGAGCAGTGAAGGCAAACTGATCCCGTTAATTATTTCAGTTTTACTTTTCATAGATATCACTGTTTCCTAATGTCTCATGCAGGTTTAAAAGCTGTCCATATGAACAAACACCTGGAAAAATGCTGAAAGTGAGGGAGTAAAGGCAGAAGGGCAGAATGAGTTGTGGCAGACTTTCAGTGGGAGAGCAAATGTGTGAAGTCATTAATGAGCAGAGATAATTTTCAACACTCTAAATTTAGATTACACATTCCTCCACGTATTCCTCTAGGAATACAAATATTCCTTTGTATGTATTCCTATAGGAATGTATGCTAACAGAAGAAAAGGAGTTACTGCCATGGAAGGGCACTCTGGAGCAGGTCCTTTGGGTTTTTTGCACATCTTCCCATAAACCAGCAAAAGAAAGCAGACAATTGTCCTTGTAAGTGTTTAGATACACACATACACATATGTGTAATGAGGAATCATCTATGTACCTAATAAAAATTCATAAAAGAAATTTGGTTAGAATACAGATAAAAGTCTATAAAGGTGAACTTCTTCCTAGAAATTCAGTGCAGCATGTGTTCAAAAGTTTTAATCCCACCTGCATTACAAACCATAATGAAAGTGTGATCGTCCTTAAAAGAAAAGTTCCTTTAAATTTTCCTCCCAAGCTCAAAAATATGAGTTAACTAAAATATCACCAGTTACTTTCAAAATTTAAATAATTCTTAGCAAGCACCTCAGATACTGATAAAACACAGAATTAACAGAATGACTATCACTGAAGAAAACTGGCTTGCAAAAGTGAAGAGGAAATACTAAAAACTACAAAAGGTCCCTTTATTTATAAGAGGCAGAGGATTCTCCATATTCCTTCAAGTAACAAAGTTTTCTGATTCCAGCAAAATAATTTGGAGGAAAATAGACTACAGACAGTAAACTGCACATGGCTGCACACATTGTTCTGTTTCTGGAAACTGAAAACCTAAGTCAAATTTTGTGAAATCTGAACTTCAGGGTCCTGTGATTCTGGGTTTTTAGTTTCTTCTCCCCCATAAGCTAAGTGATTAGACTGTTCTTGATTATACACTCTGATCTCTTCAGCTAACATGCCATCTCCTCCTTCTCAGGTTTGACAAGCACAGTTTCAACAGCAGCGCTGATTTTACTTTTGTTTGTGTAAGGCAGATAATCTCACAGTGTTGTCAGTAATGACTGTGAAATTGTTTTAATCAAACATATCTGAAAAAAAATTCAAATGCCAGAAGGAAACATTTTAAAAAACCACAAAACAACCAATTTTCTTTCTCCTCCTCCACAATGCATATTTGAAACTCTGCACAAGTGCCAAAAATCACAATGAAGCTCTATCATATTTCATTCATCCTTGCATTATGAGCCATTCTAATACTCTTCACTCATCAAAGTGTGTTCAGCTTTAAAGAATTTATCTGTAGGCAACTCAGAGTAAAATAAAATTTAGATTTTTCAAGGTGGCTGCAATTTCACTGCACAGAAACAATTGCTAGCTTTTGCTCTGTCCTAGTTTTGGCCAGGACAGGGTTATTTTTTTCCAGTGGCCAGGAGGGGAGCATGGCTAAGGCTGGGATGTTATTTGATACCACCTCATCCCATTGTCAGGGGCAGGAGTAAGGGACAACACCAAGGGAGAAGGGTGTTCCTTCCATGCGGAGAAATTGGAGAAATCGTGATGGGAAAAATGGTCCATTTTTGTTTTATTTTATGTGTAAATCACTTCCTTGTATTATTCCTTTGTTATTAATGTTGTTGTTACTGTTCATTTTCATATCTCATTGCTTTTTCCAGTAAATTGTTCTTACCTCAAGCCATATCTTTGCCTTTTGTGCTTGGAGAAGGAGGCGCAGCAAGTGGCAGCATCATTTCAGGGGGAATACTGAATTGGAGAATACTACTCCTAAACCATGACCTGCTCATGAAGTTGATGGAAAACAGACCAATTTAATTTTTAATTTCTGTTAATTTCTTAGATATGCCCACCCATGATGTCCCTCACATCTGAAGAACTACAACATGAAAAAGGCCACTCTCTCAATGACTCCTGCTCTACTACACGGATGGGCCATGCTGTCATAAGGGCTTTACGTGTTTAAGAACAGTTTTCACCCAAGCACCATTTAAGGGTCCAACCTCACAGAACACTGAGTCTGCCCAGAGTAATTAACAATACACTTGAACTGCAGAAGCAAATGCTATTTATTTGGTGAAAACAAATACATATGAGCGTTGCACTCCTTGTGCATTAATCAATATGTGTAAAATATTTGATTATGCATGAACTCACTGTTTATGTATATGGCCAGAGGGAACTTCTTCCTGGGTTAGAAGAAGGGATAGGGTGGGAAAAGAAGACTGAATGTACAGTGGGCCCTTCTACAGGTCTATTATTAACTCTCCACCATATTCTTGTTTACAGGCATGCTGTCGCTCTTTCAGCATGCCATTGCTTACCTTTGACTCTAAGGGTCTTTGTTTCCAAGCAATAAATATTTTGGACTCCAGGGAGCAGACAGGAAGATCATACATGACTCCAAAAAATCCTTACTGTTGATAGATTATTGTAAGCACTTATTCATTATTAGCTGAAATGCTGCTGACTGCACACTTAATAAATAGCCTATTTGTTCCTTCCAACTGAAGCAATACTGTAAGAGAACTTTTGAAAAGAAGACCATTAAAAACATAAAGACACCACACAGCAGGTAATTTGTAGAATGTGGTTTCAGTTTTCTGTTCATTGCAACACAATCAACAAATGCTGCATCAAAATTTCTGCTGCTTCCATAAAATTTTTTTGTAGAGCCAGGTACTTGTACCCCTTAAAAATGAAGTTTTCAAGAAACAAGGCATAGAGGTGAACTATAACTACACTTGTGTAGTTTTATAACAACAGAGCCTAAAAATTTCTGTCTTCTTTGGGCAAAACCAGCAGCCTTGGTTCTCCTAGGGAATAAATGTTGTCCTGAAGCTCAAGACAACAAACAAGGGGAAGAGCCCACTTTGCTGCAGAACACCAGGAAGTTGTCAGCACAAAAGGCATACAAGCTGAGCATTCCTCCTTCTCCCCTTTTTGTTCTTAAAAGGAGCCTAATCTCATTTAGAAAAGGAAAATATTCACACTGAAAGTTCTTTTGTCTTAAGTCAGTCTGTATAAATATTTTCAGCTACACCCTCAATCATTGTTAATTAATCACTGCTTTTAAGACCACACTTAATAAACAGTGAGACAGATAACTGTCTCTTAATGGCTACAAGAAGGAAAACAATCACAATTTAAATTGCTTAAAAAGATTCCACACAATTAAGAAGTGGATTAGAAGCATATTGTACAGGACAAAGAGATTAACTGGGAAGGAAAAGACAGAAATATTCAAAACATATGTCTGGAGAATTAAATGAAAAAAGCATCAACCATACTCAGCAGTTAATTACAGTTAATTTACAAGTCTGATATATATAAGAGCTAATGCTTAAGTGATCCATTCCTGCAATAAAAATAACTATATCACAAATATGTAATCTATTGCAGTATCAAAAAGTCCTGAAACAATAGGATATCCAAAAGATTCTAAAACACTTCTGAAAAAAATCACGTGCAGAGCTTGTACTCAAGCACAGTAAAACAATACCTGTAGGAATAACAAAGGTAAAACATCTCCAATAGTGCCTGTTTCTTTATGGCATTGTATGGCAGTGTCACTGTAGCACAAGTGAGCACAAATTAACTGAACATTAACAAGAGTGAGTTTACTTAGGCTCTGCAGTCCATCATGCCTTTGCTTTATCATTGGCTAAAAAAATAAACAACTACAACAAACAAGTCAAGAAACCACATCCGTTTCAGCCTGCCTTATTTAATGTGTGCAGCTATTTTTGAGCTTCACCATAGGGCAGCTCACTGACTCAAAGATGCTGATGGTTTGTTTTCATTTACTGTGACAGTTAATTATGTCACTTATCTACAAATGCATCTCTCACAGGTGCCTCATTTTATTTCTGATGTTGGACTTCACTGAACAGATGCATGCCTGCCCTCACAGCTGGATGCAAGCTGCTGGACAGCTACACTACTCATAGCGGAAGGAAAACAGAGGTAATGATATGCAGTGAATTTTTCTTGTTTGAATCAGACTAAATATTTGGATTAGAGCCCAATTTTATTAGAATATATATTGCAGGCATATGTGTGACAGTCAGAAGATGAGTGCATTGGAGGATAAATATAAGATAAAAGAATAAGAATTACTCCAAATGCATCAGAAAGGCAAACTAACTACCTAAGTGTTTCTCAGACAAATGCAATTGATTCCTTTCTTTCAGTTGTAATAGAATTAATTTTCTAGTAGAGCTAGTAACTGTAGTCTGGCATGCTTCAAGTACTGTGGAAGCTTTGATTTGATCACCATGACTTATGTCCTCACTTCCCCAGCTACACTTTGTTCATGCACCTTCCTTTTCTTCACACAATGAATGAAGTAATGTAAACATCATTGCAATATATTCTAAAGCATAGAGTCCCCTGATTTAAGATTTAGTGCTACTGGGACAGATGTTATTCTTGGTTATGTTATCCAGAAAAAAAAAAATCCCACACTGACGCTGCTGTTGATGACAGCTATAGAACCACACAGAGTTTACACGAATCTAACACCAACTTTTTCTATAACCTTCTCATAAATCATGTCAACAGCACCAAGACTTCATGGCAAGTTTTGATCCTTCTATGCTGTCAAGCATAGAAGCTTCTTCTGAAAAGTCAAGATTGCAAATGCAGGAGGAACACGGGGCACACTGGGTTCATCCTTGACAAGAAATCTTAACGAGGCCCAAGATGTGCAGTCTTACCTGAGACTGTTTGACCCATTTTACAGTTAGTTATTGATCCACTTAAAGAGATCACATGGAAATTGGAGATTAAGTACCAACACCATTTTGAAATAGGTTTCAAATCATCTTTATATGATGCTACTGTTCCTTGTTTTACATTCTCAGACCCTTCCATGAGAAGAATGACTTCTAACAAAAAAATGGCCATCATTTTTATGAAGACAAAGTAATTCAAAATTGATTAAGTTACTGTTAAATCGTTCATTCTGTTATCCTCTCATATTTTCTCCAAGTTGGTTTATTTCTACATTGTACCCTCCCTTACAGTATTTTCAGATCAGCCCAATTGTTTAGTCACTTCTGATGAGAAATAAGATAGCTATCTTTAAGACAAAACTCCAAATTGTATTATTTCATATAACCATACAACAGTTGAGATTTTAAGGCACCTTGGAGAGAGTCTAATGCAGCCATCCCGTAGGGCCACCTGGAAGAGGTTTCTGGGGGCTTTGGTTGGATCTAAAACTTTTGCAGGAATGGAGACTTCACACCCTCTCTAGGCAACTCTTGCCAGACTCTGAGCATCCTCACAGTAAAAGGTTCCCCCTCTCCCTTACGTTGAAACAGAATTTCCTGTATTTCAGCTTGAGCCCATTGTCTCTCCTCCCATCACTGCACACCACTGAAAAGAGCCTGACTGCATCCTCCCTGCACCTTCCTTTCAGATATTTGTTCACATCAGTGAGGTCCCCCTGAACCTCCTCTTTGCCAAACTGAACAGTTCCAGCTCTCAATCCTTCCCAGAGGAGCAGATGCTCCAGTCCTCTAAATATCTCCATGGTGCCTTCCCTGGACTGGTTTCACTATGTCCACACATTTCATGTATGAGGGAGCCCAGCACTGGCCCAGGAGCTCCAGATGTGGCTTGGCTCAGCAGTGCTGAGCAAAAGCACAAGATCCCCATCTCAAACTGTTGGCAGCAGAGTGGCCAGGAAGCTGCTGACCCTCCTGGCCACCAGGGCTCATTGAAGGCTCATGTTTATGTTGCTTCCTCAACTTTTTCTATTCTCTGAGTTACTGTTCTGTGAATGTTGCTTATTCCTCAGTGCTGATAATATGAGTTTTACTGATCTTATTATCAGAAACCAAAATCATCATCACATCATTTTCCCAAATAGAATACTTTAAAACTTGTCAAGCTGCCACTGCTTGGCTTGTGTCACTATACCCCTTCCCTAGCACCCAGCCAAGTGTTCCTAGGAGCTGTTGATTTCCCTCCTCATGTGTTTTTTAACTACCACATCCTTTGGGTTGTGGTGGTAAAACATTAATGGACTTGGGAATAAAAATCATGGGGGAATTACAATCACAAAGTCATAGAATGATTTGTGCCATGAGCAGGGACACTTCACACTAGACCAGGTTGCTCAAAGCCACATCCAATCTTGAACATGTTGATGGGTACTTCAGAGGCATGAGAAAAGTGAACCTACAGCTTTAGTGAACTAAAGAAGGTATATTTTCAAGATGAGAAGTGAAATTCAGAAAGACAGTTTGTTATTAAAAGTGAAAAAATCTTTGTCAACAATTAAGTAAAAACCTCAGCTAAAGATGCAGCTGGAAATTACAGGCAACTCCCTTCAAAATGGAAATAGTTCCATAATATAAGATTATGGCCCACGGGGTTAAGAAGTGAAGCCATCACACGTCTCTCTCTCCCTTGTTGTTAATGCAACTGATTAAAAGCTGATTGACACAAGCAAGCAAATTTTGCCCAGCTATCTGTAAAGCCTGCAGCATAGGAAAGTATGTTTATGCAGTTTTCCTGCAGCTTAAAAAGCCACAAGTAGTAAATGTAAAGAGAATTTAGAACTTTGCTATAGCACTTATATATACATATATACACACACACACACACATGTACATATACACACATACAAAAAATTCAAGGGGCACATTATTTTGGCCCTTTTTCACATGATTTCTAGTTTTATTGCAGAAACATAGTGTCTTTGCGCTTCCAAGCATCACAGGAGTCAGGCTGGAATTGGTCAATAGCAATTGAACATTACTAATGCATGGACTTACACATGTTCATAGCAGTCACAAAATCCTGGTAGGAAAGCAGTCTCAGTAATATTATATTAATAGGTCACACAGCATTTGAGAAATGTTCAAGCTGTAGGAGTCAAAAAGAAATTGGGCACTCAAAAGTGAGGGCCCATAAAACAATTCATGGCATTGTCTGCTGTGCCATATATCAGCTCCACAGAACCTCTGACAGAAACCTGGGTCTCTCATCTCTTGCAGCAAACACCCATGGCTCAGCCAGATGTGCAGTTTGCAGCTTTGGTCCAAGTGGACAAGACGGTGTCAGCACAAAAAACATTCAGCTGGGAAGAAGAGAGGTGGCATTTTTCAACAGAAAAAAAACTGGAGGAATAAAAATAAAATTTTTCAAGAGTATGAAATATTTTGCCTTCTTATTCTAAAAATGAACACTTTGCTTAGTAGTCATGAGGGTTTTAAAAGCATTACGACAGTTAGCCAAGTCTGACACTCAGCTGGTATTTTACCTACTGCAAAACACAAGAACAGAAAAGCCATGATAAATTGTTACTTTATTTTCTGACTATAAACTTTCATCATTAAATGAAAAAAATAAAGCCGCTCAAAGATTAGCTACAAATAAGCAAAATTCTGAATGAAAACATACTGGTAAGGATCTATAGTTTAACTATTTTGTCTGGAAATGTTTTGTTTTTACTTTTCCTAAGGAATAAATGCAGTACACAAGGAGTTGTATTATTAAAATAAGATAGCATTTCTTAAACTTAGTGTTTTCTGCAACAAGAAGCTGAGACAGAGGAACATAATTTTAGTCATAATGTCTTGTGATAGAAAGATGTTTGGGGTCATTATGTCCCCTTACAATGAAGGAAAGATATGGAACCCAAAGGAAAACTGTCAGATACTTGACACATCTGGAGGCAGAAGGTTTTGAATCTCCAGAAAATGTCACCGATTAGATAACACACGTCTAACTGGACAAAAGCACTTGTATCTCCTCTAAAATAAATGAAGAGATGAGAGAACAGAGAGGAGGCAGTTCCTAGATAATCACCAGAAAAAGGACTGATGGAAGAGAGAAGCAAACTGCACAGAAGAGTCTCTAAGATTCTTTAGAGGCAGCTGAAGAACTTGGAATGAATGGATTTACTAAGTAAAAAAGAGTAATACCAATCACCTTAGCCAGAATTAACATGGGAGAAGAGAGATCCAAAGCATTTAATTCCCAGCCAAGAGAAGCATACATAAAGGAGGGGTCAGTTTTTCAAACCACAAAGTGTGCATGGCTGTGGGAAAGAGTGAGGTTCCTGTGTTTATAGTACAAAGTGATGTGAGAGTGTATGAAGAATACTCAAGAAGAAGAGGAAAAATTTTAAAAGTTTTTGGGAGGAAAAAATAATTGAAGAGTTTGCAAAAGGCAAAATATTAAAAAGACACATTGTGTACATGTGCAAGAATTCACATTTTACAGTGACTAGAGGTAAGTCCTATCTACTAACTTACATGGAAGAGAAAAAAAAAGGGAATTTTGCTAAAGTAGAGAAATGAAGCTAACTGCTAAAACCTAGAAAGGAAACATTTGTCAAGAGGATGCAGATAAGGGCAAGATATAAATGTTGCAAGACACTTCCTGGAAAAATTGAAAATAACATCAGCTATATTTATGTTTCATTTATTAAAGAGAACAAATCCAGGGGATTTTATTTCAGTCTTCACAATCTTCAAAGTAGTTTCATGAAAACTCATGTGTACTTACAAACCAAGCAGATTCCATGTCAAACTCATTGGCCCCTTAATTTTTGATGCTGCTATTTTATCATTACAAAACTATTCAGATTCAACAGATTGGCTTCCAAGCGAGCTAAATCACAAAAAAAATATTGTTTATTATTATTACCCTAGATTTGGTAGAAGTGAACAAGACTACACTACAAGGTACATATATTAGAATTTACATCTTTGAATTTCTATCACACACACCTCAAATTATGTCAGGGAGGCACCGGTTCCAGCATTCAGAGTCCCAGTATGTGATACACTGCAATGTAATTTACAGCAGACCTTGCACATTAAGCTTTCATGATGGTAGCTGTGTGTTTCATTACTTTTTAAAGAGAGATTTAGATGATACTGATTTGTCCCACATACACAGACCTTACAAATAACTGCCTGTGTTAGCATCTCTCTGCTGATTCAGGTCATGTTTTCTGTTTCTCTCCTTGAGTGTTCTTGGCCAAAGGTGCCATTCATTTACTTATATCAGACTTTCACCTTATATTAGGTATATCACCATATATATCAGTATCTCAGCTCCTAAGCAATACTTCACATAATAATTACATTAGTTTGCTTCTCCACCCTTGTGCACCAACACATTTTGCTTCAATCAAGGATTGAAAACAAGCTATCCACCCACTCAGCTAGCCAAATGCCGAAGTGTCCCCAGATTTCTTAGCTTTCTTTTGGCTGTAAAATGATCTTCCAAACATGAATGGGCAGTAAGCATCATAGCTGGCTTCTCATGTTTGCAAGCAAGTAAACAATTCTTTGCATAACTCCTCAGCTGCATAGATGTGTGCCAAGCTGCAGCAGCTCACGGCTGTTGATAAGAACTGCGCAAGATGCACCGAGAGCATCAAGAAACAGCTGCCTGCAAGGATGAAGCAGCAAAGAAAAACCACTGAATTCAAAGCAGGATGTCTTCCTCCTCTTTGCTACAGAACAGGAGGGTTTAGGCTCTTTTCAGGCCAATTTGTCACATCCTACCGGAATGCTGATATCAAGGATAATCCCACCCTGGCACTCATTGCAGTTCTGTGGCAGCACAGCCAGAAAAATCCTAGTACTTGCTGGTGGGAAGGAGAAATTCAGCACAAAAAACTTGGGAAGAACTTGGAAAAATCAGTCTTTTGGAGGGACAGATGAGAAATGTGTTGAGGCTAAAGACTTTGAAGTTACTTTGTGATCTGCAAGAGGAAGTGGACCAGCTCACACCAACTGAAACCCAGCAAGACACATGCCTTTCTTATGTAGGCAGAAGAGTAAGGGACACAATGCATGGCTTGAAGGCAGCATCTGACAAAACATACATCTCCCTCACACCTTTCTTGCCTCACTTATTCTTTGTCCATATGTAAATTTAACACAGAGGCATGTCTTTTTTTCTTGTTCAAATCCAAGTCCTCATAAGTCATTGCCTCTGAACACAACAGGAAGAATGCCAACCCAACTATTTTTCCCTCTAGCGCTTAGGCACAGGCTACATTTTTCAAGCCCTGGCTTCAGCCTCGCTCTCTGGTCCAGTTCTTTGAGACGACATGACAGCTCACTCACACCTCATTCTGCAATTTGCAGAGAGAACTATTTGTTCTCTTGCTGCAGGGGTGTAAAAGCCAAACTGTCTTGGGACTCCAGGGCAGATTGAGGCTCACCCTGCAGCTACAGCCTTCAGCAACAGCTGGCATTGGTACGGCACGATAAAAGCAGTGAAGAGGCCTAAGACAATTAAACAAATTGATGGTCTTGCTACTGAACTTTGGTGCTTTAATAATACTTATTGCTTGAGAAGAGATAAATCTTTCCAAGATGGGTAAAGGCACTACAGTTACCAGGCAGGGTTTGGTGCAGAGACAAGAGACTGCTCTGCACACGTTACTGCCCACCACACTGAGGAGATGCCGAGGAAAACACAACTAAGAGAATGTCAGCTAAAAACCAGCCCAAGTCAACAGGTTCTATATGAGGCATCTTGGGACTGGAGGAATGGAAAGGCAACAGCTCCACTGTTTTCAAAGTGTCTCTGTGGAAGGACTTGGGAGTACCTTGAGCCCGATAAACTACATGCCCGAGGGCACCCACACAGCCTCCTGGCATTACAACCCAATTCCCCTCAGCATATGTAGGACCCTCAGTAAGTCTGAAAGCAGCATTTGTCCTTGTGTATTGTACAAGAAAGCTGAGTACTCCTTACAGATTCCCTGCTCTCACCCCACAGCAGAGAGGGCTTTTCTTTGACCACTATTCAACAGTCCACTGGTACTAAATCTAGTCCCCAAAATCATTCAATAAGCTGTTTTTCTTCAATCTGTGCTAATAAAACTATACAACACTATAAACATTTTCCACAGTGGACTCCAAGATGTTTGGTGCTCTAGTTGGAAACACTGCTCCTTTTATTTTTACATTACAGCAGATCCTTATAGACACAGTTCCCGTCAAGCCACCAAATATTTTTGTCTTTTATTTTCTGCAAGGAGAGCACTAGAGCCCTTTTGAAATCTAAGCGAGACTTATGACCAGCTATTGGGTGACTATTATCACTACAGATCTAAGCACATTACAAAATCAGACTCATCAGAAAAGCAGAGCAATGGCCAGGGAACAATTTTCCCTTCTGTAACTGTTCCAATACACAGGTGGACCACACCAGAAAGATCAACATTAACAGGAGCTACAGGACCCACATCTCTCAAGCGGGGAGAAAGAAACAGACTCCATAGAGAGCAAAATTTCCTTTCCATCAAACACTTAAGCTAAATCTAAGGAAAGGCATAAACCAACTACTCTGATAAGCTTTGTCATTGTCTATTAATCTTATCAATAGGACATATTCTCCCTTTCTGTCCCATGTCTGAGAAGTGCAGGGCAGGTAAAGCAAGAGTAGAAGTATGACATATGAAATCCAGCAAAGCACTATGCCCATGCTGCTGCAGGCTTTTCTGTCAAAGGGCTGACAGAAATGCCCATGTTTTGGTTAGGCAAAGTTTACAGGAAGAGGTAATATCTTTTATTAGACCAACTGATACAGTTGGAAAAAATAGACAAGCTTCTGGGCATAGAAAGCCTTTCCTGAAGGAGGATTTGTTTGTCTGAAGCATCTGTTTTTTCCAACTACATTGGTTCATCTAATAAAAGATATTACCTCTGTGTGCAAACCCTGCCCCCCTCACCAGTCTTTGAATATCGTGCCTGTGGCAGCAATACTATTGCAATTACTTTAGTATTGATGGTTTGCAGTACAGACTTCTGCATTTGGTCTAACAGGCATCAACTCATTTCACAAAGAAAAGGCTACCATTTTTAAAGGCAACACTTTATTATATATTATACTCACTGCCAACATGGGCCAGTGTAAAGCTGATGGTGATAAAGGCCAAACAAATCCCTACCCCAAGAACCATTCTAAGTCTTAATTTTTACAAATCATTTTGTGAAGTGACACTTTCACATGTGAACTACGCCCTAAAGGGTTTATCATGAGGATGCACATTTACACACCAGAGAGAAAAACACAGAAACCAGTAATGCCTTTAATGCACAGTGGCCCTCAAGGATGGTTTTTGTGTCTTATGGACTTTGATGCTCTGAGTCCTTCTGGTGGAAGGGATGAAGCAGCTGTCTGACCTGCTGCATGGGCAGGCACTGCTGCTAGGACATGCACAGAGACCTGAAAGATCATGTTCAGCTTATTAAGACATACTTGTCCTTCCATAGTCTGCCACCGAGTTTAGCACAAATCTAATTGAAAAGCATTCATACTGCAAATGAGAAAAATCAGTTCTTACCCTCAACTTAAAATACACTGTTATTTATTATAAAATGGGCCATATTTAGCTACTCTTCACTGCTGTCTCTGCTCTCTCACAGGTGAGCAGTTTCACTGCAAGAAGGGTGTCAATAAGAAAATCACAGTTAAATAATTCTCCAGTGAAATACATTTTGTGGACATATGCTATTACTAAGACATATTCCGAGTTTTATTTCAAACATCTATGAAGCAAAATGCAAAACATTTTCCGTGACATATCTGAAGAATGGTAGAAATTTTTATTACAGATTTGTTTGCATTCAAATTACATCAAATGAATGATCTGTATTACTGTTTGGCTCAGTAGTGTAACTACAGATTAACCAGATTAATTTCAGTGGAATTTCTTCACAGTTTTGCTTTGCCACACAAATCGGAATGGATGTGGTAATTATTATAAAATTATTTGACATTTTATATATTGTAGTTCATATGTATCACGGTGTATACACGGTGGTTGATGTTTTGCATTTTTAAAATGAAAATAACAGCCAAAAATAAATTTATTTTGTAAGCAGAATTTTATAAGCTGATCTGGCAAATATTTATCTCTGAAGTATATTTAAAACCTATTAATACATATTTATGCAAATATCAGTTACTCTCTTGAACCTTATTTTGGGGCTGGGAAGTGGAAAAATGATTTTTTAAAAGATGTTTATGTACAGAAATGAAGTAATAAAACAATCCACAGCCTGATTACACACCCAAAAAAGGCCAGACTAAGCAGAAATGCAATAGCAAAGGACTATAATTTTAAAAACTATATAGGGGGGTTGAGAGAAGGGGAAGGAAGAAATTAATTTCTGCATGCTTCAAAAAGTCCTACAGATTTTAGCTTACTGTTTTTTTCTAAGTCCCTACAACTTTCCCCATACTGGAAAAATTTTAGGGTAATGAGAAAGACTTTTTCCTCAAAGCAGAAGCAGTATAAGCACTACAGTCTCAAAATACTTTATACATAACATGCTGTTTCTTCACTGTGCTTTATAAATACCTGCAAAAACTAAGTGAAAATGAGACACAAATTTTGTTCCACTGAAAAGCAGACTTTTGCACTCACTTCAATGTAAACAAGGAGATGACCAAAAAAAAAATGAGCTTCAGAAATTGTCTAACGTTGGAATAAAACTGCATTTTTGTTAACCATGCTACCCTGGTGTGAGCTGACCTTCAAAAAGGCTTGTGTGGTTTGAAGCTGTCTTCCCATGCAGGCTGTGGTACAGCCCAGAAGCCACAGATAGCAGCCATTAGTTGCTCAGTACCATGGCACATCAAATATTCGAAGGAACGACCTCAGATTTTTTCTGCAGGCATCACACATTATATACTCAGTGTTGGTTCAAACCTTCTGTGGTTATGAAGCAGAAGGTAATCTTCATGTGTTCTCACATTTGGGCTAATAGTTATTTGTGTTAATATTATTTATGTATCGTGTGCTTTCAAGGCTTGTTTAGGAGACATTAATGGAGAACAGGTCACGCAGTCTCGCATGGAGTCCTTAACAGATGAAGAAGGGCTTGTAACTGATAAATGCCAAAAGGTATTAGTTATTTTGTTCATGAAAATAGTTCTCTACATGCTCTGCAGAACAGGCACCATTTGATGAACACCACAGACAGGAGCAATGCAGTCATACCTCATCTAACTTCTCATTGCAAGGTTAGTATTGATTTTCTTCAAGCACTATTCAATCAGCTCACAGCCACACACCTGGTGCATAAACCATCACCCTGCTTCATAAAGAAGAACAGTACTTAGTAGTTGCTGGGTTTTTTTTCCCCCCCACACACAGCAGAAAAAACCACAGGTGACTTATTTAAAAATTGAGGAAGAAGGCACTCCAAAAGACACAGGACTGAGATAACAGCATTAATGGATGATGAGCTGCCTCATGGCCATATTACACTCCAAGACTTGTCTGGTCTCTAAGACAGCTCCACACAGTGTTGTGTGTTTCTATTCACAGCCACAGAAAGGTTAGGCTTTCTTTATACCTGTTGCTTTTGTTGTGTCAAATGCAGATATTGAGGCATGAAACATACCAGACATCATGGTTGGTTTGCACAAGTTGTCTAGAAGAAACTAAAACTCCAACCAAGGTATTTCAGACAGCATGGAATACAATGACCTAAAGGTCCACACACCTCTTTGACACCTTTCAGCTATTTATAGTATTTATAGATGGAGCAAGATAGAAAATTACACATAACAATGAGATTGCTGAATTTCTGGTTCTATGTAATACTCCAGACTCCATGTTAAGTGGCCTCTAAGCCATCCATGAATGCCAAGATGAGCAGAGAAACAAGGAAGAAGTCTGCTGAACCTGAACTGGAAAGAACTTCAAAACCTCTGTTCACTGTCTCCATAAGAATATTAGGGGAAAAAAAAATACAGTAAAATTCTTCATGCAAATTGCCATCTGGGCCAGGAAGCTGAGCACAATACTGTTTTCATCATCTTTAATGATGCACAGTTTAGTTCAGGAGGAGGGGGGAAGGAAATGGGACCAACCTTTGACCAGTATGACAGCAGTATAAGTAATCCCTTATTGCATTATGAAATGATTCATACATGGAGACCTGTTACATTACTGGCCTGTTAACAGTATCACAGCTCCTTACTTGGACTTTTTTTCCATTTTGTTTTACATCAGACAAGCCTATTGCTGTCATTTGTAAAGAACAGAATAGCTGTTACAGTTTTAATATCAAACACAGGAAAAAAAAATACACAGCAGCTGTTCATATTTTTTAGGAAGTCTGTTATAATAATGATGTCATGGAAAAAGGCTGGAATCTATTAAAATGGATCAGACAGGCAAGCCATTCAAAGCCTCCAAACAATATGCATATACAAGTTGCACTATGTCCCTTACATTAAAATAAAAACACACAAATAGTGGAGTTCCTTAGAAATATTATTGAGATCAGGCAATTAAGGTAATTTTATAGATTCACTTCAATAAATTCAGTTTACTACTAGAACTACCCAGTAAAGCAAAATGCAAAAGCAAAATACAAAACCAGCTCACTATTAATTAAGCTCACATTCACCTATAAAAGCATTTAAATCTATTTTTAAATCACTGGCTCAAGCTACATAGGAACAAAGAGAAGCAAAAGAGGCAGTAGTGGATAGTTTGGGAACTAATAATCCAACTTAGCTTGTTTTTTTTTCCAGCCTCCACCAAGTCAACTATGTATGACATCAAGTTTTGAAGATTCTGAGTTACACTGATGAGTTCACAAGTAAAGATGAAGCATTACAGATGAAGCATTATAAAATCCAAGATCAAATTAAAAAGACATTCTTAAATCTCTTCCTTTTCAAACCATCAAATAGATTTTGTACCTGCTAATTATAAAACACCACATAAAAAAACCTAAAATCAATGAAAATACATCAAGACTCAAAATATTAAAGAAAGTATAAATTTGTTTAAAGTGGTAATTACAGCAGGTCATCTGAAGAGATCTGTTTGATGGCAGCCCTGGTCAGTTTTGCACAAATAAGTTCTATGCATTTATTATACTCCATATTCAGCTATACTCAACATTACAACTGCAGCTATCTATAAAAAAAAAAAAATCAAAACTTACTATCAGAACTCCAACCCGAAAATTGAAACTGCTAAGCAGAATTAAAGCCCCAGAAAACAATGACCCAAACTTCACGGACACTTCCACACTGAGGCCATTAAACACCTCCTCCTGCAAATGGGTATGTATGAACAAATTTGAGTTCACACAAGTCTGAGTGCCAAATCTGTTCCCCACTATCCTGCTCACATTTCCAATGCCGATAATAGGTTAGGCACACAAGTGGCTCTGTGCACTTCTCTAAAGACTCAAAAGATTTGAGCCAGGGCACAATAAAATTAGTCCGAATGCCTTATCTTAGGCACCTCACAGTGTTAATAAATTTTCACTTTAAGCTGTTATTGCATATAATAAAATAGCGTTAACATTTCAGATGAACGTTCAGGGCAGCTTATGAACTATTCAGTGATTAATGTCCTTGTCTCATGTTTTCAATTTTCATTGCTAGTGGAGGTCATATGTTATGATGTCAGTTTGAATCTAGATTTCCATTTTAAGCAAATTTAATTTAAATTATGATCCTAAGGCATATGGCAAAAACCACTTAAAATTTCTTTACTGAGTAAATTTATTCACTATGCTAATAGGATGAATTTCACATTATGGTGCCACTTACTTATTAAACAAACACAGTTTGGGTGGATGGTCCCAGACAGTAAAGGTGCCATAGGTTGAATGTGCAGGAGCAGAATTCATTTATACCAAGATTTAACAGCACACTTGCCAACCTTGAGTGCAGGAGTTTGCAAGACTCAGCCAATAATAGGAAATTAATCAAATCCCCAGAGCATGATGTAAATTGAATCTGCCAAAAGGATTCAGAAGGAGGAAGAACAGAAGTCTTAAAAGATATCTGAGCTGGAGGAAGGCTTGGGGCATATTTTCCTTAGGAGTTAGTGGGATGGAAATGTTTCTTGAGGCCTCTCACTAGTAAGACACTCATCCATGCTCATCAGATGAAAAAAATTCCTCACCAAATTGCAAAGAGAAGTTTTATGAGACAGCTGTGATCAGAGGAAGGTAGGTGGCCAGTGAAAGGACTGCTCTTCTCTCCTCTGTCCATCCCACCCTTGCCCTCCTTCTATTTCCTCTGGACTATTGCTGCCCTTTTCATGACTGCTTCATGTCTGTGACATCAGCTTACACAACTAAACCCCTTGAGATCTACCTCTGTCTTCTTTGTCCCTGCTCCCCAAAAGAAATAGTCCTCAGGTGGTTGTGCTCCCTAGGACAACTCACTATGGGCCCAAATAACAGTCAGCTCAATAATCTGATGGTTTCAAGGGTATAGAGCAACAATTTTCTGTATATTGCCATGCCCTTTTCTCATGTGCATTGGTTCCATGTGAAACATTAACAAAAAGTTATTTCTGATGAAGTTATTAGGTTTGATGTTCTGGCTTATTATTATTACTATTTGTTCTTTCCATAGAAGAATTATTAATAGAATAACAGTAACAAAGTTAAAGTCTTTCTCAAAGTAAAATCAAGCTGAAATGGGTTTCTCAGGTATGCAATTCATGAAGCACCATAGTTATTATTGCTTTTTTCTATAATTTATTATTGATTTTTTTCCAGGAATATATGGTAGTGCAAGTATGCAAATTAAATATTTCTATACAGCCTTTGAATTACAATTTCTTATATTGGTAAAGCAGTGATAGTAACAACCAGTACAACCCACTGGAATTACTTTAATAATGACATAAGGAAGCATATGCAGAATCTACATAGTCACTAAAATTTCAAAGCTCCTTTTGAATTGGTCAGGTGTTAAAAAAATTCCTGCTAAAAGAGTGAACAATCTCCTGTAGCATTTTACAGTCAGATGCCTATAATGAAGCATATGCCAGCTCAAATATTTTGTATTACACAAGTATATTTCTAAAAACAAGGAATAGTACAGGAATTACATGGAGAAAGCATGGACCTACTTATGGGGTTTTCTGTGTTTAATTTACTAAGGCATTTCTTTTTCCCCAAAAATGATTGAACTAACTAGGAGCTTCATATAATCTGTCCAAGGCATTGCCTTCCTCCAGGTGCTATTTTAAGCACAGAGAATCCAAAACACTTTGAAAGGTCTTTAGTGTGAAGCAATAAAGCCATTTACATTTATGCAGATGTACAACCAAAAGCCATGTACACATCCACACAATTACATTGGTACTGTTATTATCTTTGTAATCATTTTCAAATTCAGGCAGATAAGCAACTAACTAGGATATTGTACAAGCAGGAACAGCATTTGCTATCATGTAGTTAAATATGGTAAATATATTACTAACCTTAAAATGTCTTAAAAAACAATATTAAAAAAAAAAGTTTTGTTAAAGGAAATATTTCAAAACACGTTTAAACACCTAATAATAAAAATACAAATTTTCTGCAAGAATGGGAACAAATATTTGGGACAGACAAAGAAAATTAATAGCATTTTAACAGTCGTAAGAATCCTTATATACCATGTTCCTATATAAATAAAGATTCACATATAAAAGATTATATTTAGTTCATTTATTTTGCATATAATGTTTGGAATATAACATAGCTTTTTATTTTTTTAATTCTTCCATGCAACTTACTGTCATTTCAAGGTTAGCACATCCATTTTTATAAGAAAAGGCTAAAACTGTATTTTAAACTTACCAGGCATTCATTCTTTTTCCTTTCAAAATCTAGGTATAAGTAACAAAGCACCTGAGTCTTATAAATTTTCTAACACCAAATGCAAATTAAGTCGTGAAATTGCTCTAGGAAAAGCTCCAAGAATGTAAACCCAAAGGAACTTCAAAACAATTTCTCAACTTCAGTCTCTTTATGATGCTGAGGCAAGGTAACAGAATACGGTACAGTCAGGAAGCACTATCTGCATATGGAAAAATGTTTAATTTTCCAATTTCAGCAACTTCCTGTATTATGTTTGTAAGTTCTAAGATGAAATAGATGTATACAAAAAGGAAGAAACTGAAAGGATGGCAAGGGCTCTGTAGATTAAATAGGTCACACAGTTTTCAGTGGCCTGTTTCAAAGTGGACTGATAGCTCATAACTTAAAGGACATCATATATTTTGTAAGCATCTATCATTTTCTGTGTTTCTCCTCTTTTATTTGGGGTCGAGTGAACTGCTTGCCTGTCAGACTGTCTCAGTCCACATTAGAAGTAAAAAACACACAACTCCCCCTATTATGTGATAAGGTAAAACTGTTCCTATTTTGTTTTAACATCAGCTCTGACTATAAGGCTTTATAACACCATCTCTAGCAAAGTGGGAGTTTTCCCATTATGAAGTGAGTAATTATTTAATCTTTCGACAATCCTCCTGAAAACACTGAAATCTGGGTTTCTTAAGCACTAGGCAGGAGTTTTAGCAGATTGTTTAAACAAAGAGCTGATGACATTTTGCTCTGCAGATCTACCTCTTGTTTACCCCAGGGGAGACATCAGTCAAAGAATGACAGCTTAACTTGCCAGGAATGCTATTATTTAGCAATAACCCCAAGGGGACTAGGGACATTTCCTGCACACGAAGTTTAGAGTTTAGGTCTCCCAGTGGGTATCTGGAAATATGAGATAGACAACGACAAGCACCCTGCACCAGAGTCACGCTGCCAGCACCTTGTGTCTGTGTGCCCATTACCTCCAGCCACTTTCTCAACTGGCTCCCATTTTTCTGTCAGAAGACAATTCTTTATAAATCCTTTCCTAACAGACATCCTAGGTACTAAGCATTCAAAATACTAACATCAGTCAAACTTGAGAAAGACATCTGTCTTTGGCAAATATCCTGCTCGTATCGCTGTGAGCATCTCAAATGATTTTTTCTTCAGCTTTTCAATGTGTAGTTCATTAAGAGTGAACACTTCTGTGTTTACTTTATGGCAGTGCTTATTAACAATAGTCTTTATAAAAAGGAAATTAGTTAACTCAGTTTTCTTACCTGTAGAACTATTACTTTTCAAGAAGTATTCTTGTCTCACAGTTTAAGTAAGATGATATAATCTACAACAGAGCAGAAAAATATATCAATTACATATGATACTTACATTTAACATTAGTATTAGAGTTCAGTCACACTTGAGCAAACTGACAGATACATTTCTAACTATTTTCATGGTGTGGCATATGTTTTATGTGGCACATATCAAGCAGCCATTGTACAATATTGCACAGACTTACTAATAAAAAATACCTTTTTCCTTTTCCAGTGCTCCTTCTCAGACAAGATCTAAGAGTTTTATCTACCATGCATTACTCATAACACTCATGCTGTGGTTAGATAGATTAAATAATTAAGGCCATGCTGACACAGTATTTCTTGTCACTAAACACCCCAATCAATTGAATTAGGTACTTTAGGAAAAGGTACATGACTGAGGGCTGAGATGCACTCAACTCCCATCAACTTCTAATGAGCTCTTCAGTAAAAACATGCAAAAAAAACCCCCACACTCCCTAAAAGTATGGATCTGATTACATACCAGAGAAACCTAATTATAAATTAACACCCTGAACTGCAGCTAAACAAAATACTGAGAGCCTGAGTCTCTACTGACCAAAAAAGGCTCCCTGTCCAAAAAGCAGCAGCCACACCACAAAAACGTTCCAGCCAAGACATCCCACATTTGTTTGCACCATCTCCCACCAAGGGCAGAAGCTATGGGCTCTAACCTTTCATACAAGTTGCTGAAAATGCCATATGCATCACAACCAGTTACATCTGCTGTTCTTCAATCTGCATCTAGTGCCAGGCTTGTGCCAAGTTTTCCATTTAGTGTTCACTAAGGGCTCTGCTGACTTGGTTTTACAGAGAGACTGACAGAGTCAGACCAAGAAGTTTTGTTCTAAGAAACAGTCTATGTTAACCTCTGCAGAACTCAAATAAGTTTTTCTTTCCTGGTTTGGGGTGTTGTTTTGTTTTTCTTCTTCAACTACTTCTTCAACCTACCTAGGGCCAGTATAAGCTGCCTCTGCTCTAGGAGAATTTTCTGGCATAACCATCACAAAAAATTTATACCTAGCCTACATAAAGAGCACAGCCCTGAGCCAAAAGCCAGCAGAAGGGAACAGCAGCAACACTATTTCACTGCTCAAATATCTTAAGGCCACAGTGTTGAGCCTTTGCTCTCTGTGCTGGTTCTCCAAGCTAGACAGGCAACCACAAGCCTCAAATTACACTTCATTGATCCAGGGAAACTGAGGTGGTGTTCAGTTTCAGTTCTGCAACCTGCATGTTGACCTGCCTGTTTGTTGGCCTAAACAATGAGATTTCAGGAAATGAGGCGTTTGCACTTTGTCCAAGTCTTGTTTTTGGAGAGGGGGATCTCTGCCTCAGAGGCCTAGGTTGGTATGGAAGGAAAGCATAACATCTGGATCCAGGCTCTTGGGCTGCATTCCTGCCCTGAGAGAGTTTCTGCTTCAAATTCAGTATGACCAAAATAAACACAAACCTAGAAATGGGAGGTGGTCTCAACTAGCTCAAATTTTTTTAGCATAATGTTTTTGTTACCTCTGGTAAAAGTGGAGGATATATTTAGAAAGAAAACAGGGAGATTAGAATTGTTTGTTCAGTAATTTTTTACAAACATGCATTCCCACTTTTGGAAGATTTCATACAGTCCATCAATACAAAACCAAATCCTAACCATTTGCAATAAAAAAATATATAGTTTATAGAAATTTTTAAAATTCACGTAACACGACACTAATAAGACCCACAGTAATGGAGTGCCAGCAGTTAAATGTAGAAACAACCTATATGATAAAAAAAATTCTTAAGTTTCTCTATAAAATAAGTAAAATTTTTTGTGCAAACTTTCCATTAAATTAAATGACAGAATAAAGTTGCTCAAATGCACAATGCAGGAATTCCAATTTGAGACTCAAGCAAAGACCTTTGTTTCTTTCTTTCGTGCCATGAAAACAATTCCAAAAAGATGCTTATAAATGACCTATCTTAACCCCCCACCCACCACCCAAAAAACCCCCATACAATAGGAATAAATGACACAGAAGACATTTTCGAGAAACAATGTTCACTTCTCTCCTGAAAGTAAGAAACACTATCTCATTGTCTTCATGTATGGCAAATAGAAGCCTAGAGCTGCAGTTACTTGCTTGCAACCATAAAAGAATTGTGATCTGGTGTCTAACTCAATCTACCGTAGAACATTTGTATCAGCTTATCTTCCTTTAAAAATCTGCATAACTAAAGTACTGTTGCACTGAAGCCTTGCCTTATGCCTACAAGCAACATTTTATTATTTATTCTTGCTAACTGATTTGTCAAATTCCTTGTCTACATTCAGAAGGCACCTTCTGTTTGGAAAGAAAATCTAGTACTTATGGACTTCAGGTTGACAATACCCACCACAGCTAAGCAAAGACTTTTTTTTAAAAACAGCTTAACACACTTTTTTGATGTGGTGTTGTTTGTTTTAACAAAGTTCTTGTCAGCTTTTCTCTTGATTTTGCTTCAATTTAGATAAAAATATTTATGAAATTCATGTTCATAAGCCAGCAGCCACTTCTTGGCAATTTTAAGCTATTTTTATTCAGCAGCATCTGAAAAAAATGCCTACGTGGCACAAGTTTATGCAAGTGCTTCATTGCAATAAACCAAGATCCTGAAAAGGGCAAAGAGGACAACATTTCATCACATTAGTATACTTACTGTCTACCACAAACACGGAGGAGAACCCTCCACAATAAAAACCACTGTTGTAAATTCAGTTCAGAAATTTTTCTTGCTCAGAGTGTACCTGAGGTACTCTGCAGTAATTTATTGCAGAGATCCACCTGTATGTCCCACTAGCAACAGATGGACCATGCAGAGTAAGTTTCCTTTCCCATTCTTAGGTACCAGATAACCTTTTATTGTACAATAATGTCTTGGCTTAGATTTTCCTTGTACTTCCCAGCACAAGAAAAAGAGACAGTAGAAAACAGAACCAATAGAAACCCAGCTGAGACAGTCCCTTCAAAACCAGCAACATGAAAAATTAAGTTTCACCTTCTTATCTAGAATATGTAAATGTTTCAGATTCTGATCTCAGGCCAGCTTCCACCGACAAGAGCAGTGTGGCTGCCAGAGGAGCTGCCGCTGTCCATCTGCTTCACACTGATACAAGACTGCCATCAGATCTGGGTCATCTCACCTCGGAGTTTGCCACACACGTAAATTTAGGGATCACACACAAAAGTGGTTGTGCTAACTGCAATATAATTTATGGACAAAAACTATTTTTAGGCTTTTCCCTTCCACCCACTAATGTGAAAACACTCATTTATCTACATAAATGAAAGGGCAATTTCTTTATATTTGCTCTTTCCAGGGGAACACCCATGCAGTATGTTTACCCATATGTCTATGGAAAATAGAAAAAATACACCCATAGTATATAAAATATACTCTATAAAATACCAGAGAATTAATATATTTTCTACTATTCAAACACTACAAATATGTGCACCTAACATTCTAGAATAATAGAGCATTTTGAGTAAGAAGGGGCCTTTTAAAGGTCATTTAGTCCAACCTCCCTGCATTAAAAACTTTATGATAGTCACATGAATATGCATTGCCTAATAATCACTTTGGAGGGTTTATACATGTTACTAATTGTGAAATGCCTGTGCACATACTCCCAGATGACAGAAGGATTTTAGAAAGCAGCCACCAGAAAATGCATGAGGAGTGTGATGTGCCAAGCTGCTGCTTGCTGGTAGCCCCTGCACTATTCCCTCCTGCTTGTAATCACAAGTCACTGGTATGCTGGACACACTGGCACGGAGCTGTGCTCTTTTCACTCAAATCAAGCAAGTCCCAGTGGAAAGAACAATTCAGTGTTCCAGCAACTCAACATGGAGCACCGACTTTGAATAAACTTTAACGAGGTGTTCATGGCCGAGAAATAACAGCAGGGAATCCCTGAAAGTTTCAGACTAATTGGCATATGCCTTTCTATGTCAGGAAAAAAAATAAAAATGCAAAACCCGACCCTTGTTGTTCTGAATAGATAACAAGTCACATTACAGAGCTCCAAAGCTGCACCTCAACCAAAACATGATATGCTAAACATAGTTGAAATACAAAAAGAATGAAAAAAGACAGAACAGCTGGACTTGAGCTTGAATGGCACATTCCATCTTATGTTCACAACTCTAAGTCACTATAAACATCAGCTCATCCACATGTACACAACTCAGGTACACTTCCTACATCCTCTACCATTGTTTTCTCAGTCACAAGAAACACAAAAGAAACAAAGTATCGCATATAGAACCAATCCTTCAGTTTACAGACTCAGTATTCTCTCTCATCTCTCTTTTTGCAAGTTAAATTTACAGCGCAGAATGTGGCAAAAGACAGCAAATTATGAGGTGGTAGGAGCAGGAGACACCTGCCATGTGGGTCTCTGTTTTAAAGGACATGTAACTGAGGGACTCAGGTCTATAGCATAGGTTTACTCTGACAACTACAGGTGTGTAGTTCTTAGCTAGACAACAGTCAACCAGTTGGATCAGCAGCATGTCCTTACTTTTCAAGGTCTTAGAGAAGGGTTGGCTACAAAAAACATAGTTTTTATGAAACTGACATGTTTAATAGCCACCAAACTAAAGGGAGGATTATTGGCATGATCCTTATTAAATGTCAGCTGACACAATGAATGCCACAACTCAAAGACCAGCATGAATGTAAGTTACACTTCTGCTGTCTCTGACAGATGTGCTCAGCAAAATTCTGCAGTTCGGGGCCACTCTGCGCCATCTGGTTCCATTAATGGTGGGACATATCAGGGGCATGGAGCAAATCACTCATGGGGACAAAAATGCAATAGCCCCCAACTCATAACCAGAATTCCCTAATTTGGGAAGTCACTTTGCTTGCTCTGAGTACAGCCATGGTGTAAGTGTCTTAGGAGGGATAGGAGGCTTTCAGGTTCTTTTAGCTGTGTCAATGTACACCAGGTGACAAAGAATTGGCTTGGTTCCATGTGTATCTCCTGCATTAAATTTGCACATGGGAAGTAAACCTAATAAGGAAACCAGAGGAAACAGAGCAGAAGGGAAAGCAACAGCTTAGTTGCTCCCTGAAAAAGAGAGGCAGATTTTCAGACAGAGCACTGGCTGCAAAGCCAAGCTTCGTATTACAAGTGAGGAAACTGCTTCCTGGTGTTTGATCTGCCCACTTTAGTAAAAGAGCGCTCACTAAATGTGGCATCAAAGGCATTCTAATTGTCATCATTACTTCCACCTGTCCCCTGAAATACAACTCCAAATACCATCTAAAACCTCAGCCTCAGAGTGGCAATGGTGTGTGCTTCTATCTAATGCTACAACATGAGCAGTCTCGGTCACATCTTGAGGATTATTCTGCATGAGACACTGCTCTGACGTAGAAGTAAAATGTTGTCACCCTGTCCCCTAAGTAATACATTTGCTCTCTATGACCTATCAAGATCAGCTGTTCAAACTTCCTCTTCAAAGAGGAATTTTTACAAGACTATTTTTAAGGAGTTAGGTTTTGTTTTTAACAGAGTAACATAAACTCTTCATAGGAAATTAATGTCTATAATCATTGCTGCTCCTACTGAATAAAATCAGACCAATAAGTGAACAGCCAAGCAAACAAAACAATGCAGTGAAAGTGCAACTGAATGAAAAAATCATAATACAGCCCTATCATCATAAAATTTTTACCAACTGTTCAAATAACTCCTGAAGTTAATTACTCTAAAAGTTAAATAGAAATACACTAATGTATCTAACTGCATACATTTTTGCTTCCATAAATCTCCATCTCTAGTAAAGCCCATAAATTATCTGCATCATTAAACCTCAGCAAGCCTGGCAGCGAACATAAAATTTGACTGCTTACACATCAAAAATCATGACACAAAAACCACATAACAATATGAAGCAATCTGTATAAACTGTTTCAAGTAAACTTCTGAATCTGAAAGGCAGGATCACACTTACTTGAAAATGTCTGGATCTTTATTCTGGCTACTTCCAGAAAAACACACTCCAGTTTCTCAAGCTGGGCAAACAAGAGACCCCCAGGGCAGCCTGGGAAGACTGGTGGAGCTGCTCTGCTTGCAGGGATTTCTCAGGGGAGCAAACTGCATGTGAACTGCCAGCTAAATTCTGAGTGGGCAGCACAGGGAAGGTGACTAATTGGTAGAGGACATAAGAGCCTTTCAAAGAGAGGGAAAACTAATGGCAGATGAACATCTCTTCTGCTCCCTTATTCTGCTCTGGTCTTTCACATTAATGGAAAATATCAAACTAACAAGGCAGTGCAATATATCACAAGGAAATTGTAACATGCATTTCCCTGTCAAAATAAGGCCACATTTTATTTCTGTGATACACTACAGCAATAACACATTAGTCAATGTACAAAATCCTAACAATAATAATTCAAAAATAACACAAGCCACGTGTTGGCTGGTGTTCTCTGTAGTCTTTGTGTAAAAAAAGAAGTTGGAAAACTTCTTGACAAAGCTGCAAGATTTCAGGCTCCAGCCATATTCATACACAGGCTTCACGAGAATGTGGAGCCAATGGTTTTGCAATCAAAGCATGGAGCAGCCTTTTACATTCTGCTCTCTGGGCTCTTGCCTAAATATAACAATCTTTAAAAATGTAGCTACTGACACCCTGCTTTATGACTCACTGAAATGTTTTGAGCCTGGGAAGTCACATCTGGAGGTGCACTATGACATGCTCTTCTGGTCTAGATAACAAGCAGTAACGCAAAAACTGAGACCATTATGGACCAGTTTGGGACAGTTGGGTCTAAATCAAACCACCAGGTCCTGCCTGGGCTTTTCCTACTTTTTTCCATTTGAGAGGATGCACGTGCATTGCAGCCCTATTCTTAAATTCACCCCTCCCCATTCAGTGCTACTTTCATTTTCTATGTTTTCCTCCTTTCCTCCTTAACCACAACAATGTGAACTAGAAAATCCTTATGAAATAGAAATACAACACTGGCAGACTGAGCATCAAACAACTGAACACTTCCTTCCTTTTTACTAATTAGACTGAAAAGAATTTACCTTGGCAGAGTCTTCAAAACTCTACTATTAATTTTCAAATATTCTTTAGTGATGAAGTCTGTTTAGATGTAGAATTGTTTCTACTCAACTTCTCCCATCTCTGAGACTTTTCATCTTCAGACCTAAGTTAATCAGAGCATCAAACTCCTCCTTCAGGAAGTTTCTTTTATATGTTTCTTACTTGCATAGAATCTTGCATAGGCGCCTTTTTTCCTTTAAAAAAAGCCAGAGGATGAAGTTGTTATATTAAAAGCTTATCCAGTCTTTGTTTCTTCAGTGCTCTAATTTTTAAGTGTGGTTTACTATGGAGATGAATTTGAGCTCTGTGTTTCTTGAGGGGAAAAAAATAATTTGCATTTATATATCCTTCAGTTTTATTTCCCTATTTTAACATTTAGCCTCCTAAACAAAAATACATATTATTCAGTCCCAATCACTGCTAAAAACCACTGAACTACGCTGTGCTTTAAGTGCCTGTTGTTGTACATCCTTCTACCACTTTTAAAATTACTGTGCAATAACATGTTGACATTTTAGATGCTTGTTTTCCCCTTGCACTGAAATGACTTACACAGAAAAACAGGCCAAGCTGCAGTATGTGTCAGTATGTGCCTCTTAAAAGGTTTCTTCTAAGTGGCAACATTTGAGCAGGACACCCTTGCCCTTATATCCACATTAAAATGAGCTGGATTCATATTGAGGCTGCCAGAGGTCACTTTGCACTTCAACAGCATCCTGCAAGTGCCTGGGACAAAACTTGGGATATAAAGTGTCACTGCAGGCAGGCACGCTGGAATTAAGGCTGCTGCCTTCAAGCACCCTGCCTCTGAGCTGCCATCACCTGTTACAGGCTGCAGCATCTACCTGGGTCTTTAATATAATGGCAAAAAGGTGCTTAGCATGTTATTCCAGATCTAAAGAACCAGAAGCACTAATGAGTTTAGGAGATCCCTTCAGCAGTGCTCATATACACAAGCTGATGTATAGACAATGAGTGTCAAATTTCCCCACAAAAATATCTAGATCCATGGCTTTTTAGCAACTTTGCAAAACTGAAAGCAAGTAAAAAAAAAATTATGCCAAGATTCCTGAAAGGAAACAGAAACTACCTTGATGATGAAGCTTTTGCTTTCATTTTTAGGGCCCACATGAAGTCCTTTGCACAGGCACTGAGTAGGTACAGAGGGGTATTAGACATTGGCATTAGATTAGAACCCATTTTTCCTTCGAAGGAGGCACTTCTGGAACAAGAGCTTGTAGCACTTTGCAGAGCTCCCTGCTGTATTCAGGAAGGAAGTCATATCTAATTAAACTAGACAGAACAGATGCTTCATCATTTTAGCTGGAAAAGCCAGCGAGGGAGCTCAGCTAGCACAGGGACAGCCAAGTGCAGCTTCCCAGCTCCCCAGCAGCCTGTAAAGCTGCTACTGGGGGGCCTTGGCATTGTATTCAAAGCCACTTTTAAGAGCCAATATGGTAAGCTGTGCAAGATATGATGTACAGGGAGCCCCATAAAATCCTTTAATGGAAACAGCAGGCTTGTGTTGAAAAAGGTTTCAAGGAGATGTGTACACCGGTATAAAGATTTCTGCTCCCCTAAGACACCAGGGCCTGAGTGCACAGGCTCCCATAGCCCCAGACCTCACAACCTTTTGGGATGTTGTTTCCTGTAAAAAAGTGTGCATCATCATCATAGAGCAAATATTGATATTTGATGATGAGAGAACACTTTTTTTTTCCCTGCTGGCTCTGCTGTGTTAAACCATGAGAGGCAAGGTTAGGCAGCTAAAAGCCCAGCAGGAAGATAGGACAGCCAAGCAAGCTGCCTCTGCAACATGAATCTTACAGGGACACATGCCTGCTGCTGGGACAGGACCATTTAATGTCCCTGTAATGAGTTATTCTTAGATATTGTGCTATCAGTTTCAACTCCCTCTAGGTGGAAGGCAGTCCAAAGCTGTCTCAAGGGTCTTTCTCCCTCTTCTTTCTTCCATTACCAACAAATGTAATGATCCTTCTCTTTAAGCAAAATCTTTGCAGATTTCTGCCAGCATTGCCTGCAGTGCCGAGTATTTTCCATTCCCAAAGAGAGGGGAAGGCAGGACCCTCATTCTGAAGAGCATTTCAGAGGTATGAATAGGGATGAATCCAGCAGCTCTGCCTGTGGCTGTCAAGCACCTCTGACTCTCACTTTGCTCCTGGGCCTCAGTGATGCGGGATGCAGCTGCTCTGCCATACAGGGATGTGCTGGGCAGCTACACAGGATAATTGGGATGCCAGCCTGGAAAAGAGGCTACAGGACCTCAGTGAACAAATTTTGCTTCAAGGAGCCTCATTAGAAAACAGAGATTTCATGGGTATGCAGACATGTGCTTATGATGCTTTATCTACCTACCAAAACTCGTCAGCACAGCATCACTGGCACAATGTGACCATCACCAGAATATATTTTTTGCCTGTTTACAGAAGTTCTTCCCAGCTTCTCCAAACTACTCAAAGCCAGCACAACCACCAGAGGAAAACACAGCAGTGGCTCTAAGTGGGTCAAGAGAAGAACACCACCAGAAATAAGTCTTTACACACTGCATCTGGAAAACCCCTGATCTTTCACATCAAAATGGCAACAACAATTTAAGTATTCAAAGAGATGACCTTAAAAATTGCAAGCATGAACAATTAGAATATGGACCACCCACATCTATACATTATATCTTTGTTTCTAAAACTTATGTGAAATCTGGACCATCAAAAACACTGCTTGAACTGAAGAATTTTTGATATTCTTGTACAGTAATTGTAATTTCACTCCTGCTTTGAAGGATTAAAAGCACTAATGTGGTCATTAGGGGATCTCATCTGTTCAAAGCCAGAAACAATCAGAATCCAGGGATAGAGTGAAGGAGGGTGTGAAGGGGAAAAAGCTAATACAATCAACTTTTCTTAATGCTTGTTTTGTGCAAAAGGACTAACAAGTTTTCCACCCAAACTACGATTTCCCATTAGAAAAAGAAATGTCTTTGGAAAACAATGAATGACTTTTTCATGACTGTGTATCTGGTTTATATTTGGAAAATACAGGAAATACATTCTTCTAATCAGCCTTTTTACCTACTGCCAAAAAAATGAGAGTGCAGCTTTACAGCCAAAACAAGCTGTTATCTACTCCTTTTATAATTCACTCCAAACCCCTACATTAATGCAATATTGCAAATGAGCACTTAAATGCAGAAAAAAAAGAAAAAAAACAATTGATTAATCCCTCTGGCCTACAGACGTCCTATTGT
The DNA here is from genome assembly GCA_003676055.1 of Chloebia gouldiae. Classification (NCBI taxonomy): domain Eukaryota; kingdom Metazoa; phylum Chordata; class Aves; order Passeriformes; family Passeridae; genus Chloebia; species Chloebia gouldiae. Next base: position 1,671,880 of record QUSF01000025.1, read on the forward strand.
GGACCATTTTTACACTGAGGTTTCACAGTGCTATTTAATCTTACAAAAGACCAAAAGTAAATCTTATATAAAACCACACATAAAATATATGGGAAATATTATCTCTCCCTAGCAAATCTTCTAAGAAAATGTTCATTTAAAATTTCTGCTGGCATACAGTATCATTCCATTCGCACAAAATTAAAGTTATCATATGTTCCAGCTGGAGAGTGTTGTCATTACTCAAAATGGTTTTTTTTTCCTACCAAAGTAAAATATCCTCTTGTCCTGGAGAATGGCACTTGCACCTTTACTTAATGCACAATCACCACACAGATGGCTTGTGTCTCTGTAATTAATAATAAAAAAAAATCTACATATCAAATTTATTTCATATATACCAAACAAGTGCACAGTTCATTAACACAAAGTAAATTCACAATATTTAGAGTGCTTCAGATTCACTGCCCAGATGGCCAGCCCTACAAAAATGTGACTCGTTAGACACCAGCTACCAAACATGGATGCTTGCCATGCAACTGGAACAAGCATTTTATCAGAACTGGTAAGAGATAAAGTGTGTACAATCCTGAACACTTAAGTGACAGATGATTGATCCAGTTCCATGTTCTCTGCCAGGCAAGGAGGAATCCCCCAAGGGAGGGAGACATTCATATACATGCAAGGAACACTTTCATTCATATTTAAAGCAGGCAAGATCAAAAGAACATTCAAAATTTATAATTTGGAGGAACAGAAATTAGAAATAAGCCCAGGTTTGAAAAATACAACAGGTGTTTTAATGAAAATATGGCACAATAGTTATTGTGTTGAGACAAGGCAGAAAATATTCACTTCTAAGACAGGGCACCTGAACAAACATTTATTATCCCAACCCAAGAACAACCAAAGACTTCCAAAGTTTATATGCTAATGTACCTCACTTCAAAGATTTCCTTAAGCTGCATCAGAAAGCAAAATTTTTATGCCTGGAAACCTAGCACTGAAGAAAAGGGGACTGACAAACTGTCACACTGTCAAAAGAAAAACACACTGAGAAGTGCTCCAATATGCAAACTCCTTATTTTTCTTGAAATAGGCTATTGCCATTTTCTGTAGTTACAAAACCTGTACCCACGTGAACTTTGTTCCCACATAGCCAGGTAAAAATTTCTGTTTCCCAAGATATTCTTTGACAGCCACTGCTACCTCTTCTAAATTACCCTGTGTTACCGGGTGCTTGCAAATCAGGAATTTGATCTTCTGGCACCTGGCAAAAGAGAGACACAGCTGAAGCCTTGCAGAGAAAAGGTCCTGTGGCAACATGGGATACTGGCAGACAGCTTGGGTCAGCTGTTAGGACTGTTCAGAAGGTCAAATGAAAGAGGATTTTAAAAGCGAACAGAATAAAATGAGAGAATCAACCTCACTGACTACACCAACTTCTGTAGGATTAGCTAAAGGAGGGGAAAATTAGAGTGTTTTGGGGCAAAGGAATGTGTAAATTGGAGAGAAGTTTAATTGGCTGTGGAATGGAGGAAGGGTGCTTCATGTTACAGTTACAGCTTCTTCTTTCCCCCAACAGATCAAGATGCAGACGACCAAGAGGACACACGGGCCAGGATGTAGGAGTCTGATTTCATTCCCATGCAGGAAACACAGGGACAAGTGTTAGACATCCAGGTCAGGGACACCAAACACTCTTGATTCTCTCCATTTCTGTGAGGGGCTTAGACGAGTTATAGTAAGTCTAAAAATACTGAAGCTAAAGGTAAGAAAAAGGTCATGCTTAGTAATGCTACAGTCCTTTACAAGGGTGTGGGGCACAGTGGTTATCTACATTACAAGATGGGTATGATCTAACAACAACATTAAGGCATTAAGTTTCTAACTCACAGGTTACATAAAGACAGAAGTGGCTGCTCTAATCACACAGTGACAGTCTTTAATTGTACATTGTCACAGAAAATCAAGAGAATATGTTGCTACCAGGAGAAAATGAAGTTCCACTCGTTCATGTCTCACTGGGAATAACCAGGTGCTGACAGCACATGGCATAATACTGATTTAAGCAAGGAAAGGAAATATTTTCAGGGGATGTATCTGATACAGAAACAATGAACAGTTATTACATTAATGCCAGACATCATGGATTTATGTAAAATAGATCTAGGGAAACAAAGTTGGTTTCATCCTCTGATGAGTATAGCAAATCTATCAGATTAAATAAGAGTTTACAAATTGAGAACATCAATAATTCTGTACCATTTCACTCTGCTATCCAAAATTCTGCTCAAAAAGGTTTATGCTAAAAAGAACTAATAAGCACCTATTCAAAAGACTAGCAGATTTGAGATTTGCCACCAATATAGATCCAGTCTCTAACAGTAATATCTGTATCAAGCACAGCATTATTGACACCAAAATCAGCTCAGAAATTTCTGTTCCACCTTTAAGTCACAACTTGAAGTCAGAGAGAACACAACAAGAACTTATAGTAAGCAATTAAGAGTTCAACTATTTGAACTTAGAGATGTACTAGGAACAGAATTTATTTCAGTTTCCCAAGTGTTTCCACTGGAAGAAAAGCCAGTCTTAAGTGATGAAGATATAAAAAAAACCCCAGCTATGAACAGATGTTCCAGAAAGGATGATTACTCATTGTTCTGAATTACCAAGGGCAGGAATCTTGAATTCTTTAACTCATGATATCAAGAGCTAAAGTATCAAAAAGCTTTCCAGAATATATATATAAAGGCAAAGTACAAATTTGCAATAATCACATACTGTTTATTGTCTTAATACAGATTATGTTCAAGAAGTATGATAGTTTGTGACATGCAGAAGGATCTTTTTCAAACTCTTCAGTCTTACAGTCTTACTTGCTTTGATTGTACAAATGAAACAAAAAAAAACAAAACAAACACAATGGTCTTGAAGTTAAAAGTAAGAACTTCGGGCAACAACCATATTTTTAATCTCTACAAAAGAAAGCTAACATTAATGTTGCCTTAACAGTGAAAAGGTTTTATTTATGTTGATAAAGGAGAAATAAGGTGCACCATTCTTCTCTTTCATGTACAGCAATGTCTCGAATACTTCCCAGATGCTTGACTTGCTGGTGCTGAGAGGAAGAGAATGAAGCAGAATGTGCCCAGTACAGTACAACATGAAACTGATAACATTATCCCTCTTGAATGTCAAGTTTGCTTTGGTAGCACATGAGTGATATGAAGCCAGGGGAAGAGGAGAAAAAAAAAAAAATCAGCAACAACGAAAATCCCCAAGACACTTAGGGGAAAAAACAACAGCTAAAATGAGCAATTGATCTCAGGGAAGATATCCAAGTCAAATTTAATCATATGCTCAGCAAAAGCATGCAAGTCTCAGGCAAAGTGGATTACCTCTGCAAATGAGCCAGCACTGAAATGAGAGTTTACTCAATTCCTTTACGTAGTCACAGACTGAAAATACAGCTTGGAAAGGAGCAGTATTGATAACAAAAAAAACCACAGCAGGAAACCAGACGTCAAAACCAGATAGGAAGACAGGTGGCAGTGTAAACTGGCAGAAAGGCCAGTTTTAGACAGAAAAAGATCAGAAATAAAATATTGCATGGCCCAAGAAATTTAGCTGTAGGAACAAATTGTTCAACCAGATTAAGTAAGAAGGTCAGAGCAGAATTGCTGAGGCGCTTCACTGCTTTCCCTTCGATCAAAACCACCCAGGTTTTGTAGAGTTTGTCAGAGTTTGTACAAAGCCTGTTGGGTCAGATACAGGACAAACAGGTTGCCAGGCAAGTGTCTCAATAAAACAAATCTTGTGCTTCTGTTTGTTCAACAGCACTGCCTGCATTGGGTGCTGGAATACTCTCAAAATCCCAGGAAAATTTAATCTTCTAGGACAAGAGTAACATTCTCATCACTAACCACTGAAACAAATACCTACTGCCAAAAAACACAGAAAAGCTGCAGTGTCAATGTAGCCACACTTAAATGTGGGACCTTTGCCCTGCACAAAGTAAAATGCCAAATCCCTTCCAGCTGGTGTGATGCTGACATAAGCTACTACTAACTCTGATACAGCTAGTAATGAAGAGAGTATATAAGGAATAAATACATGAAGAATGAGAAGATTATTTATGAAAACCTGATGAACTCAGATGAGCTGGTATCTCGGTCCTGGAGGAAAATGTTGCCTGTGCAGGTATCTTGAAAAATGGTTTTGATTTTCAGTAACTTGGGTGGCATGTGACTACATCACTTCAATCCTTCATGTCATAATAGCATAACCTTTACTGAGCAAGCAGTATTTAGTCATTTCCTCATGGTCCACTTTTACCTCTGTATGTGACAGCTCACTAGAGATGAGGAGCTTGTAATTACTATCAGCATCTGACCTGGTTCACTGAAAAGAATTACTGCTTCTGTGAAAACACCATCTTTATGCATACAGTAGTATTTTGACAGATGGAATATTTCTTTTCAATTCATTAATTCAGCAATAACCTGCCCCCTTTTTTTTTTTTTAACACAGACTACTTTGCAGTCTTAAAGGTTCACACAAAACCAAGACAATATGTTTCTTTATAAACAGACTCAAAGTTTACTGTATGAACTTAGTCAACAGTGTACATAAAGTATGATATAATAACAGTACTGTGGCCAGGACTGGCAACAAGATAAGGGAAGAGAATCAACCCAAGGAAAACCAGTGGGGGGGGAAAAAAATCACAGTGTGCATTGATGATAGATTCAGAACATACATTAAACTGACAATGAAGATCTCAAGCAGAAGTTCTGTTTTATGGTTACACTCCTTCAAATAACACCTCAATTAGCTCCAGCATGGCCCAAGGATTACAGACTTGAAAGGCAGTTGTCCTTGTGCTGTATCATCTCATAAAACAAGGCTTCAGCCCAGAAACTCATTCACTGTTTGTCTCAGTGTGCTCTGTATCCAGCTGAGGCTTGCTCACTCACTGTCCCTGCAGCTCACACAAACTGAGCCTTACAAAAGCTGCCTCGTCCAGCCTGTCAATGTTTCTCCATCCGATGAGCACACAAGGGAACAGACTTTCACCTTTGCTGCGCTGCAGGATTTCCCTGGTCCAGAACCTCAAATAGTGTTCCTGTGCTTTGGCATAAATCATAAGAAAAAATATATATCCAAATCTGAAATCTCTTGTGAGGAGACAGTAAAGATGAAGAGAATGCTGAAAAATGCTTTACAAAAAGCATATTATTGAATGCATGGTACTAACAAAACTCTGGAAAATTTCACTCCTTGACAGTGCTCTCAAGTTTCAGCAATGCACAAAGAATTCATTTTCACCTTCTAATCTTGTGGATTAAATATGTTTGGGAAAAAATGGAGCAGAAAAGAGACCTCCCAATTTATATTTCACATATTAAAGAAGACCTCCTGCTATGAGCAACTGTGTCCTAAATGTTGTAACAAAATTCATCATTTTAAATGCTTAAGTTATGATGTTTGCATCAAAAGAAATGGTTCCCAGTGCAAAAGCTGCCATATTTATGAAATATAGGGACAGATGTTTCTATAGGAAAACAAAATATTATGAAACTCTGAAAACAACAAAAAATTACAGCCATCACAAGTGAAAACCAAGAAGTCTGCAAAGTCAATTTCTGTGAATAAGTGCTCCTGTTGTTGCTAATTTTTTTTGCATCTTAGTTCTGTAAAGACCAAATGATCCAGAAAAACCTGAATAAAATGCTATTAATTCTTAATTTCTGAGAGAAAAAGAAAAAGGCAAGATTTCTTTTTTCTTTTTTTTTTTTTTAATTAACTACAAAATGGAAAGCCCTACAAAAAAGCAGTTAGGTTTTCTGCTTATCTGCAAGTAGTTAAATATCCATATATTTTCTATATATATATTATAAATATATTCTTCTGGTATGCTGTTCAACAAAGACTTAACCAATTTAATTGTTCTAGATATCAAGAGATTTGAAGACACAGAATTCCTCACAAAACGTGCTCAGCATTTGGCAGAACTGTACTGTAATAATGCCTTTGAATTTATTTATATATTGAATCCTTCAGAAGATAGCAGAAATTACCCAATTTTAGGGAACACATTTGATTTAGGTTCCAAAGGCCAAAACTGATCTTTAAGAGAAAAGCAGGTGAAAGCCATGCTGCAAGAATTATCTCCCCTTAAGCAAATATACTGAATGAATACCAGTGAAGTCCAAGGAAATGAAAGCATGGGGGAAAAGTAACACAAAAGTGGCAAAACAGTTCTTGTAATAAGAGAAATACCCACACTAGTTGACCTTGCTAATAACACACAGACTACAACTGGCTGCCTTTTTATATATAATTTTACTGTAGTCCAAGTGCTCAGTATGTTGTCCAAAGACAACCAACTGCTCACAAAAAAAGGAAAAAACATTTAGATGCTTTACTGTTCACAAGCCACTTTTGACTTAATATGCTTACCAAGATATATGAATAAAAGACAAATTTTAACAAATAATCAATTTATTCTCACAAATTCTCCAAGTGGAAATAATAACAAGTCTGACCTTGTTCCTGGGTTTAGCCTCTTAATTAATACTACCTCTAGGGAGACAATAATAGTCATAAGTCCTGCAGCATTAATTGTGATGTACTAAGCATCTACAGATTATCTTTTTGAGTTGTGTAGCATCTGCCCATGGATGCAGCTATCCATGAAATTATTCCTTCATTAAATGAGTACCCTCCTCAAACAAGACAGCCCACAATGTTGAAGAAGTTTTGTGCTTATTAAAACATCTGTTAAAAAATTGCTCCTTGAAAATAAATAAACCTCTTCATAAGAGAGGGGTCTCAGATCCACTGCATTTAGCACCTATCACCTCACATGAAGCACTCCTAGAAGCACCACACTTCCCAATCAAATAATTGTTTAAGAAAGAAGAAGATCCCAAGTAAATTTTTTACTTGTACATAACCAAGAGGTCAGTTAGAGATTAAATTCCTTTCTTTAGTCAAAATTTGGGAGTGGAGGAGAGTGGACACAGTTGGTAAAAATGCTAGAACCATATCCTAATTGTCCTAAGTTAAAAACAGCTCTCTCCCATTGCAGCATATGTCACAACACACATGGCAGTTGAGACAGCCACAATACACTGAGTATCACCACGCAGTTTCAGAAGGCTTTAAACATCCACCCATGCAGAGTAACACCACACCTCATCAGGAGGCTTCAGGCATCTGCCCATTCAGAGAAACATCACATCAGTTCAGAAGGCTGCAAGTATCTGCCCTCCTTGTTCTTCAGCCCAACCTTTTATCCCCTCCTGTTCATGCACAGCACTGTGTGCCCTCTGTTCCCTTCGGTGATGCTCAGTGCCCCTGGGCACTCCATGGCTCATTGCTGTCAGTGCTGCTCACCTGCTGCTCACAGCTGTGCCCACTGGGGATGAAACTGGCCACAGCCCCAGTTATCACAAATTATGTACCTACACTCTCCCAACCAAAACCCAGTTAAGGAAAGCTGGCACAGTGCCAGCTGTGTTAAATACACCACTTGCAAACATTGTCCCTACATTCCTTCACAGACCTTTCCTGATGAGAAGTCTCTTGCCCAATTTGTATCCATATGATCAGGTAACATACCAAGGCAGAAAGAAAAGTGCCTGAAGCAAGTGTTTGAGGTCTTGTATCTGCCACAATGCTAGTCACTAACTCAAAACACTGGAAAATGAGACATTTTGAGTTGCCATTCTCTGGTGGTGGCAAACTTCCAACAGAACCTTACCTCACTTGCAAAATGCTGCATTTTTCAATTTACAAGAATTTAAAACTAAGAGTACAGTAAAAGACTTTCAGATACATCTGTGAGCAGTCCATATGGACAACATTTCAGACACTTCCCAGGTCTGAAGTGAGAAAATGGAACTGAGGAGCATCCTGCCCCATCCCACCTCCTCCCCATCACCCAACTCTCAGCTCCATGCCACCAGAAAAGCTGCCTCCATTACTGGAGCAGCTCAGTAGTAAGAATGAGCACTCAAAATTGGAGGAAATGAGGCAGAAGCTAATCTTTGCCACCAAAAAAGTGGCTGTGGATCAGTACCCAGGACCAGTGTCCTCAGTATCTAAACTGCTGCTGCGCATGGAACCCTGTTCTAATGCTCTAAAGACTCTTCTCTTGCTGCTGGAAGTTGTGATCAAGAAGCAAACAGGATTCTCCATCGAGTGCAGTATGATTCATACTAAGAACAAAGGTTAAAAATAATTATATATTCTAAGGCAGAGAAAAAGGAAAACAGATTCTTCTAATTAAAGAAATGCTAGCTTCCAATCCAATTCAACTTTTTTTCAGCTGCTCACAATTCTATGACACATTTCTATCTAGTATGTCCAGGATGCCAGAATCAGAGTCCTCTCAGTGACTATAATGAAAAGCAGAAAAATGAACCTCATCTACTTGATTTCATTTTCAAGTTTTATGCACTAGATGACAGAGTATTATAGAAAAATAAACAAACACTTTAAGCTGACTGAAGAACAAAATCACACCTTAAAAAAAAAAAACAAACAGTCTTGGCATTGACAAGACAAGACAACACAAATGAACAAGAAGCTGTAAATATTTAGCGCCACAGGAATCTCTCCACAAGGAACAATTAAAATGAGCCATTTGAAAAACCTGCATGTGTGTGTTTACTGTATTTCCTAGCCCTTGGGCAGCAGCAGTATATTAAGATACCTGTCTTTTCTCAGCATATTCAGCATCTCAAGACACTTGATATCAGATACAAATTGTATGCACTGCCTCAACAGCAGTCAAGAGACAGACAGACAGGGGCCCAAGAACACCTGTTTAAAATGTATGGCCAACTGACAGCTTTTAAATTACTGTGCTGCTACTTTTACCAAAAAATTACCAAAAATTGCTTCAAAGATGCAGCAAAAGTGTGCTGGAATGCATATAAAGCCCCCAACCACCTGAGTATCCAAGCCTGGATGTTTCTGGACCTGGGGTTGACTTCTGGTCCAGCCTATCATGACCTCAGGCCTAGGGATGGTTGTGTCACTTTCAAAGCACAAACCAACAATATTCATATAACATGCACACATACAGCTCATTACAAGGTACCACAGTATTAGCCTTCAGCTCAATGAGAGTCTAAATACACCCAAATCTTGACAATGCACCACCTCGAGGAACTCTTCCTGAGGCTTTCCTTACTTTTCACTCATGTAGCTATTACTGTGACGTTCTTTGTGCTGCATGTTTTATGCTCCATACCTGAAAAGAAAAAAAAAATAACCCTTTGGGTGGTAAATATGAATCACACTTGCACCGGGAACAAGTCCTTTTCCTGGATGGAGATGGAAGGAGAGAAAAACTGAAGCCTGGAGCTCTCCTGTCCTATACAGCAAATAAAACTATTTACTAATCCATGAGCAGATTTCACAAGTGTTACACATGCACAGACTCACTGGAGAGGACAAGGGCAGCTCTACAGGGGTATGCACCTGAAGCAGAAAATACCTGAGCACATCTGATAGGGAGCAAGCTCAGCTTGAGCAAGCCTTCAAATGCCTGTTGAGTGTAGGAGATATTTTTAGCTTCCTTTAAAACTGAATAGTTCCCAAAGCTTGGAAATAGATTATTGAATTTTGTTTTATTTTTCCTGGCATTTTATTGCAAACACTCTTAAAGCTGTTTTCAGGTTAAGAAAAACAAGCGAAGGGAAAATGCACAGGTTAGAGTTCACTTTTCTTGAAATCTAGCCCAGATTTTCTAAGTGTTAATCTCTGGAGGAAAAGCAAACTAATTCTGTAAGAGTGGCTCTGATTTTGGGCCATACGACCTGTTTCTCACATCTCTCACAGATTTCATATAGTTCTTAACAATCTACTATTTGCACAAAATCCCAGAAAGATTTTGTTCATTAAATGTAATAATTGCACCAAGCTCTCTTCTCTCTTAGTAAGCTTTCAAGAGCACATGCCAATAGCAGCAGTCCTGAGAAACTGGCTACTGACCTAATGCGGTTACAGCAGCTGAAATTTTGTTTCGTCCAAACATGAGCAAAACCAATATGTTAATAACAGCTTAGAAAAGACAGTAACCAAAAATGTCTTTTTTTTTTAATTTTTCAACTGGTCAGTCTTTTTTAATCCTCAGTAAAGTTGTTCAATTGTAAAGTGGCATTTTGTGAACCTATGCATTTTGAAATACAGGCTGTAAATCACATCTCATTTCCCAAGTAATTTCTGTACATGCTTAGTACATCACAATCTTTTGTTATACTCTCCATTTAGTATTTAAACACTAAATGGAATGAGGTCTATTTCTAATTGACATTGATCATTCTAATTTGCTTACATTCACTGGTGGAGAAAAACAGAAGAAAAATTTTCTTCTTTTTTCACTAACCTGTTTAATGTTCTGTAAAACCTACTAACACTTATTGTATTTGTTGCAACATTAGAATAGGTATTAGAACAGATGCTTCAGGAAGCCACACTGAGAATTCAGCTGCATACACAGGCAAAATCACAAGGGGCTTTGGTCCCTTTGGATACACACAGTTCAGGCTCTTTATGAAGGCATCCCTTCTAGCTTCTCCTCCATGGACCACCACATAGTCCTAACTCCTTATCTACCCCCAGCCTATGACAAAAAAAAGTGCTCAAACCAAAGGCCCTTCATCCTTTTGAGTTTTGTTCTTCCCTATAAAAACACATTTCCCTAATTTGAAATCTGCTTCAGTTCCCAGCTCTACAGTGGGGAAAAGCCCTTCACAGTGTCTCTTGGCTGAGCAGCAGGTGTAACAACCCATGTGCCCCTCAGGTTATAATGCTGATGAGGGAACTGGCCAAAGCCCACTGTGTTTGCACCCCTTTGGACTTCCTCTTTGTGAGGCAAAGCAAAGAGAGGCATCCATCCCCTGTCCCACTATTTCTGAAAGGACTCAGTTTCTCAGGCTGCTGAAACCTCTGCTCTTTCTTTTTTACCTGCCCACAAGAAAAAAAAAAAAGGGGGGGAGGGGGCAGGGGGGGAAGCCCACATAGAGATGAAGACAATGAAAGGAGGGCTGATCTCTAAGACAATGAAAAGAGGGCTGGTCTTGTGCTCCACTGAGTCTTCCCAGGTCAGTGGAGCACATCTATAAGAAGTCATATCCACCTGAAACAAAGGTGGGATCACTGCAAGATGCATGGACATGAACATCTTGTTCATCTGTATACCGGGGCCACCAGCAACCTCACCCAAGTCAAAACAGAATAAGTGAGAGACAAAGACAATCTCTGGCCAGGATTACCATGGCCTTAAACAACATGGCACAACAAGTGGTAAAAGGACTGCACAGTCTGACCCTGCCCTGTGCTGGGACTTGACATCTTGTACAGAGATTGAGTGTCATGATGTACAGAGTAAATTGCAGGAGTTTCTGCCTTTCTGGTCAGGGTTTCCTGGTAACCAGTGTGTGCTGGCACCAGACAGCACTGCTGCAACCAGTCTCCTACATGTGGCACACATTTTCGAAGGTGCTGGCCCATGAAGATGAAATGAACATCCTCAAACAAAAAAAAAATTCTACAGCTACATTTATTTTTCATGCAAGAACTGCATAAGTCAAAGAACTTTAAATTTCTTAAAATTACATGCTGCTATACAGTTTTCTATACAAGATATATAAGCATGCAAACTATTGCTCACAATAGAGATGAACAAATATGACTCCTCCGAAAACAAAAGCAAGCTAATAATATTGATTTAAATTTCTTTTCAGATTATGAAGAGAGGATGGTTCTATTTTACGAGGATTTTTTCTACACATCAAAAAGTACAGAAGACCTTAAGCAGACTTATTATTACTTTCTAGTACACCTAAGGCCCTATCATTTCAATTAAAAATAAATATTGTCACTGTAGTTCACTGCTGTTATACCAGGTATTTTCCCCCTAGATGATCCCTAGCCTTTTTTTTTTTTTTTGTGCCACACTTTATAGCCACACTGCAAAAATACAACAGATGTAGAGAGTGGCTGTCGTGCACAAAGCCAGCACTGAATCAGCCTTGTGGCCCCAATCTCCTGCACTGTGGCGCCTTTCTGAAAGGGAGCGTGCAGCTCAGCCTGCAATGTTGTGCTTGGATGCCATACAGGTCTCCAAAGGAAAAAAAAAACCAACCCACCTTGTTTTCATTCCAGCATGTTTATATAAAGGCTCTAATGATCCCCACCAGCAGGTTATTTCTAACCCCTGGCCTCCTTCCCACCCCTGTGTGTCCCTCTCCAGCCAGCCCCATGGTAACAACCTGCCATTCTCCTCAGCAGCAGTGGTTAAACATCTGGCTGTAAATCGCCATTGCCGCACGCTTCGAGCCCTAACTGTTCCTCCTAGCTGGAGAAGGAAGGCAGAAATGGTTAATTGCAGCTAAATTCAACTCCACTGCCATGGCAGTTTTCCCTACAGCATCATCACTTGGCATCAAGGCAAAACCAGCCAACAGCCCCCATCCTTAGCTCGAGTCATGTTTGTAGTGAATTAACCAGTATTTATCTGACTGACTCTAACATAGGTCATTGAACTTCACCCAGCTTTTCCTCACAAAGCAGGGAGAAGTACAACCTGGCAGTCTGGGGTTATTTGCGTACTTGCACATCACTCACAGCCCTACAGAGAGGGCAAAGAATTGTGATTCCTGGGATCTCTTCAGGGCAAGGCCCATGGTTTCATTTTGTTTTACAAAGAATCCCAAACAGTGCAGCAAGGAGGTCCTTGGACAGCTGCTCTAGGCAGTGCATCAGCAAAAATTATCAGCAACAAGAAAAAGCAAAGCAATCCCTGTTTTCACATACCCTGTCACAACTCTGCTTATTAAGCCAGGAGAGCTAGAAGTGCAGTTTTAATCAACACAAAAAAGTCTTCACCCAGCAGACGAGGTCTGCTGTGGCTTCTGCTCATTGCTCAGCATGTGCCACAGAGAGCAAGGAATCTGTTTCAAATCCCACTTAAAACAATGTGCTTTAAACTTCTAAGTACACATGACAACATGTTAAATAATAAGCCACACCATTCAAATGTTTTAAGCACTGTTTGTGTGCCTCACTGAAGCCCAAGGGAATTTCACCATGTGTCTTAAGGCCACTGCATGTGACTCTTGACCCCTCAGGTGACAACTGCACAGCACCTCCATGTCTGGGAGAAGCAAAGGAAAACTTCATGCTCCATGTGCCTTTTGTAGCTTGGTTTTGTCTATATTATGCATTATTAATGATAATTATTAATTATTAGCATTAGGATAATGCACTTGAAAGAAATTTAAACTCATGAAAATAAACACCTGATTTTCTAACCCAGACTTCAGAAAACAAATGCACTTCTTTCATGCTATAGAATAGCAATGATATGGGGTTTAGCATTGTGATTTTTTTGTTTGTTCACTTATTTTTTAAAGCTTTTTTCCCCCATCCACACATTTGAATTAGATGAAATCCACAAGGCTATTTTTATTAAATTTTTTCCAACAGCACTTAGAAAGCTGGCTGCCTCTTGTCCCTGAGCAGCTCATGTCAAACTCACTGGAAGCCTGGGATCCAGCTGGACATGCAGAACATTTCACATGAGCATCACGTTTTACAGGTAGATGCTACAGACATAAGCAATTCTTGACAACCATCCATGCCCAGCCTATGGGCCTACTCTAACCATGGCCCCACGTGTAAGTCTATTACTTAATATAGTAAATATTCACACAGAAGATATTGGTAATTTGCTTTTAGATTAAAACATGGCTTTAGGAGGTATGTGTAACAGAAGACACCTTTCCAGGGCTTTTAACTTCACAGCAGGTTTATTTTTATGCTTGTAGTCCATTAACACAGTGCCAAGAAGCAATCTTGTATTCGTAATTTAAAAGCTATAAACTTTTCATCTGAAATGAATGCTTAAGATTATTAAGCTATGAAGAAATAATAGCTATATTTGCAATATTCCAGAAGTCTTGCATAGGAAACTGCCTGCTAAGTCACCTGTGCTTTCCTTCTAACTTGTCCTTGGTAAAAATTTTGGGCCACAGGCAGTTTATCTGGTTTTGGTGCAAACTGTCACATTACATTTGATATTGTCCATTACATATTTGGTATTGTCTATGAACTTGCAGCAACAGTATCATCCCAGAATGAGTTGTAAATATTCTAGCCTTATTGAGGGACTAGAACTCATGCTAGTACATAAAACATCCCCTAATTTTGCCTTATGCATAAACACAAGAGCCATACTGCATACATCTATTTTGCCTTTACTGAGTCTTTATGTTCACCTTTCCTGATAGGCAGTAATTTGTCACATGGCACTGTTGGAAGGTTTTAGGATGAAATGTAAAAAGAATCTCACACATTTTATGCTGCCTGTAAGTTATAAACTTATTAACTACTCTTCTGATATAGTTAGTCTATGACAACACACTTGCTCTCTATTATTTTTGGCTTGGATCACAGCATTACTTGTATCTGCTTCTTTTTTTAGTGCTTGTTAGGATCAAGAACTGAGGAGGAAAATAATTTCCCCAGCAGAAGCCTCCAGAATTGGAGAATGGCCTCAGAGTAAAAGCCTCCGCTTGTATGAGTCCTTCTTAAGGGTAAGTCTTGTGTTAAGGCAAGGGAAAGAAAGGGGTGAACTTGGCTACCACTTAGTTAAAAAGTTGATTCCAAAAATCAATTAATATCCCACTGGATGTCCCATTTCCACTGTTCTTCTAGGGAAAGCGGGTGAGGGACTGAATGACTTGGCATCCCCTCAAGAGCAACTGCAAGAAAGGCAGCAAGAAGGAACACTTTAGAGGTCAGAACTTACGGTCTGATGCGCAACCTTATGCCTGTGCAAATGAAGATGATTTATCATCGCATTTGTTTTTCTTCCTTCATTACCATCCTGCACTTACAGCACGCTTCAGCTCTGCTGGAGTTCAGCACAATTTCCTGCTAAGCTGCAGCAGGAGGATGATGAGGCTATTCATGGACAGAAGGTGCAATGGGTACAAAAGCTACTGTGACTTGCACAGATGAAGTATGATAGTGTAGCCATCAACAACTTCTACTCTGGAAGATGAAGCCTTCTAGAAATATATATTTTCTGACTTGGTGGTCCTTTTCCTTCCTTTTGTTTTATTCAGTATCTTTCAAATACAACTTTTTATGCATTCAAATCTAACTGGCAACATCTTCACAAACTTGCACCAACATTTTGAGATCAAAACCTTTTCTAGCTTTCTATAAAAATCTTGGATATTTATTGTGGAGAATAAAGGTAAAATACAGCATGCATATATTCTATGCCAAAGAGAACAAGTCTTACTTGGGCCTCATAGATTTAGGAAATAGTTCAAGATCTGAGTGAAAATGGCATTTCTGTTATGCTGCTAAAGCCAGCAAGAAAAGTTCTTGAAAGGAATAAATCTAACAATGTTACAGGATGCCTACTGTATGTTTTAAATACTAAAAACTTTGGTAGGTCTTATAACATTCCCATACTAAAAAAAACACTTTACACTGGGATAGTTTTATAATATTTAATTCTGCACACCCTATCTGGCCTGTATTAGTATTTGCACAGTAAGTTACTATGGGCTAACACAATCACTGAACCAAGTGCCTTAGACTGCCCACTCCATATAAAAGCTTTGGTTGGAACAAGAGCAAATGTGTGCAGAGTGCTTACTTTCTGTTTGCTTGAGATTTCTTTTACTTAATTTGTAAATCCCTCCTTTCCTGACCATCAACATAACAGGAAAGTGAGATGAAGGCTGTACAAGCCTTCAAGAAGCTATCCCAGGGATCTTGTACTTTCCATGTCTCTCTCTCCCTAATACCTCACTGTACAGAAAATCTGGCACCACCAGGGAGAAAATTAAGTGAGCTAGTACCTTTTTATCAGACCCTATAATTAGATGAGGAAGTCTTAAAAATGTTGAGAAGGAGATGTCCTATGAAGAAAAGCAACAGAATGGATTTATATTTGTTTTTTGGCTGAAACATCAACCCAAAAGATGTTCTCCTTAGAAAAAAAATTGTCAACAAATTTTACAATTTCACAGAAGAGAATATTAGCATAAAATCTTGTAGCCTTTGTTTCTATTTCTTGCACGTTTCAGTACTGATTAGCTTCTATATCACTTAAGATTAAGTTCATCAAGTTCTGAATCCATCCCATGGGGTTTTTTGTTTGTGGTTTTGTTGACTACTTGTGGATATTCCCCCAGTTTTTCTTTTCCTGCCCTTCCTCGAAGGACCTCTGCTTTTTCATTATACTCATTTGGACAGTTTGATGGCTTTCAAAGACAGAAGCAGTAGTCTCTGTCTCGGCATGGGATAGAAAAATATTAACTATGTGTGACATTAAAGACCAACACAAGATTTCAAAATGCAGCTATGGATATACATGAAGAGCAGGACAAAGCACTGAAAGGAAGCAAGAAGCTTTTCACTGGTTTAAATGTCACTGTGGTGCAGTTCTATGCTGTATAATATGATAATGAGCATTACACATACAAGGACACAGATTTAGCAGCTCTAAGAAACTTTCAGATTTAAAGAAACTCCAGTCTTGCTGTACAAATTTGTTACTCGACCACTGAGAATACTGAACAGAACATTCTCTTCAAGGCCTACAGTTTAATTTTTGCTGTCTCTTTTAACTTTGATATGCAAGTTTCAAACTCTCAGCTCCAGTATTTTGTTGGTACCCAAGCTCATACCTTTCCACTCTATTCTTTCAAATGATAATTTGTAGACAGCATCCAGGCAATTCCTTTGAGAACTCCAGCTATTACAGCCATAGAGCAATTATTCCTTATTTGTTGGCTGTGAAAGAAATAACCAAAACAAGAAAGCTACATCTATGTTAACCAAACCAATAACATGAAAACATGTAGCTATGTTTGGGAGCTCATTAGCAAAAAGCACAGACATACAGACATTCCCCTGCACAAAACCTCTTTCAGCAGTGTCAGATATAGAATACTTTCTGCATTTGTCACCTTTCAGGTCTGAGTTTCCAGCACGCTTCTTGTTATATGCAATTAGCCCCATGCCAAGGTTTGGTACATTTCATAATAAATCCCTGACCACATTTGCTTCGGGCTTGGCAGCTCTGGAAAGGCTCTATTCATCAGGGCAGCAGTAAGCCACAGGACTCACCACACAGCTCACTCGCAGAATTCCAGCACGCTACACTTTTCAACAAGCCATCCCCTCCCTCCTGCTCTCAAACAGCCTGACATATGACTGTGATTAAGTAGGATATGAAAAAGCTCCAATCCATTTTTCTCTTTTTCATCTCTCTTTTCACCTCTTTTCCCTTCAGACAACACAGACACATGTCTTTCACCCCTCAGGAAAACCCTGCCCCTTCCCTCCCCAGGCTGCATCGTAGATAGGAATTTTTTTTTTTTTCCATTGCCTGTATTTGAAACAGTAACCATCTATTACTTGCAGGAAGGCTGTGTCTCCTTCTCAGGTTTCTCCAGCTTTGGAGCATTACCCTCGCAGCAGCACACGAGGCTGGCTCCCAGCTGGGAACACTCTCCAAGAGGCACCTGAGAAGAAAAGAACAGCAGCAAGAGCAACCACTGGCAATTTGGGCCATCTGTTCATGAACAATGCAAATGAAAAACCCTCACTTTTCCAACATTCAGCCAGCTAAAATGACAAAGAGGGAGCTGGAAGAAACACTATGGAAGCATGGATGCCACAGGAGTATGAGAGAGGAAATTGTTATCTCCATCATGCACAGACTGCATTCCTCTCTTCACTGAGCTGCGGAACAACCTTGCTGGCAGCACAGGGATAACCCAGCTCCCCAAAAACCCACTCAGAAGAAAGAAGAGCCCTGGATAAAGAAGCTCCATCATTCTTAGTACCAATGTTATAACTAGACCTGAAATAAGTTTTCTTTTATCTAAGAAAGGGTGGAAAAACTTCTGCTAACTCAGAATTATCTCATTGTTCATAGAAGGGCCAAACTGTTACACTAGTACATAGTTTGACTCGGGTAACCTGTACAACAACTTCCAGCAGTGCCAAAGAACCCCTACCTCCCTACTTTTGTTTCTACCCTCCTTTCGTCTCCAGGGACACATTCTCAAAGCTTCATTTCTTTCTCAGCAGCTCTTGTCCTTTCTTAAGGAACTCCCACAGGAATAAGTGAGACACAGCTAATCTGCAAAACCTCTATTGTACGCTTCTGACAGGCGAAAGATGGACAAAATGACATTTAAAGGGCATAAAATAAGCTCCAAAAAAAAGCTGCTAATCTCAAGGGTTACAGTCAGGAACCAAGACACAGCATGGAAAAGGTCATGTTGTAGTAACAGGCCAGGTTTTCTGCAGGTCTGATTTCTCCTGAGGTCTCTCCTTTCAGGATCCATCCTCTCCAGAGAACTCCTTCTGCCAGAAGTCTGTTCACTCCAAAGCCTGAATACAAATTACAGCACCCCCTTTTAACACAAAGCATAAAGGCATGCCACAGCTAAATATACCCAATGGCAAAACCTAATGAGAAACTAAGAGAGAAATTATATCAGGAGTTTATCTAATCCTATCTTTTCCTTGTTAACCTACCCTTTACCTTGCCAAAACACTAAACTAAACATGCATCCTAACTTTATGTCATTTCCCTTGCTTGACTGGAGCTGCTGAATTCACAGCAAGATATCCTCACAATTCTTTTTCTTCTTAATTCATCTTTTACTGAATGCAGTACTCTAAAAACAGTACAGTAACTGCCTATGGCATAATGAAGTCAGAAAATACTCATCATCAAACTCAGAATGTATTTGACTCATTTAAAGACAAGTCAAACTTGCCTGAGACATTTACAGTTAAATAGCTTGTGCTTAATTTGTAAGAGCTGAGCCCACCTTCTGCTCGAGGAGTACCTGTGTGTGCATCCCAGCCCCACTCCCTCCAATGAGGGCACAGTTTCACTCAGGGGTTTTGGAGAAGCGGATCATGCAGCATCACACCGTGTTTCCAAGGTTCCTATTTACCTCAACACATAGCACTGCTGTAACAGGATCAAAAGCTGGAATAGCTGAAATATTATTTAATAAAAGAACAATGCTAAATTTACACTTTACCTTGAAAGATCCTTCAGGAGTTCTTACAAAGCTCTCTCACGACCATTTCATGACTGTGTACACACAGCCCTGGGATGGAGGAGCACTTAAGCATCCCCAAAAGCCCTTTGCAAGTCAGAGGTGTGTATATGAAGTTCTACCAAGTCACTAAAGTTATCCAGCACACATGGGCTGTTCCTTTGTTAATAAAAGTGAGAAAAACAGGAATCAGAGTTTCTGCAAAGTGCCCTTCTCACCATTAGTCTTGCTTCTAAGTTTACCAAACCTTTCACAGACAGCAGAGAAGTGTAGTGGTTTAACGTGAGTACAAATGGTACCAGCCCTACTCAGAGACAAAAGAAAGTCCAATCCATCTGTTTTTACAAATACATACACTTAACTTTAATCTAAGCACTATTTACAAAAATACATGCAGACATAAAAGAGCATAATAAATTAATAGCTCAAAAGAGGCAACGATGACTAATGACAGATCTTACTCCCCTTTCCAAAGCCCTGGCCCAAGGGAACACAGCAGATAAAACTACCTAAGCTGACTTTCTGTGTTTCTGTTAAGCCAAAACTTTGGTGTATTCTGAACTGTCTGTGTGATGCTTCCCAGCTGGGAGACATAAGCTTTCCTAAACAATTCAGGGCTTTAACGTGACCTTAACACCACCATCTTCTTTCATACAGCCAAGGGATATGCTTGTTAGTTTATATGGGCTTATCTTATTCATCAAATTCTGCTGCCTGAGCACTGATATTGCCTACTTGTGGCTGTACTGTCAACAGACCCTGCAAGAACCTCTACAGTAATCTGACTCCTGCCCATGGACAGCAATCAGTAAAACTGTAAGAAAGCAGTTGTGCAAAATCATTCTTGGGCATTTACAATGTGATTGAAATGGTCCCACCAACACAAATATGCTCTATAAATCCTTTTAAATCTGCGCACTTGCCCTGCATTTCTTTGATGAAAATTGTCACCAGTGGCTGTTGGGTGCTGCCAAATTGTTACGTACTAGCAATGCATTACCTGAGTCAGACCTGCAAGTTGAGAGGCAAAACAAGATGGTGCTCTGAAATTCCTGACACTTCTGAAGCTGCATGCAAATGTCAGCTCCTGACAAATTATTTTCAGTATATTTATTGACATAAACACTATAGATACTGTGTTATAAAATCGAGAAGTGAAAATGTAATTTCTTTTTTAACCTAGAAAAACCTGACTGACATTCATGAGAGCTCTTCACATCCCACATCTCGTGTTGCAGGGGTCACTTACAGAAATCTGCATAGGCTTTTCTATTCCCTTTATGCTGGACTGGAATGTGATTATACATGGAAGAACAGCATGTATGCACATGCGCTTGTGATTGAAACAACCTCCTCTCACAGTTTTCTTTTTTCCTCCCCTAAATTACGATTTCCAACATATTTCCCAGGTGATCATCCTATTTCTTAGACCTGAACTGTGCATTTTTATTACTCTGCATTCCTCTTTAACACGCTTTTAATGATTTTGTGTCTACCAAAAGCCCACATGTCAACCAAACTTCAGAAATATTAACAGATACCTAAAAGGGCACCAGTCTGCACCCTTGGTTGATAAGATTTCCCCATGTGAAATACTAGTGCACTATCATCTGCTCTGATGGTGCAGCTCCAAATGATTTACTCCAATAAAGCCATGACTTCCTGTCCAATGGGAAGTTTTATGTCATTTCTGTCATTTACCTTGCTCATATCCCTGACTCAGGTTGACCACGGCACCAGTTGTGCTGATGAAGAGGAGAAGCATCATGCATGAATAAATTCCTCTTACATATTTCTATCTTAATAGTGTGAATCCTGTTTATGAAAAATGTTTACGTCATGGTAAGGAAAACCACAAGTTCTGTGTGGGAGGGCAGGCTGGGGGAAGGGAGAGGAGAAAACATCCTCTCACAGAAAATTCTCCCTCAGTAAAGGGGGAAAAAAATCTCCACAAATTATACCCTGGCAAATACTAGTTTCCAGAAAATAGCCTAATTTACTTCAGTAAAATTCAAATATTTTATAGAAATTATTTATTCATATGCAGTATTAATAATTGTAATATGTGGTTCAATGAGATGGTAAATGCAGCTTCTGGATGCTCAGTACCTAAGAAAGCAGTGAAAGCACATGACAAAAAAAAAATAGAAAAGGCAAACCATAAACAGGTATCAAACCATTCAGCTGACATAAATAAATTTTAATTTTTTTTAAGTAATTTTATCTTGGTAGATTTTATGCCAGATCAGGTATCATCCTTCCATCTTTCTTCCTGCAGCTGGTACAAGGCAGCTATAAGTACATCATTGTGTGCTCTGCCAGGCTGACAAATACATGAGCAAGTCCTTACATCTGACCTGGTTCAAATCCACAGGGCTTGGCTGGGCTGCAGGGCTCAGATGCAGGGACAAGTATTGATGAGCACAGCCTCACAAGGTAACAGGCACTTCTGGACTCTCCAGAACACCCAGGGCTCAGGCACAAATACCGGGATCAACACACTCCTCAACATATTTTTTTTCTTATTTAAATGTATGTAAATGAACAATGTTTCTAATAATTACTGGGAAAAAAAAATCTTACCACACACAATCAAAATCTTTTGGCAAATTTTAAAGTCTTAGATCTGTTCGGAAGCTTTCAATTCACTTCACTGGGGTATGGATTGGGCCTTTTATCTTCTACCTGCAGCTGATTCAGCTCCAGCTTAGACTGACAAACTCCTGCCAACTTTACCATGTCACTTCATAATAAACTGGGTTTTTTTTTTAACTGGACCTAACTGAAAGACTGAGCTTGTGATGACTGCTTGCAATTACATTTTCATTTCCCTTAGTTGACTATGCACATAAATGCTGTAAATCTCTTTAATTTTAAATGAGGTCTTCAAGGGTAATTTTGGCAGTCAAAGAGAAGTAGGCATCATGTTTGAAGTATTGAAGGATCTTTTTTTTTTTTTTATCTTTTGGACTCAGATCAGTCTCAAACAAATTCATTGCTCACCTATCTCAGATGACATTTTAATTGCACCTTTTAACTACACGTATACTAATGGAGGAAAACTGGGTATAAAGTTCTTAGAATGTACATTCAGATGGAGGGCCTTTACTGTGAATTTGGTTTGCACTGCTGGTCTTTATATTACTGTGACACCTATGAATATATTTAAATGCAACTAGGAAAAAAAGTGCCTCTAAATTAAACTTTCTGGATGTCAGAGGATTTTTTTCTTAAACTTTATTTACAGAATATTAGCATTTAAAACCAAAATGAAATTTCATAATTTGTGGAGTTATGCGAAAGATTTCCTAAGTCTCCATATCTGCCACTGCCTTTTGTTTAGGGTTTTTTTTGCATTCTTTCAAAAATTCCCTCTGTCTGTGTGTGTGTGTGTATATATATATGTGTGTGTATATATATATATATATATATATATATATGTGTATATATATATATATATGCCCAGAGCTAGAAAATGTCCAGAGTCTATCTGATGCTTTTATTTACTTGTTTTGCTTTTAGGCATCAAAATTTATTTTTTTTAAGTCAATACTGTGACCCTCATAAAAGGAGTTTTCTGGGTGGCGTTTGTATGCAAAGCCTCGCTGACAGTATTTACATCTGTAAAAACGTTTTAAAAGCACAGAAGGATGCAAAAAAGGCATGCAAAGAAGGAAAGTGAAAGTCTCACAATTCACATCTATATGAAACAAAAAAAAAAGGAATGTCTTCTTGCTGCCCTGAGGCTCTTTCCACACAGTACCACATTTGCTAAGGTCCTTTCTTTTCTTTTGTAGCACTAGGGTTCAGTGCAATTCTTCGTATGTGTACAAATGGCAGAGATGTATGTGGAATAACAGCATTCAAAGGTTTCATGTGTTTGTTGGTGTTTTAGATATGTATACTTTAAAGTCAAAAATAACATTGCTGTGGAAACCTTGAGACTGAAATAATTTTCTTTCAACTTATTTTCTCAAAGTGACACTTTCTGTTGTTGCAGCTTTGCAATATTAATTGCTTAGCTTTTTTCTTCTGGTGAATGATATTTATAACAAACATAACTAGCTCAATGCAGCTGAAAGCCATTAAAGTAAAAAAAAAATGTAGGAATCACCCATTCCATCTGCTTTTCATAACAAAGGGATACAAAGACCATATTGAACATTCATTCCCCTTTCTCTAAACCAATATTCCCAAAAGAAAAGCCCAACACCCAACCTCGAAATGTGTAACATGTCTTAGAGGCATAAAAAAAGGAAATCAAAATTAAATAGGAAAACACCCACTGCAAATAATGTACAGAAAATTAAATATGTAAATAAAATATTAGAGCATTAAAAATTACAAGAAGCAAACATATTTACCCAATTTTAATAACTACTTGAAATCAAATACCAATTTGCAGATGAAGCCATTCGATGATTTTCACGTCTAAGTATCAAAAAATATCTTTGTCAGATGGAAGTGTCAAAACAGTGCATCCACATTAAAAGGTTCTCAGAAGAACACTGTGTCTTATGTATGGCTGTAAAAACTGAAAGGCAGCACTTTTTAATGACTAAAACTACAAAAACACATTCCTAGCATACAACTGTGCAAACTGAAAGAAAAATCATACAGTGACATACTGGGGGAGGATGCAACCAGTGGTGCTCAAGCACCCAGTGCCATCAGGAGGTGCCTTTTCTGCTGGCCTTGGCTGGAGATAAATGGGGACATACCACACGTAACCCCTTGATGCACAGTTTTTCAGCTTTGTAGGCAAATCTTGGAACCTGCACTCAACAACTGAAAAAAACACATTTTCTGATGGGAAATGTAAATATGAAGGTGTACCTATTAGAGCACAAAGCAGTGGGAGCAATGCCTTGTACATTGACCACAGAGAAAGACTTGGAATTATAGTTTTAGACTGTGCTGGAAACTTGATGACCAGTATTAAAACATTGCAGAAGACATGCACAAAGTGAGTTCATGCAGAAATCTGACAAAACTACTCATAACAATTCCTTTCCCCAAGCCACTAACATCTCATTAGGGCAATATTTTTTCACTCAAGTTAAAGATCTGATTTTTCACTGAAGCTATGAGTCTGGTATATTTAACAAAATCAATAATCACATGATGTTAAAAAGTTACCTATAATTCAATGAAAAGTTCTAACTGGATTTTAAGATATTCTTTAAAACCTTAAAACTCCTTAAATCTCTGTGACTTCTCTAGACTGAAGGACAAAAATAAATATTCTAGCTACTTATTTCTTAACAAAATACTCACATATACTTTGAATTAGAAATTTTATGGAAATTGCCAGAAAGATCTGGCATCTAAAAGAACCATTTACTACATTTTTTTTTAAAATTCATGTCACTTTGACTTTCTAACCACACCATCCTACTTTGCACAGGGCTTGAAATTTTAAAAGCTTATAAGAAGTTATAGTCCTAAGTCCTATTACCTTTATTGAAAAACTGGTGCTTGTATTTTGAAGACTTTTTGAAAATCCAGAAATAGAGGCTTATATATTAACTCCAGCAGCATTATGCTTCAGATGCAGTTAAACAGCTTCTTGCAGAAGCAAGAGAACCTGAACCTAAAACATGATACATTGCCTGATGAAGGATTAGTTTTGTGATCCTAACAATTTAGGATGGGAAATGTAAAAAGTCTTGTTGCTACCTTGCTGTATATAAAAATCTTACAAAAAGTTTAGAAAAAGCTTTAAATCTGCTCTATATAAAATAAATGTCTCCCCTTCCCACAAGCTGATACTTGTGTCAAAAACAGAACAAAAAGTACTGCTAAGAAAGAGGCAAATACAGATTTATTCAAACAACACCTTAAAGAAGAAAGCAGGCTACAACTCACCTTTACAGCCATTCTAAAGGTGCTTGTTTAATCTCTCTAATCAAAGAAGCAAAAAGACTAACTAGTCTTTGTGAGCTTAGTGCAATAAAGCTTTCTGCTCTCGGGAAGTCCAGGGTTTCTGAGAGCAATTTTCCACCCATAAATTGTATTGTTATTATTCCCAGTATTTTACAAAAATTATAACATTGTATCATGCATTGTGTAAGGCCCAAAGACTGTGGGGCACTTCTCTCATTGTCAAGTATTTTTTTCCTCCTGGGTTGAACCTAAAAAAAAAAAATTATCAGAGAACTGGGAAGAGCCATGACATATGTGAATTTGTTCATTAACTGCTGAGAACTTCACCATTTCTAACCACCTTTTTAAGGAGTTTTATACAAGCTAACATTACAATCTGAATTTTAACATATTTGTATAGGGTGTCACTTCCCCATGGCATATTTACACCCCTGGAGCAGTCACTTCTTCAAGCTCCTGAAGGGGTATCCCTGTCTCTTCAGAATGAACAATCCATCGAGATTTAGGATTAATTTCTTTTAATCTCCTTCTCAATTCAATGTCAAGATCACTCCTTCCTCTAGCAGCATATGCAACAAGCATGACATTTCTCAGGGCTGAACCACTGAGGGTTTTCCTGGAATTTAAATTAAATTAATGACTAATGCCACCATAAACAAAACAACTCTTCCACCCCCCAGCTCTTTGGTATTACTCTTTAAGGACAGTCATAAAGCTGCAAAGAAAGAGACAGAGCACTCAATGGCTTTTAAACAAACGCTACCACATTTTAAACATGTGCATGTTTGCCAAAGCTCTAAGCCTCTATTGCTCAAACCACTTGTGGTTTCTCAGCACTTCTTTTTTGAATGATTGTGTCTTTATAAAATAAACATGTTTGAGACTAAATTACTTGTGTGTCTGTTGGGAATAATTATAAAATTAGCTTGTTCTAATTTACACTTGCGGGTTTTAAAAACATAGCCAAATAGCATAGTGAGTCTCCTGGTGAAACCAAAGCCTGGCATGTCAAACATGGTTTAAATCACACACTTGGACTTTGATTTTCTCAGTGCAGCAGTCTGATCTCTACAGCAGGCTTAGTCCTTTAGTTTTGACTTCTAATTCTCCAAATAAGTATTCCTTTTGTAGATCTCCAGAGACACTAATTCAGCATGCCAACAGGTTGTGCAATACATAACACAAGTAATTCAACTCCAGGCACAGAGCTGTGATTTTCAAAACACACTATCTCCACGTGTGGTTTTAGTAGTTTGCAATATGCTGTTCATCCATGACACATAGAAGAACTTTGGTTGCTGAATATCTCAGTGTCCCAAACACAATGGACAGATGTGCTACAGCCCGACCACATTACCTAGGAATGTATTTGAAGTCCAATTAATACTATTCAGGGGAGCAACTTGTGATATATTTTAGCTGTGTCCCTCAGTCCCACTGACTTCAGTGATCTAAATTATGTTTTTCCAGGAAGAAAAACTTCTATTGTACTATCCTGGCACAACACATTACACTTTTGTGCATTAGGTAGTCACAGCAGCAGATAATAACTTCCAGGGAGCTGCACTGACCAACCTATTTCCAAAGTGTTTTCTGCTATTATGCTAGACAACACTGGTTAATGCAGTCAGTATTTGCATGCTAACATGCCAGGATTCAGTTAAAATAGTCTCAGTCAGCAACTGGCAACTCTGGAAAATTAAAATCTTATTAAGTTTCCTCCTTTTACTCTGGACTTGCCACACAACACCTTTTCAACAGTGGATTTACAGCTCCATGAATCCACAAGATGTACATTTTTGATTAAAATTATTCATTTCATTTAAAGCTATGGGTTTGTTTTTGCTATCAGTGGCTAGAACTTGTATTTGGCATCCTACAGTTTGCCTTTTTATCCAAAGCCAGGGGAGACGCAAGTTGTACTTTCTGTACCAAGATAAGGTGGGTTTAGTTTCTGTGTTTACATCCTGCTTTTTATCCCTCAAGGCTGCAAAGGTTACATTACCCTGGCCTTGCCACCACTGTTTAACCTTATTTTCTTCTTTTCATAAATATCTGAATAAGTCTTTTTTTTAATCACATCATAACTAATGCTTTAACCAGCAAGTTTTCCATGAAGAGTCTGTAGTGTCAGACTTGTTCCACATTTCTCAAGCCCTGAAAATTCTCCTTACTCTATGTTAGACACTTTTGATTAGTTTTTTCTACCTCTTCTCCCTATGCACTATAAATATATCTCAACAGAATCTCACTCCCAGTCTGACCCAAACTTCAGTCCAGCTAGGTATAGTAGTAAATCATACCATCAACCCCTTCACTCCCTTTTCCTCCCCAAATAATAAAAAAAACTTCCTGCACATCTTCCTGCCTTCCACAACACTTG
Organism: Chloebia gouldiae; assembly: GCA_003676055.1. NCBI lineage: Eukaryota > Metazoa > Chordata > Aves > Passeriformes > Passeridae > Chloebia > Chloebia gouldiae. The sequence goes on from QUSF01000025.1 coordinate 1,699,264, forward strand.
CTGCATCCCCAGTTTGAGAATACCTGTACTTGCACTTATTACACACACGTGTATTAACATACGTCTTCATATACATATATGCCTATATATGAATACATGTATATTTATGTGCAGAATATTCATTTATGTATATGTATCAATGGAACAAATCCACGTATGTGTATATTGTTACACACATTTAGGCGGCTGTGGCAGGGTGCAAAGCGCTACACTCTACACTCCCACTTTTTAACATCCTCCATGGCACATTTTTCCCAGGTTGATTCTTTCTCGAATCCAATAAAAAAGTCAATAGTAAACATTGTATTTAACAGCCTGAACCACACATGGGGTATTTTACCAGCGTGGTTTTCAAGTGCACTTGAGTTTACCTTCTGGCTATTCTGAAGAATGAGTAACTCGTTCCACTCCATTCAGCAACATCCACTCCTCCCCCAGCCTCCCTCTTTTGGACTGATCACCTCTTAGAAACAAAAGAAAATGAGCCACTATGTGGGAAAGAGGTGCATTCCCCAGCATTAAGTTTTTAGTCACCTTCTCAAGCTGAAAATGGTTTACTGTAATCTAGAACAAATTATTTTGTTAGTATATGAAACAGGAAAGGTAACAAAATGCTCCCTTGCATAATTTTCTACACAAATCAGCCTTGACATGTTGATATTTGTTCAAAATTATAACATGCACCTATAAACTGAATCATAAGAACAGTAACTGAAAGATAGTTCCAAGACACAAAATATCACTTCACCACCTCTGTGACTCCACTTGCAACTTTATATACCACTGAAAACAAAAATATCACTCAATTCTCCTCCTTCAATGGAAGAAAAACAATAAATCTTTCCAGCTGTAGTTACTGGCTGTTTCAGAGGCCTGGCTTAGTATGTGGATAATTAGATTACAATCAATTAGTGGAAATATCCAAAATAAACAAGTCAAGACAACATCCAGCTTCCTGGAAAGTTAAGGTCCGCCAGCAAACCAAACATTTCAGCACTATTAAAGCTCTGTTCTTATTTTAGGAAAACAGCAACACTATTTTCCTCGCTGCATTTACAGTATAATGCTTATTCCTGCATTTTGTTTCCAAAAACACCACCAAGCAGGTCAAGCTCCTTTGAGGCAAATATTATTTCTGAGGACAGCATTTGCTTTCTGACACAGGGAGAAGACTGACCAGAACATGCATGTGTTTGGTAATAAACCAGAGAAGTATGATGAGTGCTGCTCCCCCAACGGGTTCTTAGGATTAGGAAGAAATGAGAAGGATTGTTGGCTTGAACTTGAACTATGTTCTGGTGAAAAAAATTACACTGCTCATCATAAATGATGTAGGGAGAGATGATGCAGGAAAAGTTGAAGGGCAGTTTCTGGCCTTCCACTCCCAAGGACCTGAGTTTTCCCAGCATGAGTTGGAAGCCTGCTGGCATGTTTTTAAGCAGGCTTTTAAAGCACTCATCCTACTCTCACACCCAATTTACAGACATGAACTATCCGTATAACACAGAAGTGTATCATGTTAAAAATAAAGCAAAATTAATACTCAAGGACATTGCTTTTGGAGCAGACTGCAGGTTAGGAGAAGGGAACAACTAACATTATTTTTGTTCATGAAGCCTGCAGCCACCGCAGAAGTATTTAAGCTGAAGTAGTAATTACGATACAGGGAAGCATCACAACTTAACAACTACACGTAACTTTCCATGGCACTGTTAGCTGATCCTGTCTGTATAGCTCAAATTCCTCCCATAGCTACACATGATCACTAGTTCACACAGCCAGAAACTGAATCTGTCACTGATTATGTTTGGGAATTGCTGTCATTAAATGCAATCCTTAAATCCTGCTGGATACTGGTAAATTTAAGTGTTAACTCCAAGCTCTTCCACTCCCACAAAGTAACAAAAAGCAAGCAAAGTGCTGCTGCTTTGTGCAGCTGTGAGAAGAACACATCACAGAGACTCCAGATGTTTTGACTTTGTTTTCTAGAGCAAGAAAAGCAGCAACATATATACAACCTACATATATATATATATATACATATATATATATATATATATATAAATACACACATATATATCTGTATATCTGAGCAAGGCTTAATGGATGTACAATAAGCATGGAGCAGCCTCTGAGAAGCAATAATTTCTGCTCAAGGCTCAGAAAATACAAGAGTACACAGTTTCACCAGAGAACTGTGCTTTATCCAGGCAACTGATTCTCACCAGGATGGGAAGAAAAGTATTTGATTGTAACCAGCAAGCTAACACTGTATGTACTATTAAATATTTAAGCTTTAAAAAGTAATAAAATATTAAGATTTTGTTAAGTTTTAAATATTGATTTAATATTTAAGATTTATTTATTACTTTACGTGAGTTTCTCAGTGTAGGAAAGAAGGGAAAAAAAAAAGAAAGGAAAAAAGAAATCATACTCAATTAGATCCTAACACAGTAAATTCTCATTTCCTTGAACATGGGTTTTCCCAGAATGAGATTAAACTCAGGCCATATTAATTTATCAGTAAATTATTATTAATACATTTTCATGTATGTTAGCATAGCAATTTTTCACCCTGAATCTTTAGCAATTTAACACTTTGCTTCACTAGGTGTCTACAAGTCCTTCAATACATTTATCACTTCATCACTTCAGATGTATCAAATCACTTCCTTTTCTCATGAAGGGAGAAAATTTTTTTTTCTCCCTTCATGACTGATTGAGAATTCTTCCGGCAACAGTTTAACCTGTGAGATTATACATGCTGAGTAAATTTAAAAATCACAGAACATGAGTTTTCTTTTCCTCTTTTCCAAACTATTCAACTTTCAAGAAGTAGACTTATGCTCTGCTGTTCCTGATAGCCTAAACATCAACATACAACTGGAGCCTTCATTCTACCATCCTGTTAAATTCATTGCTGAGCAAGTCAAAAGTGGATCTGCAGACAGTGATTGGCTTGGTTAAAGCACATTATCACCTTCAATGAGAGACTGCAGCCTGTGTCACAGGACAAATTACAAATGACCATGTATGAATTCCAGCCCCTTTGAACAGAAATTGAGCCACACATCTGCTCTCTATCTGCATTGCTTGAAGGTCACATGGATGGTCAATCTGCTGCATGCATGGTCACTGCTAAACCAGACCAACCCCACAACTAGCAGTTGTCACATCAAACTCACCCCCACTTCTCAAAAGTTGCCAAATGAAAATAAGGAAAGACAGGCCTATGCAGATTCCTGCATCAAAAACTGTAATTGAGAGTCCAACACTAAGCTGCATGCTCTACTTCTAAATGTTTCTTGCAGGCTGTAATTCAACACACAGATCTACAAAAGGTCAGACCTTTTAGTACAAAATGAAGAAACAGTCATTAACAATTTGTTTGTCCCTTAGGCATGTCCCTAAGACGGCTTCCAGAGTTTTATCCCCTTCTCTGTCTCATACTTCTGACAAGCACAATAATTATTTGCTGCCTAATTTTGAAGGTGTTATCTCAAAATAGAACTCAATGTCCTTGTGTTGTCACATCAACCTCAGCACTCTCACACGACAGTACAGAGCAGTGAAGAAGCAGGCAAGCCTGCACAGTGCCTTTGACAAGCGGCACAGAGAAAACTCTGCTGGTTTTAAGACCTCTTGCTGAGTTTGTGGAGGCAAGATGGAGTGAAATTAGGCAGGCCAGTTCAGTGGCACATGGATAATATCACAAGTACCAGAAGTAGAACAAATTGCTATCCACTTTGTCACGTTGATCAACAGGTACCTGTTTATCTTCAGAGCTTTTACTGATACCTTTGGTAGAGTTACACATTCCATTCCCAGTACAAGTTACATTATCACACATTGCACTTACTACAAAGCACAAAAGTTGAGAAAAACAGCCCAAAATAAACAAACCCTCCATCGACAAACTTTCTATGAGCTCATAATAATGAACAGTGTCTTATCCTTATCAACAGATGCTGTCTTACCTTTATCAAGAAAAGCTGAAATGTCCCTTTCTCCTATTCAGCTCTCAGGAACAAAAGAAATGAACTCCACCCTACAGGCAAAGAACATTTTTTTACTGATTAGTGATATTCTGAAAAAAAGGTTTAAATCATTACAAAATAATACAGACCTTCCACTTCTTTTATGATACTCAGGCAAAAATATGATGCTATCTGGAAAAACACCCACTGATGAAACATAAGTAGTTATGTATTTACTACCTTATTTTAAGAAGTAGCATGAAAACACTCTTATGAACTTCAGCCCACTGATGGCAAAATATTCAACATACTGGTTTACAAGGAAAATTACACTTTTATATATTAGGTCTACTTCTAAAATAGCAATATTTCAACCCACAACAAAATCTTCAACTACAGTTTTGTTTTCCTTTTCATCTTAGAGACCCCAGAAGAATGAGATTACAATACACATGACTAAAAATAATTCTGGAACCCCTAATAATTTACATATCTTCTAAAATGAGGATCAGCACTCCTCCTTGTTGTAACAAATGCACAAACTCAAGCCCTTCCATGAAAGTAGGATGGGATTTTTATGGCAACAGAGGCTGTAAGTCTTAGGATAAGAGAAAGAGTCTTATAAGCAGTAGAGAAACTGAAATTCATTTATTCTGCAGTATAACTATAAAAGTGTTACTGAAGTCCTTCAGTCAGCTGCAGAGGACTGAAGACAAGGCTGGAAAATTAATCATAGAGGCTAGAAGCAAAAGAGAAAAAAGAAGATAGAACAGCTGCAGAAGGATGACAATGAAGGCTGCTGGAGAACAAACATATTAAAGATTATGTTGCAAGGAAAAGAAATTTCACATGTTGAACAAAAGGCGCAAGAGTAGAGAGGGAAGGAGAAAAGGAGGACCAGAGCCTCATTGCATTTTCTTTTTAATTAACTACTCAATTATTACACTAGAATGTGGAGCAGAAATTATTCATTTAGACAGCTTCCTAAAAAATTTACAATCATAGAATCATTTAGGTTGGTAAAAGACCTTTAAGATCATTGAGTCCAACCATAAATGTCACTGCTTATCTTATCTGAAGTAGTTTTACATATATCAACACCAATTCAAGAGTTGCATAATGGTTCAAGCTAATTCCTCTCCCAAACAGTGGCTAAATACTTATCATGTCATTCACAGTGCAAGAACACCAAGAAATTTTACAAGGGCATAAATACAACTGACTTGCTGATAGTGGGCCAATTCAAGGAGCTGTCCTTGTTCCTACAGCAGGTTTGTCATTCTACAGTCTTAATAATCTGATGCTTGAAAGGAAAAATTAATGCTGCTTGTTATTAAAGAAAATCCCCAGGTTATTAAGAGGCACTAATCAGATGTTATATTTTAAATATGCAACTAGCTCATAATGACATCATTATTTCACAGTATACATTACCATTTCCCTTTTTCCAGGATAAAAGAAAATCTCCATGAATTTAGTTTTCATTGTGTAAACAGTCATGTACAAAAATCCTACTGAAGTAGCTGTGATCATTTGATTTTGCTTCTCATTAACAGAGACCAGCTGCTAATGGTGAGTCTGTGACCCAAAAAAATACCTCTAACTTTGATATCTTGGAAACTCACGTCTCTACTATACAACATATATTAAAACTCAGAAAAAATTACTGACTTCACTTAGTAAAATACACTGGAGAGATTTTGAAAGGTTCCTTTGCATTGCTGAGTGTTTTCAAAAGGGCACAAATATTAGGGATTCTGCTTTTCCACCTGCAATAATTTGTGCATATAAGGTCATATCTGTTCCGAAATACTCTGTTAGATTGTATTTACACATCCTAGAGGTTTGTTTGGTGTTTACACGGGGTTACAGGTAGAAAAGGTTTGATTTAACAGTTTATATTCAATCCAATGTGCATCAGTATTTCATCACCAAATTATTGTAACAGCACACATTTAACAAGAGCAACTTTCAGCAGCATCAAAAACTTTCCCAAGTTAGTAAACCTCCCTGGGCAACTCTCCTGGCCTCTTCAGAGCATTCACACAGCTCTGGAGCTGCCCCAGCATTCTCCTTGCATCCAGCCTGTGCCAGGGACTGACAACCCTGACAGTGAAGAGCTTTTCCCCCAAGTCCAATCTGAACTCATTCATATCTGTTTGACTGTGTCCTCCTACATGTTTAAAACAGGGGTGAGTACCTTATTGGGAGCTGACAATTTATGCAAGCGGTTACATTTCCACAATCTTTTTCTGAAGGAGTTTAAACAGGGTGGTTGACAGTAAAGAATGACAGCTTCTTCCCTTCAGCTCCCACAAAGAGACAATAATATCCTCCTCAATTATGCCATGCTCAGCAACAGGCAAAAACATCATAGGGATATTTTCATATAACTTTCCTGATTTCTAAATCTCTGGAAACCATTTTCCTCAACCTTTTTACTCTTTTTCTCAACTCCATACTGCAGACATGGGGGATTGGTTTCAAGTAGGTAAACTCCATAGGTGAATGTCCCCAGTAATCACAGCACAGCCTCTCCTGCTTGAAACAATTTCCATTTATAGCCTTCAAATATATGATTCTGTCTTATTTTTAAAGGAATCCTTAAAATAAAAATTTTCCCATGCTAAGCTAATGCTAAATACACAAATGGTGATGTGTTTTACTATAGACTGACAAGACTGGTCTCTCTTCCTGCTTTATCCATAATGCTGCATGTAAGCTCCCAGCTTGTTGTCCTGTTTTGAGAAGCATGTTGTCCTATTTGAGAATGCTTCTCAGTCTTCTGCTTAAATGATATAATTTTTTCTAACTGCGATCTAGAGGAGCTGCCTAGCAAACAAATTGTTCAGCTGGCATTTGACCATATGTTACCTCTATGGGCTGGGTTAAAAATATACAGACCTTCCTTCACTTTCTTCTCAGAAAGAAAATATGAGAATAAGTTAAAAAAAAAAAAAAGGAAATAATTAAGCTGTACAGTTTACACTGTCCTTTACCATACCAATACTTCTGCAATTTGACATCCATGTGCCCGATCTTGGAACTGGTGTATCACCAATACAATGCCCATAAAAATGTGAAGAGGATTCAGTTAGCATTTACTGTAAACTGCACAAAAAACACTTGTATAATTTTGAGCTAATTTATCTTTTCTCTTGACCCTGCAAGAATAGACACAGAAAGGTGAATTTAGCTCTGACCGATACAATCCAGGATATCACAAATAAGTTGATATTGTTACAATGTAAAGATGGGAAACACTACAGGAACCATAAAAATGTCCTGTTTCATAAGATAAGGAAGCTTTTTGCTACAACTAATATTTGTTTTGACTTCTTAAATGAAGCCAAGTAGAATTTTCATTGTTCTTTCACAGCTCTTTCAGAAGGAACAGCAGCTCTGACAATCCAAAGACCAAAGGCTCCACAGCCACTGACAGGAAAGTGCCCTTTCCCCCTCCTGCCATTTGTCAGCCTTACAGGCAAAAGCTAAAAGAGAAGCACAGATTGGAATGATTACATAGAAAGTTTGGGGCTAATTAAATGCATTATTCAGCATCAATAGTATTTGAAATCTATGGAGAAAATTAATAGGTGCCATTAGAAAGTTTCTAAGGGAGATAAATTACAGAAAAGTGTTACAGCATGAGGAATACATGATTTCACTTGAAGCCGCCTCCACAAGACACCAGCAGGAAAAAAAAAACCCCAAAAAAGAAAACAAACAAAAAAAAACCCACACAACAAAAAAAAAAAAAAAAACACCCATGCAGAGAAAACTTCATGAGTATCTTTTTGTAACATGTGTGAATATAACATAAAGAAATATATGGTTTGATTGTAGAAACCCAGATAATTCTTCTGGACATCAGTTTTCAACAGTGGCTTCTGTTCTCAAATTACCCAACCATTTTGATAGAAAGAAATCAATTCAATGCCTTTGCAGCTGTCTCTACCTACCAGTTTTATAAGGGACAATTAGAACTGCAGTACAGACAAGACGGTGAGTAGGCACATCAATCTAATTACAAGTAGACAAAAGTAATTTAATCTGAATATAAATCAATTCCTTCCCCTCCTAACAGACTACATGATTTCACATAAGAGGATCACATAAGATACTACTTTTGCTAAGACCAGAGCAATTTGAAGTTTACAGTTTTTGAGTGGTATATTGGCGAGGCAAGCAGAATCTCTAAATTATTAAAAAAAATTTTTAAAACCCACAGAAGATTCAGTAAACATTGAATTGACGTGAATTTTTATCTGTGAAGAACTGAATCTTGGAAGGACTAGATTCTAGCAGGAAGGTGTCACCAGTGACCACTATAATCGGTGACAATTGAGAAGTCTTAAATTCCACCCCCCACCTAGTCAAATGCTAAAGGAAACTACAGTACATAGCAATAAGATGCTGCCAATCTGCCACCTTAACCATAATCCAGAGATATGGATAAACTCTTCTCCATGGATTTTCTAGCTTTTCTGTGGCTGCTAGTGTTTAAGTTGTCAGGAAAAACACAAGGCCCTTTCTTACAATGTTGTTACAGAATACAGTTTTGCTATCCACTGAATGCTCACCTATTTCAATGCATTTCTTATTACTTCCTATTTTCTGTACTTAATGTGCTGCAAATTAGTGCCATCTGAGAGATTATCCAAGATGCTGGCACTAAAAACACCACAGGTGATCTGTGCAATGAAGCCCTTGTCTTGCTCATGCTTTCGCACATTCCCCCATAACATCCTCTCCCTCTCTATGGCTCCGTGCCATTCAGGCATTCACACACTGAGCCTTCTTTGCTCATTGTTAGAATGACAAGCACCTATCTAAACAGAGAGCATGAAACACGATCCACATGTTTTCAACTGAAATCCAACAAAAAAAGACACTTCAGGCTACTTTTGAAATAACACATTCAAATATTTTCTTAGTATGAAAGGAGTAAGCTCTGCTCCTCCAGTTGGAAAAGTCCCTGCAAAGGCATTGCAAAGATAAGGGACACGGGGAATTTGGCTTCCATATTTGCTGTTGTCACTGTTTCCATGGCACACAGGTACCACAAATCAGATGCTCAAGGAGTAAAATTAAATTCATCATTCATGCAACTAGGTCAGAGTTATCCCAGGATTAATAAGCTACAGAACAATCATAAACAACCAAGACAAGGACCAACACTGCTTGATATTGTAACCAAGTCTGCATTTGGGGTTTTTGAAGTTTTGGGAACAGTTGTTGGTTTGTTTGGGGTTTTTGCTTTTCTTTGTTTTTCAAATGCAAAAATCTTTGATATTGGAAAGTTTGAGAAGCAGCGTCAATAATCCACTTGACTTCAGAGGATCTTAGTGCTCCCATACCAGCAGAAATGCAGTAACATTTTGCTCATTACCAGTTACTCCAACGAAAAAAATCCAGCAATTAAATATATGTAATTGCTTAAATCAAAGACAATGTTTAAAGATTTTGAACAGAGTCTGAGTACACACAAAATGTGACAGTATAAATATCCCTTAAGTTTACATGGTTATATCATATTGGACTTTTCAATATTAGAATATTATATTCTAGCCAATCATGAAAGTAATACTTGAGACATTCTAGTGCTGTTTTTAACGCCAAAGTAGAGGAGAAAAGGCACTACAGAAATCATGTGTGTTGACATTTTGAGTCATCTATGTATGTGCTTTAAAGTAAATACCAGTATTATTTTGAGGCACATAAGGTTAAAGGGAGAGTCGGAAAATGCATTTCAAAGGACTGAGATTAAGAATATAACTGTGGCTTCCACCTACACTTAGCAACTGGAAATTTAGTTTGAGCCTCAGGCCTAGGCTGGGTCCAAAGATCTATTTTGTTCTCTGCACACAAACTGGCTGGAACTATTGTTGATACATTTTCCACATGAAGCTGATGGGGACTATCATTAGAGATGAAGGGAGCCCTAGGCTACAGGCTGTAAAACAGAGTGGGATGTGCTCCCTGAAATTTGTACTGATACCTACCTGAAGCATGCTGGAGAAGACAGAGCACAAAACTATAGGATGCTGATGACAAATGCACATATGCATATTTGAAGGGCATTTGACATACTTGATGTCAACTCAATGATGTCCTCAGAGGGGACTAACAAAGCTGAAGCGCACAAAATCAGGTCTGAGGAAGGACAAGCTGAGGAACAGCAGGTGCCCATTAGTCAGCTGCACTCTTCTGCAGTGAGTGCTTATGCAAGAGTGATTGCTTAATTCAAGTACTTGGCTAAGGGCAAGCAGCTTGCAGGTGTCTCCCAGAGCCACGGAGGGCCTTGCGTTCTGCATCTCCCACGGCAGTGCAAGCAGGATCCCCATGACAGTGGTCCAAAGAGGAACTGCATCATAATGTGTCATCCACAAGAAACAGAAAGATGGTGTCTTAATCAACACATCTTCTCAGATTAATCTCTAAATCAGTGTAGATACAGTGGGTCACAACCATGGAATACCCATTAAAACAGGAAAATGTTTGTCCAATTCGCCATTCAATTCTGGGTGTCTTCTCTGCAAATGTGAAACCTTCCATTGAAGCAATAGGATTATGAAAATAGTGAAATATGTTAAAATTATCCATGCATGTGATCATGAAACAAATAACTATAATGGGATAAGGCTACCAAAAAGAGTTACAAAACTTCAGTGCTTCTTCTCCCTTTTTAAACAAGGCTCACAATGTAAATAGATAGTGAGAAACATCCAGAGAAGTGAGAATTACAGTCCAGTAGAGGCTGAGGCAGTGAAAAACTCCTCAGCCAAAATATCAGCATATAAATCAGAGTAAATTCTAAATCCTTGTTTACAACGTGATGTGCTATGACTTTTAAACAAGGAACATGAACCTTTCTCTCTTATTTTGAGACTTAGTTCAAATCTCTGCATTTTCCATTAAAAAGACTGACACATACAGTAAATAAAACACAGTGAATTGGAGGAGTGGAGGGAGTGGGACACAACAGAGACTCCTTCTCTGAAAGGGCACAACCACATTGCTAGGTAAGCTACAAGTGAAATGACAGCCAGATCTTCTCCATTCATGAACAAAATTCATTGTCTTGAAGGAAGGAGAGAAAAAAGGTGGGGATGGCCCTTCCATTGCAACTTGGTCATATAATGGAATTTCAAACTAAATGGCCAAAACCAACCAAACACACACATGAGAACAAGCATTGCTTGCTTGATGAAATCTCACAACAGCAGTAAAGGCTGGAGTACAAAGTCATTTGTGAACCAAATGGTTCAAACAAAAAAGTGCACCTCACCACAGCACAAAGCAAGTTACTAAGTCACAGCAGTAGAATAGCAATTTGAACCTTGGAGCATGTTTCCTTTTGGTTTTGTTTACTTTGGAGTTGAATGACTTTAAACTACATAGGCATGATACTAAATAACAATCACAAGATTTCTGTGTGCATATATTGCATATGTGTAAAGATGCATTTGAAAATTATATCAAGATTGGGAATGAGTAGAAGCCTTATGCCACAGAAATGCTGCACAGGCATGAAGAATGTATATCATTACTCTTGAATTATTAAGGGTCAGAAGGTCAGCCCATGTATGCAGACCTTTCCTATAAACAGGGTTACCACAGTGACCTCCTCAGAACTGCCTGCATCCTGGTGTATTTTTGCCCATCTTTGCTCCAGGTTTTCATGTAACCTGAATTCCACAGATGGTCCCCATCGCCCCCAAAGAAATCCTCTTTCCAGATGAATTCCCTAGAACAGAACTTCATTTCTTTGACAGCAGAGGGATATTTTCCAGAAATTCATTATTCCCAAAAGCACAACAACTGGCTAATATTTAGTCATTCCATCATCTTAGAAAATATGGTAGAAGTATAAAAACCTTTCAGAAGGTGCTGATGTCCCAATAAATGCTGGAAGCTCTTTGACCAGCATTCAATAACTGTACATTCAAGGATTTGTGAGTCCCTTCTCATAGTTTCAATACAAATCATGTATTTGCACTAAAGCCTATGCTAATGTCATGCTTCTGAGATTTTAGTCAACTATTTTAAATGTGGTATTCTAATGTCCTTTGTTAAACACACAGAACAGTCAATAGTTCAATACTCCACTGTCTCCCTTCTCTTAGTTTTTCATTTGTTGAAGTTAATGATTTGCTAAGTTGATTTCCCACCAACCACAGCCTCTGTTTCTCAAAGTTCTTTAAAGATTACTTCAGTAACAAAAGACATTATGACACAAAGATAAAAGCGAAGATATCCTAGTACATAATTTTCCAGCTGAAGGGCCACGCCTCAACACACACAGCTGTGCCCATAAACTCTCTTCATGCCATCACAGTGTTTCTCGATGCATGCACATGCACCCTTCAGCAAAATAACCCACACTTATCACAGAACATTTGCATCCAGATTAGCATCTCTGGTGAAATACTACAATTCCTGTCTTATATATCCATTCTACACAAGTAGCAAAATACAGATTTCTTCTTTAAAAGAAATTTGGTATAATTAATAACAGAATCATTATTATAAAGAAATAACTTGTCTATATGAAGAGTGGATGCTCATCTTTCATCGACGCTAAGTGGACTTAGTGAGCATGTTTTTCAGGAAGGAGATGAGAAATCCTGTAACCCAAGACAATACAAAAATGCATATAAGGAAAATCTTTAATTTCCTACATTAGTATAATACTTTAAAGGGAAGTAATCAAAGAGAGGTAAGTATAAATAGAATGTGATTAAATGAAATCTTTATTTAATAATTGATTTTTAATCTCCTTTGCATTTATACTTCACTGACCTTATAAAAAATAAGCCTCATTTTCACTGCTTGCTGTAACCACTGCAACAAACATTAACTCAAAACCAAGTCAAAACAGGATTTAAGGCAGTGAAATAACTTACTAAAACTACTTTAGGTGACTGGCAAAATGGGTTAATCCAAATGCTCTTTGATTCAAAATGAAGTTGCTGACAAAAAATTTTCCATGAGGAAGGTTTCCTCCACTTGTGCCTTAGATTTTTAAAAGTTTCAAGTCACTGCCCCTAAGCCTTCTCAGGAGCTTCACAGAAGGTATCATCATCTGCCTTAAAATAGGGTTCTGTTGAACAACCGAAGAAACAATAATGAATATATTAAGCTGGCATCTGTTGAGGTTTTCAAATGAGCCATGGTGAGCTCCTACTCCTTGGTAGAACCTTTGTAAATTGCTCCTCACCCAGGTGAAAACCCCAAATGCTTTAACTGGTAGAGGCTGCAGGATGAGGGGGCTGCAAAGCATTAACTGAAAGTAGCCCAAAAAAAAGTCCTTCCACACCAGTGAAGGCTGGTGTAAACCTGCCTGGTAACTCCCACAGTATTAGCTAATAAGATAAGATAAGCTAACTTCAGGCTTTTCTCTAATTCTAAATTTAAGTTTCCTGTCAAAGAATTAGCTGCTGAAAATTAAGATGGGAACTGTTCAATAATTTCCTCAAAGATTGAAATTCAAGTTGCCTCAAAGCCAATGCATCACTCTCCTTTTAAAGAAATGCACCAGATCAAATTTTAACTGAATTTTTTATTTGAAAATATATTAGAATTACCACCAATCTTGAATCTTTAAATAATATTAAATGTTCTACTTTTGCTATAGCACTCTTCATATTTGCAGACTTTTTTTTTTTTCCCCACGTTTTCCAACAATTTTGGCAATGCAGACAGACAAATGATTTTTCTTGGTTTTCCCTGCTTCCATTGTAGCTGACTCAGGCTTGGTTTCAAACGTCTGCAAAATATATTTGATGTCTGGACTACTAATCCACAGAGGTTTCTTTTTCAACTTGTTTCCTTGGAAGGTGATGGAATCAATTCTATTACTGTTATTTTCAGAAAAAAAATTGATAGAAGTTCAAACACTACTGTTTTGTTTTAAATAGAGCCAGCCTTTGAAATTCAACTACCTGCCAGTGGTCTAAAATGCCTTTTTAAGCAGTTCACATAACATAGCAAGTAATAAACATAAGGCAAAACTTTAGCAAGTATAAAAAGATAGGAAAACACCCACATGCCATTACGGCCTGTTTCGACCTACACATACAATATAAATCAAGCATAAGGTAACAGTAGCTTAACTAATTCTATTAATCTCTATGAGTAAGCGTTTCATTTGGCCATTTTCACATCCTGTAATTATTCCAGAGGAAACGCAGGTTAAAGGTTCAACTAGCACTTAAAATGTCTCCTAAAACATAATTATATATACAAAACTTAGCCTGTGGGTAAAACTGGGAAGCCTACAACACAAAGCATTTATTTTTCCCAGATAAATTGCTGAGTCCAATTATAACAATAACATTTTTTAATCATTATTAATACTCAGTTCTACGCAAAGCTTCTCTTTTTGCAATACACTATCTGCAAGCTGCACAATTTGGGCCATAAAGCCTTAGTATTCAGCCATAATAAATTGTTAAAACTGAATTATGAGCCCCCTCTTTCAGTTCACTCAAAGGAACAATCAAAAAAAAAAAGCAGAGTTGTCAATTGTTCCACATTCTGCAGGGGATCACTGCAATGCACAGGCTTCAAGAGCAGCCCTGTTTATTTAATAGTAAAATATTATTTCAAAAACCACAAAATATCTATTTGCTTTCTTTCTTTTGGAACAGGAACTGATTTCCAAGGATGGAAAGGGAGTCCACAAACTGTGTGTGCCATAATGTACCTGTTTATCTAAACTGCTCTTAGGGAAGAAAAACAAAACAAATCAATCAAACAAAAAAAACAGAACAACTGCTGCAACCAAAAAAAAAAAACAAAACAAAAAAAAAACCAAAGAAACCCCACCAAAAAACCAACAAAACAAAAAACTAGAACAAACCAAACAACTGCATAAATTTAAATTACCAGGCATGCAGTGGGAAAAGGCTGAGAGGTGATCATTCAAAAGAGGCAGGAATTCAAGTCAAATAGATAAAAACTTCAAGATAATCTTGCAGCTTTTATCTACAGAGGCCATTAATCTCCTTCTTCCTATTAAATATGCATAGTAAGTGCTATATGCAGTATATATTAATTTGAAACAAACACAGTCAATTGTATTAATTTACTATTGGAAATTGATGGGGCACATAAATAAAAGGCTATTTGCCATTATAAAGAAGGATCTGATTCTTCTCAGCTATGGTCTCTTGATTTTTGGATGTGAAAGCATCAATGCGAGGTTTTCCTAATGAAGTCTGTAAGCACCAATTCAAAATCTGTGTTCTGGAAAACATCATCTTCTCTACTTATTTTAAGAGGTGCAATTAATGGAAACTAGCAAGCAAGTTCCAATTCTTTAGTTTAAAATTAAGAAAAAAAAAATCAACCTCAAAAGCTCATTAAAGGAATATTAGTGTTAATAATGCTCTAAATTATCAAATTAGTAAATACTAGAATTAAGGCAGTTAATGAAGCATGAATTTAAGCCTCATATAAATCCATTGCAATGGCTTTGCCCAGTATTGAAAAGTAAGCCATCTATGCAACCAAGGAAAAAAAAAAAAGAGACAAACCAAAATACCTCAGGCTAAACAGCAATGCTCCTGTGACCATCCTGTTTCAGATGATGCAAAAATCAACAAAATCACTGTAGCACTTCATATAAAAAGATTGTATAAAAACATGAAAAGGGAGTTTCAAAAGATAATATATAGCTACTATAGTGTCAAGCTGAAACTTAAATACAAAGAAAAATGACCATATTATATACTGAGAAAGAATTTTGGTTTACATATTTTTTCCATTATTTATTTTTTAAAACATTCCAAAGTTCTACTATTAAACCCCAAAACCACCCTAACTGGTTTTGACATATTTTTAGAGTTCTTCCAATGTTTTCCTTTCCTTGACAATTTTTCTTCAGACTTGTATTAACATCTCACTCACCAACACAGACAGCTAATGGACTAGTACAGGTATTTGCCAAACGTGGCAAGCACCAAAGTACAGGCAACAGAACAAAGGCCAGTATATATTTTAAGTTTCAGACACACTTCCTAAACGTTTTAAGCTTCCACCATCCAGACATGTGGCAAGATCAGAGAGCACCATGAAAGGATTCCCCAAGTATCTTCTACGAAGTAAAGCATGAAACTGTGTTTTCAGTAAGATACCTGTTTGCCACTAAACCCGAGTTTCTGGTTGTTTCTCACTAAATCCAGCTTATATTGATAACATCTAAGGGGATGAAGAGGGAATGGAATTGTCAACATTTCCTGTTCCACTGTGAAAAAAACAGCAGAAAACTCCAAGGTCTCCCTGACCTTCCAGCACTCTGGGGCAATCTTTACACAAGGACTAAGTGTTCTCACAGCTCCTGCTCTGCACAATGTAGTGATCTTTTTGTTAACACCTGGCATTCAGGTCTTCTTGTCCTACTTCTCTTTTGATAAAAGAACTATTCATGTACAATGTAATCCCAACACAGCATAGGATCCTGTCCCAAACATAGGTCTGTTTTCTCAGTCCATTTCCCTTCCTCCTTCCTTGCTCAATGCCACTCCATGGAACAGGCTGCCCAAAGAAGCCCCACCCGTGGAAGTGTTCAGGGACAGGCTGGATGGGGCTCTGAGCAACCAGGTCTAGGTGAAGGTGTCCCTGTCTGTGGCAGGGGGTTGGAACTCAGTGGTCTTTAATGTTCCTTCCCATGCAAATTATTCTATGATTCAGTGGTCTTAGTGACCCTCTAGATAGGAAAGGGGAATCAACTCTCTGCATTAATAATACTTTCATTTTAATGGTAAGATTGGCAAAAGAGTTGGGCTTCAACATTTTTCTTGCTGGCAAGAATCAAGTTCCATTGGTTTACAGTAAGACCACCAGAAGCATCTTAGCTTGAAACATCATATTTACCCATGGTAGGCTCAATATTTCCCTTCCTTTTTCTGCTCCAGTACCAGTGATTTGCTACACTTACACATTGCTGCTACTGAACACTGGTGAGTCCATTGCAAGCATTCACTGCTGGCTTTTTCCTTCCCATCAGCGCAAGAGGAACACCCGAGCCATACTTAAAGTTTGCAGGGCAAGAGTTGAAGTCAGTGCAGATGATGTGAGTTATTCAAGCATTCCAAACATGTCTCTTCTCAAACAGTCACTTGATGCATCCAATGATAAGATATATTTTTTAAGATAAAGGCACACGGCAAAAAAATTGAAGAGGTTTATATGGAATCCGAGTGGATTCAGACACCCCTAGCAATGGATCTTATTCAGCATGCAAAGATTTTTTAAATTGAGTGCTCCTTTTTCTTAAAGTGTTAGGCATCTACAAAATTTGCATAAGAAAAATAGTGTTCAATTGACATATACGAATATCAGAAGTATGCTGATACTTAAAACTGGGGAAATGACAATCAATTAGAAAGAAACATTAATCAAAACAAAAACAGTATGAGAATGCATTCATTGTCAAAAGCAAATTTTTCTTTTTGTTGAAGGAAAGTATGACAGCACACACCTGTTGTTTACAACCTTACAACATTGCTAATGAAAAGGTGCCAATGCAAACCAACTCATGAACTCTCCACACTGCTAAGTAGAAAGAAACCAAGGCCCTGACTCAGCAAGCACCTACTTCTGCTGGAACAGGTTACTCACCTTGAAAGTTCAAAGGAGTGTCTCACCCAAAATGAGCTGTCAGTCTACAATAACACTTCAACACTTGGGGCTAAAACAGGAACCTAGGAAAGAGTCACTCCAACAGTGTATGCTCTGTGAAGAAGTGTGATGTATACTTTCAGCTTTTTATTTTTGTCACAGATGGTCTGTCATGGCCCAGTCACTGCCCACTAGAGCAGCTACTAGCCATGGGGTTGCTACAGCTGCAAGATGAAATAAAGAAAATAACCACCTGGGAATTAGCTATACAGCTTTCAATTGCCATCATTGACAGGAAAGAAAGGATGGGATGAGCAAATTAAACACTTGCACTAATTATTAGTGCTTTGGAATTCACTTTTTTTTCCTAAAAGATCAAAACCTCAAACACTAATCAATGGTCTTCATCAAAACACAATTCCAAGAAAGCAAGAAAATCTCCAGCTCCTATCACCTCAATCCCATTTGATCTAGGAGTGGGTCCAAAACAGCCCTGGGCCTTCTGCAGCCAGCCTGCACACAAGCCAGGGCTCTGTCCCCAAATCCTGCAGGCACAGCATCACATTTCCAGGCAGAACCCCAAGCTGCTGTAACCACTCCTGATGCAAAGCTGAGAATGCCTCTGGGCTCTAGAGCCTAGTTAAGTATTAGCGTTTTCAAAACACATCAGGTTGATAAGGGAAACAAACTTGTTAGATCTGCTCACCTCTGCTTATCTAAGAAGATACTTAGAATCTTAAAACATATGGGAGTTTTCCATATCTCTTCTGTACAACCTGCTATTATAAAACCAGATTTCATAAGAGGATTTTATGAATTCAATAAAAGCAAGCATCTGGTGTCTTCTTAGATTTCATTTTTCAGAAGAGATCTGCTTGCCTGTAAGAGTATTTCCTATAATTTTGCCCTTTGTAGAATACTTAAATATGTATGGTTTGATTTACTGAGCACTTTCCAGTTACACTGTTACTTCACTGTACAGATATACAAACCCCATATATCTAAGCCTGCAATCTTTTATTACACTTGTGAAACTCTACTATGAAAAATCATGGACAGGATAGTTACATGGACACAGAGCAGAGCTGCAGCAGGCACACCGTGCTGACAAAGTGCTTTTTTAAGAAACAGAACTGAAGAAATTATGATGGCACTGACATTAAATAGCAATTAATAGATATTAAACAGTAAACTTAGGACTGAAGAAGATGGTTTACAACAGGCAAAAAACATATGACTTTCAGGTTGAAGTGTTCAGTGTTTCAGAATAATTTGTGTGGGTTTGGCCACTTCTCAAAATATACATACAAAAAATTTCAGTCCTACAAACACAAAATCACTGCATTCCGTTATTTGATAATTTTTCATACTTCACAAATTAATTTTTGTTTCCTTTTATTGTGCAAGTGCACAGAGAAACTGCCTCACATGCATGTAAACAAACACAAATATGTACTTAATTTTTTAAAACCTTGATGTTGTCCTGCCTTCATTTGTGAATGTTGCAAAGCAAAATTTAAGTTCAGCTAAAATTTAAAATTTAAGTTCAGCTAAAATATTCATAATACACTCCAGAACATACCAAGGCCTTAAGCAGACTGGGTATCAAGCAAATAAATTGCAGGTATAATTTTTTTTTTAACTACATTGATTAGTATTTCTGGATAAGAAATCTTCTGTCTATCTTCTGTCACAGGCACAAGGATAATTCAGCTGTTGCTATTGGCTCACCTTCTGGTTATAACTTCCAGATACCACATCATATGATTTAAAATCATCCTCAACAACTTATTATTAATTTGACATTTACAGTGGTGCCATTAGTATTAATTTTCAGTTCTCATTCTGAAGAACAAGGATTTTAATCCAATAAGTCCATGACTAAATAGGATACTAATACTAATTATCAAAGCAACTATTATTTTAAAGTTATTATAAGAGTAATTATTTGTACAACTGGGCCTTGCAACTCAAGGGGATAGAACTGATTTTCTGTTTTGTAAATGGTATGTTTTCTGTGTATTTTTCATCCTTATAACAATTAGTTTTCTCTAAAGACTGGAGGTTCAATAGCTGAATTTGAAAAATTTGGCTTCACTCACCTGGGTGAATAAATCCTTGTCCCACAGAGAACAGAATAATTTTATTTCCTTATTATCAACTTCCTCTGAGATACAGAATGTCCTCTTTAAATTAATGCCAGGTACTAAAAAGAGATTTAGCATTTCCTTAAAACAGGAAGATTTGTAGTAGGAGATGAGCTCCCCACTATCCATCTGTTTCCAGTTGGTTTTATTCTCATTACCAAACTTTCCAGATGTTGTGCTCTTCATCCTCTGTCCCTCTGGAACAATAAACTATGTTCCTCTTGCAACCTGTTTATATCTACCCTTATATCTAAACATTATAAATAATTTTGAAATGAGACATGCGTTAAATTCTTATTTTCTGTAGAGATTTCCAAAGCCAGCATTCACCAATTCCCTCTCATGAACCACCTACCAGAAAGAAAGAAAAGGAGGGAGTGTGCTTCTTGGTGCAGGGATTTGGGCTCTGGGGAGCAGCAGCGTGAGGTTAAGTCAGCTGGAAATAAAACTAGAGCTAGTTCTCCCTCCAGTGAGCCATTTATACATATTGAAAGGAGGAGAAGCAAAGAAGAAAACAAATGCCAGACCTGCAGGTGTGCTAACAAATTAAAACTGGAGCAGGAAAAGAAAAAAATCTGCTATATCCTTTCAGCCCTGCCTCACTTCAGCACTCCCTGTGATGTAACCATTCTTCTAAGAGGAACTGCACACAGCCAGTCTCACCTATAACCAAGCAGTGAATATGTGCACAGGCTGGCATGACTCTGCTGCTGCCCCTAACCAGTGCCAGTTGTCACCTGGAACAAGAGTCCCCAGGCCATTAAAAGATGGAGAAAGGAAAAGAACTGGCCTCTCCCTTGAGCACAAACAGTAACTCGGAAACAGACATTACCTGCAGCTACGAAGTGTGTTAAAGTTTTCAATGCTACATGGTACTGTCTTCTGGTTTCTCAAGAAAACATTGAGGAGAAGGTTATTCAAATAAATAATTTGTTCTTCTCTACTTGCATGACTTCTCTCAGTATGAGCTACCATAATGCACTGGAAAAGAGAGTATTTGGGAGGTTGTCGTGTGCTCTGCATCAAAAAAGTCAGAATCATAAAAAGTCTTCTTAAATCTCCAAATAATATTTTATCTCTGTACATGTTTCACTTGGAATTTTCCATATCTAGTAAAAATGATGTTCTTTCCTTTACAAACAACAAGAATTTTTATGCTATGTTACCATGTTCCTTCAAACAAAGAAGAGGAAGAAACTGAGTCATGTAGCTAAGGTGTCAGTATTTTAAATATACTGGAGAGAGCTTTCCACAGAAACCGCACATACAATTTAATTTTTTTTTTAATAGAGAAAACATAAGCCATGATGTTGCTATGAAAAGGCGCCTGTTGTAAGCATGCTTTCCAAAATTAAAAACCACTATAAAAGAAGCAAGCTTCTGTGCTTTGTATCCTCAAAGTGGAAAGTGTACTTTTATGACTATAATGAAATTGTTTTCCTGAGAAAAAGACTGAATGGAAAGATTGTCACATCCAAGACTTGTGCTCAGCATGGATAAATACTCTGAAGTAGAGCAGAGCAATCTCACAGTCAACAAGAAGTCAGGTAGCACTACATATTTGGAGCAGAGAAGTAAGAAGGGTCTTGAGATGCAACTTAAGCATTGAAAGGCAACACATTACTCAAACATAAACTCAAAAACTCATGAAGATCTTGTGAAACAGAGGACCCCACAGAAGTACCCTGGCAGATCAGGTCTTTGTTTTGGAGTTCACTCTGGCTTACAAACACTTGCAAACCGAAAGACACTTCTAGAAAAAACTGACATCAAGTATACTCTGTCATGTTTCTTTCTTTATGATCACATCTCCAAGCCTATACCAAGAATCTAACTCTTTTGCTTTACTAGAAGAAAGCTGCTAGCTCTTCTTTTAAAAATTTATTGGTAACTGAAGTCCCTCTCAGCAAGTACCTTGCCTAAGGCAGTAAATCTGAAACTTGTGGCAAACCAGTAACAGCAATCCATAGCAGGCTTGAGGTCTGCAAGTCTGGGCCACAACTCCTACATAGCTTCAAAAGGCAGTTTGCATGTTGGTATTATCACCTCTCAATATTAGGAGACATATACCTGATCAGAATGGCTTCTCAAAAGACCCTGCCATCCTACACAGATTTTGCTTTCCTGTGCAATTCCAGTTTCTTCTGACAGTTCCCCATCAACCACCTACCCTGCTGGGGATTACTTTTATAATCCAATCAGAACTCATGGTTTTGGCAGCTCCTGAGCTTTTGTCATGTGGACAAAACCCCCACAACTGGCTCTGCAAGGGCTAAAGACAGATTTCTTCCAGTTTGAGAGCTGTCCTGTTCAGGAGTGAATTATCTTGAGCTGATTTTCCTCCTTGCATACTTTTCCCCAACACTTCCTTATTAAACTAAATGTCCAGCACACAGATACACTATCACTCCCATATACACAGTGGGCTGGGTACACTTACAGCATACATTTTTGTAAAGCCTACATACAGTAACTGTGCTATTTGCCACACTGCAAGCAGACTGCATGAGTGCATCCAGAAGAGTTTTGTCCCATCCCAGAAACTTCTGCCTGATTCACTCACTGCAGCAATACCAGGTCAGATGATGAACTCCCCATTTACAGGAGGCAAAGACCCAGCTCTCAGTCTTTCTTAGAGCTCACTGAGTGAGTTTCCCCTGTTAGCAACTAGACCTCTCTAAACCAGTGCATGTTTGTTTTGGGGTGGAGGGGAAAGGGGGCACGACAAAAAGACCAGAAAGCAGCTGTTAACACAAAGAACAGCCCTGAAGTCAATGCAGAGCATTGTAACTCCATTCTACACCTGCTAAACCTTTTCCCTGAACCTTATGAGAAGCAGCGCTCTCCCGGGCGAGGAGGGAATTAGAGGGTCTCTGCAGTGCACTCACACCACGGGGAGCTGTGCTAGAGCAGCCCTGTGCTGGAGTGTTTTCCACAGCCTCCCTCTCTATTAAAGGCACTCACTTTACAGGTCAGAGCTCTGGCAAGCCCACTCCTTGGCAGGGCTCGCAGCTTCCACAGTGGCAGGGTGAAGTAGCCACAGCTGTACCAGCTGTACATTTAGTGCTGAGCACAGGCTCTCAGCAGCTTAAATAATACGAGTTCAGTGCAGCAGGCAAGATTACACATTAACAACCATGAGCAAAACAGGAGCAATTAGAGAACAGCTAGGGAGTGCTCAAATGTGTAACCAGATACTCTCACAGCCAATACATATCAATACAGCATATAAAAACATGCTCAAGGACCACAGCTCTCTCCCTCCGAGTGTTGCAGTTGGGTGGTCTTGCAATGAAAAGGACGTGTTAAATCATATTGTGTCCACCCATAAAAGAGAGCCAGCCATAAACTGGCTGCTGACATTTAGAAAGTGCTCCAATCAATGCTGCCAGTAATTTGAATAACCCTGAAGAGGATATTTCTGGACAAGGTGATGGCTGACCGTGGTTTTTCATAGGAAAGCAGCACTGGAAGGGACCTCCTGAATGACAGTTCTAATGCATGATTTCCTCTCTTTACACCAAAAGCTCTCTCCATACAAAACAGTGGAATGCTCTATACCTACACATCCATAGCTCGACAGCTGCTTTGCCAATAACACTCCATACTTTCTGCTACTCCTGATCCAACTACACAACATGACACACTACTAGAAACTGAACAGAGACTCCAAAACACCAAGCCATAAAAAAAGAAACTGCACCAATTTACAGGTCCTAAAGGAAAAGATAAGAACAAATATTCATGCATAGGCAGACACAATTCCAGAGTGATAAAGAGCAAACACTGTTTAATAGAATGAGTAGGTACAATGTAGAAGGATGTTTTGGGTTTTTTTTAATTGCATCCACCAGGTTACCTGTGGAAAAGACTGATTTTCAGGAAAAAATGTTAAAACCACAGATGGCTGACTATGTAGAGCAAATGTTTTTAAAATACTAAGGAATAGCACAAAAAAAGGCAGCTTAGGAAGTGGGACAAGGACTGGAAGACTATGCAAGAAGCTGGAAAGACTATAAAGGAGATGACAGCAATGCAGAGATGACAGAGATGCAATATGTGAGGGATAGAAAGGAAACTGGAAGGACAGTAACATTTTTGATGGACTGGAACATCAGACACATGAAAGGAAAAATTCCACATGCAAGATTTCAAGGCATCCATTTTCTCACTCCTATACTAAAGGAATGTCAAAAAGCGACAGATTAAACAAAAGTCAAAAGTTAGTTGAAAGCCATGAAGGAAAATGGCCATTCTTCTGCCAAATGACTCTTCACCCCACAATTTTGAATTTCTGGGAAATGTACTTTGACTGTCAATTGGCTTGTGCTTTTTATGTCTTCTGGGATAAAATTAACAGGCCAGTGAATTCTACAAGCCGTTTTAAAGAATGCTTACCAGGATGCTTTCAAGATTTCTGGAGAATGTGAATTATCAAATATGTGGTTTTAATTTAGAAACTTGTAAAGCAAAAATATTACATTTTCTTCTCCGAGATTAGTAAATGAACATGTAAATAAGCACAGCCAATGTGACAGCAAAATTCAATATAATTTAATATATTGAAGTTAGGACTAGATAATTTACATTCCAGAGCTGTGGAAACACCAGCCCATGAAGCAAGAGGTGTGAAAGGAAATATTTTAATAGGTCTCTGATGCTTAGGGTAGTGCCATCTGATTGGAAAATAGAAAATATAATACCCATAACATGAGAAAGAAAACATGCAGTCTGGGCAAAGAAAGTCCAGTTTTTCTGACCCCAGAAGAATGCATGGCTTTAGCACAATTTCTCAGAGGGGAAAAAATGTTGAAGAAATTGAAATAAACAGGAATAAATGAATCTGCATTTAAAAAAGGAGAGAAGAATGTGTGACTAACATTATTCTTTTCCAAAATGTGAGCATCTTTAATAGACATCATTTATCTAGCCTTCAACAAAGCCTGTGCTAGTATGACATAAGGAATTCTTTAGTGAACTCAGAGGGGAAACTTGAAGTACATATTAGCAGTATGAACAGACTGAGTAGCTTATAGAGCTTTAAAAAGGGAAAACACACACCATGTGGAGATTATTAGTGTACCTCCAGAAACATTTGTTCAGAAAGTCATTTTATTTAATACTTTTACCAGTGAACTTAGCAATGAAAAAAATAAAAAAAAAAAACCAAGAGTACCTTATTAAAACCAGCTTCTAATGCAAAGTCAGGAGATACAATCAATGTACAGAAGAACATTCAGAATATCACACAGAATTTAATGGATAACTTAGGGAGATGCAAGCATAAAGCCCTGTAGCATAAAATGGAAGGCTAGGTGCATGGAAGCACCAGGAAATGAAGCTATTTAATCAACTGGAAAGATTCAAGGAGGGAAAATACCTTGTTGACCATACTCATTGCTAACAGATTAACTGTGACCTGCCAACATAATGCAGACATGCCTAAGGCAAATATGATCTGAAAAAGTACCAGGAGTTATGTGACCAGCAGAGATAGGAAAGCAGAAATGTCACTGCACTTCAGGAAGAGTACATGAAAGTCTGGCTATCCCCACTCCAGAAAACTGACTACAAACCTGTGGCAGAAGAGGGCTTCCAGGATGCTACAAAAGTGTGAGGGTATCTCTCAAAGCAGATGACAAAAAGGCCCTCCAAAACAACCAACCAACAACAACAAACTACTGAGCAAAACTAGCCCAGCAAAACAAATGTTGGGAGAATGACCCCTCTAAAAGTGTCAAAATACAAAAGACAGCAGAAAAAATTGGCTTGCTGTACTTGAACTTCCAGAACTGATTGCTCAGACTAGGAACCTGACAGTGGATACAAGTTTCCCATTTGCTGAATTTGGGATTTTAATGATACCATTTCTCCCTGATTATATGGAAATCTGCAAATAGCTTACATTCCTCTTACAGAGAATTTGAACCCCACTGAAATTAACAGGGTACGAAGGCCAAAATCTAAATACCAGACACCCAAATATAAAAAATTCCAAAGGAATTCAGACATACAATTCTTAGAGTCTTTTGACTGGAATCCAGTACTGAGTTTTGTTAGGTCCCAATGAATAACCAAGCTGAACTAAACAAACAGGAAGAAAAGGCTTCCCACCCCTACAAAAGATGACTCAAATTTGTCTGCCTGTGGTGCAAGCTGTGCTATCAGCAAGAAAGATAGCACTACACTATTTGGCCACAAGAAACCCTTTAAATAAAAAGAAAACCAAACCAAACTGGACTACCTCCACCCCAACCCCCCCAAAAAATATCAAAACTATAACAGAACCTATAAACCCAAGTTGGATCGTTCAAACTGGGCCTCTGAAGTGAAATTTGGGCACTGCTAAAGATGACAGGCTGATCTCCACAGTTGCTGAGCAATTCCTCTGCAGTCAGCTTTGACTCAAGTCAGCATGGGGCTAATGCTGTCTCCACCATCACTCCCCACCTGGCCCAGCTGGTTGGGTTAGGACAGCTGTGGTCCCTAAGTCAGGGCCAGGCTGCACTTAGACTCTGTGAACAGGCTCCACAACACCTGCCTGGACCACAAGGCCGGGAGCACATCCCTTGAATGAAGAGAAAGTGAAAAACCTTTCCAGCCTCAACATACTCAATATCCTAGTTTGATAAATGTCTCAACTTGTTTTAATCAAGACAGTTCTGCCTGTTTTTCCTCTGCTGTTCATTTTTGGAAGTTACTCAAATATTTCTTACTGTTCACAACAGCTGATACTAACCCAATGTGTCCTTGGTTTCTTCTCCTAAACATGCCCCATTTGCACTCCTCAAAAATACTGGCATGGCTGTAAATGCAGCCTTGAGCTGTGCTAGGGATGCTTTTGATATCACTGATGTTTTAAAAAGCTAGGATATGCACAACAGTCCTTCACATAGATAGGCAAGATGTAAATAATTTTTTATATTAACATAGAAAATTTATTGGGCTCCTATTTGGACTAAACAGAACTGAAAGCAGACCTGGCAAAGCAACAAACTGCTCTTCATAGCAAATGGAAAGTAAGAAAATACTTGCAATTCTTTTACTTCCTTCTAACTCTTGTTCAAAACCAGCTTAAGTACTTCTGCAGTTGCCCCAAAAGCAAAAGCAATTTATACAATAGATTTTTAAAGGCACCTATAAATACATAGTTCTCATAAATACTTTATCTCTGCTATGGTTTACTGGAACTTCTTTGTTTAAATTCTCTAATGTCTACAGATAAAAAGACAAACAAAAGCTTCTGAAATTACAGAGCAGTACCCAAAGTGGGAGAAAGTGTTTCCATACTTGAAGTTTCTAATAGCTTTAGATCCATCTACCAAACATCAGGAGTGAAATGAAACAAGCATTGGGAATAATCTAATTTGAGAAGGACACATGGTCAGTGGATGAACAAGATAAAAACAAAAGAAAATACAGAACATGTGGGTCAAATCAAATAAAAAAGGAAAAATAACCCTAAGGTTTAATTTAAAAACAAAACAAATCAAAAAAGAAAAAACCAAACAAAAAAAGAATTCAAGAAAAAGTTCAAGAAAACCTAAAATGTGAAAAGAGAGAATAAAGCAAACAGAAAACTTCAAAGATTGCCAAATTCTGTCCTGACATGGATGTGTGCAAGATCCCTATTACACTCGTTTAACTAACTTAAACTGGAAAGTCCTTAGGCACCATACTTTAGGCACAACTAAACTTGTGCCAGTGGTTCCATGGAGCAGTTACTGGACAGATTTACTGTCCAGGTAAATTGGTGCCTGATGCTTGGCACTAACATGAGCACAACATCTTGCCTGAACAGAGTTGGGCTGGGTTATGGCATGCACTTAAAGGAAAAATACATGTCCAGGAGTGGAAAGTTGAAGGCTAATTCTCAGCCAGGGCTCAAGCAGGTATTATGGAATGTGTTCTTTCCTAAACACGAAACATGAAGGAAATCAGTGTGAAAGAAAGCAAAAACTGTATTCATTCTTCCCTTCCTCTTTGGAAGAATATGGCCTTCAAATTGTTGCTCGTTAACTTTCCCAGTATGTGTTTGCTTTTTCCAAGAAAAAGGAAAATGGGAAGTAGGTGGTGGCAACCAACCACTATATTTATATACTACCTGAGGGGAATTCCATCCCATGAGTACCCTGGGTATTCCCATAAGCCCCAAACAGACCAGTTTATACACTCTGATTTCATGACTCTGTATTCCTCCCCTTGGATGCAGACTCTTTTTCAAGATCTGTTGCTTGTACCTCCACCACCTTACCACTGTTGGAAGTGAGGTGCAACTGAGTCAAGCGCATTGTGAATGCAGTGAAAAGTTCACATGAAACATCATCTCCCCTGCTAGAAATCTACCAAAAGGAGGGGCTTATGCTCTTCTGCTTGCACAAAGATTCTTCCAGTGCAACGCTATGCAGTTGATGGCCAAAGAATTGTGGTTTATAGCTCCCTTCCCAACAAGTTTATGCCTTCCCGTTTTTCCTCTCCTAAGCACACCTTTAAGACAATTCCCAAAATATTTCATTTATTATATTCAAAGAGTCACCCCACCTATGTAGTAACATGGCCAGTGTGGATGATTTTCCAAAGCTGTTAACAATGATACAAAAGTTTTATCAGAATTGGGTTTACAGAGTTATTCTACAGAAGGTGATGCCATGCACAAGGGAGGAAAGTGAACAAACTGTCCATATCCCCATGCAAACCTGCAAGCACACAAAGCTTCACAGGATGTGCAGCTGATAGAGCTTGGCAGAGGCATGAATGAAGCAAGAGAGTCAAGAGAACAACATGACTTGAGGAAAAAAAAATTAGACAGATTAACAATTTGCATCAAGGCAGCAGAATGTGACCAGACAATAATCAAGACAGAAGGTGTTTTTTTTTTCCCAAATAGGAAATGTAAATCCAGTATAGAAAAATTAAAAACTGACAAAATATTTCTCCCAACAGCGCAGTGTAATTTATGTACAGAACTTTTAAGCTACAAATTTGTAACATTTAGGGTTATAAAATAGGAATTATTATGACATTCTTTAGTGAGGCCCATGCCAGTTTACCTTCATTCCAAAGATTCATAAAAGATTTTATTTAGGAATAGACAGAGGGCTAAAAATTATGTTGCTCCCAGCCTTGGTGAATTTCCACTTGCTCTGGCATAATACTAAAATTTGGATTCATAAAAATTAATAATTAAGTCTAACAAAAAATGTTTTGTTTAAATCATTTACACTTGGCTTTCAAGATTTTTTATACTTTAAGGTATATAAAAATACATTGTTTAGTTGTTTGGTAAAAGAAACTATCTTTTAAAATTTCAAAGAAATAAGTTACCATAAAGGTCTTGTAAAATTTTAAAGGGACATTTTCCACAACACTGTGAAATTCAATTAATCTTGAGAAAGAAGATACCAACATTTATGTACAAAAAGGCACAACCCATGATACATAAATTAGCATCTGCCTGATCAGTTGCACACTTCCAACCTGCATATATCAGTTACACTGATATATGACTAAGAGATCTACTAATTAACAATATTTGTTAATCAGTAAATCTCTTAGTCAAGTACTGATCACTTTTATTCAGAGCAATCTAAAACTTGTTCTGCCACTGAATTTCTCCAGATAAATGCAAAATACATCCATGATACAATTTGGTTGTATCACTCTGTGGCTGCAGAGCTAACTTAAGACTTGCTAGCCCTCAAATTCTCACTTAAAACTAAGCTAATATTTGTAATACGTTGTACTTTACACCTAGATAATTAAAATGTGTTATGTCCTTTTTCTAAGATATTACCATCCTTACTAAACTTGAAGAAAATGGAAACCTGAAGAGTAACTGCAACTGTTCATACATGAAGAAATATGTCAAGAATCCAACGCTGTCTTAGCTGTCCAGATGATTTAAATATGTGCCTATCTGCATTTCATTAAATGTTGTATCACAATTAGCATGTGGCACTTGGGACGTTTTTTTAGATTTACCTTCAAGGGAGGGGGTCATGCTTCCTGTATATGATGTAGGGCATTTGGCTCCTTCTAGGAGCTACTAGAAGCAAAAAGGAACAACTCAATAATGGGTTATTTCCCAGGGAATGAGCATTGGTTCAACTTTCCTACACATACACTGATTTTGGAACAAAAGCAGTTT
Source organism: Chloebia gouldiae (assembly GCA_003676055.1). Taxonomy (NCBI): domain Eukaryota; kingdom Metazoa; phylum Chordata; class Aves; order Passeriformes; family Passeridae; genus Chloebia; species Chloebia gouldiae. Next base: position 1,729,164 of record QUSF01000025.1, read on the forward strand.
GAGATTAAGCACTTTTCAACCCGATGAGATGCCAAGCACAAGACAGGACCACAGCCTCACTCCACAGCAGCTCTCTGAAGTATCAACAAGGTAAAAAAGCGCCCTCCAGCCTGGGTAAGCACCTGCAGAAGCCACTGAAGACCAAGAAGAGCCAGGCTGAGTAGGACACCAAAAGCAGCACATCACTTCCAGCCACAGAGGAATGTGGATGTGCAATGCTTGAAGAGCACAGTTACTCAGCAAAAACAGAGGTTCTGTTTAAAAGTATTTAGATGTCACAATAAACTGATGAGTTGTTTCAATGCTCACTAAGATTTCTGTGGATCAAAACCAGTCAAAACAATTTTGGCTTTTATACAAGCTCTCAGGAAGAACTATAGATTTGGATTAGATTTAAATCACCTTTACCACGCTTGCATTAGCAAAGCATCAACTGCAACTATCTTTCCATTCACAGATTTTATTATAGGGACTACATGGGGAAAAAACAATCCGTTACACTTGAAACTGATGTGCTTAACACACTACCTAAAGCATGTTTCTTAAGTAATCCTTTGTAGCATTTAGCTAACCCAAACACTTGCTGAAACAAGCAAAGTAATAGGCAATCAACAAAATTTTTGGCGTTTGGGCCTTTTTTCACAATTTACAGTGCAGAAGTATAAGAAAACTGATCAGGTTTTCTTAAATGCTATTTAACTATCTTCATGAGCAAAGCATCTACAGCATGTGCATCACACTTGCAAAAAAATAATCAAGAAAAGATAAATGAGAAACCCTCTTCACCAGTGGGAGAGGAGTTCCACCACTCTGTGGGGGAAAGTGGTATTGTACAGTAGCTCATATTCATGTAATAATTTTTAAATGTGCTGACACGCCGTTTGCTGTGCCAGAAAAGTGGTGTGGCTGTTGCCTCTTGCACTGAATCTTGGATTTGCTGAATGTGAAAAGCACATATCAGTGGTTCCATACCATGAGATCGCAGAAGGTTGATGCAGGAAGTCCCAACTGACTGGATTAATTTTGTCCACGGCCAAGCATAACAGTGCTTTAGAGCCTCACACTCTATCAAGGGAGAAATTCTAATTGGATCTAACAAAGAGCTCACTGCTTAGGCACACGTGTCAAAAAATAGTTTCCACATCACATAAACTGTACTGCTAAGGAGAATTATAAAAGGACATTTTCAGAGTTCTGGAATAATGACACATTATATTACACACATTGCTTTTAAGTATATTCCCTTCAGGAAAGTATCATGTAAATTATGAATAATGCATTCACTTGGGTAACAGCAGGTATGGTGAATCAAGGCTGGGCTCAGACACAGTTACTGCCATTCATTTCAGCTTTTACTTCACTACAGGAATATATGATGGAAGATGCTTCACCAGAATCTTATTATTTAATCTTTAAAATTATGTATTAGAAGGGAATAAAAATGATGGTGAAAAAACAATGTAAGGCCATATGAGAGTGAAAAAAACCACTTAAATTGTGGGAAAAGAAAAACTGCATCTCAACTTCCTACATAAGTCCCTCTCCACCCACCACTTCTCTGTGAGAGGCTTCTCAGTCCTTATAACTAAATGTGCACAACACCAAAATTATGAGTTGAGACTACCACACTACTACAAAACCCACAACACTATTCCCACCAACCACCTTTTTTAACCAATCCATGCCTGGCTCTCTGCCTCTGCCTCTCCCCCATTTACTTTCCAAGTGGAAGATGCCTACCTGGGCATCCCCTCTGCTCCAGCAATACAGGAGAGAAGGTTGGCAAAGCAAAACTTGGGAAAGAATCCTCCCCCACCACCATCTTGCCCAAAAGTAGTCCATAACATGTTAATACTTTTCTGTTGGTAGGAGTACCAAGAAGGATTTGGAGTTTTTAAACATCAGTGACAAAGCACTGGAACAGATTGCCCAGCAAGGTTTTAGAATTACCCTGACTGGAGATATTCAGGAACCATCTGGATGCAATCCTGTGCCATGTGCTCTAGGATGATCCTCCCTGACCAAGCAGGTTGGAGCAGATGACACATTGTGGTGCCTTTCAATCTGAGCTGTTGTTGATTATGTGAAACACTATTTGATACCACAAAATCATGCAGTTCCATTGCAGTTAGTCTATCTTTTACCTACAGCCTGTTTAGGGATGCTCAAAAGTTTGCAAGCTAGACCCTGGAGCTAAGGGTTGCAAGGGGAAGCAAATGCATGGTGTGACAAGTCAGGTGTCCAGAATTCGGAAACTCCTGAGACAAATGGATTGTCTAGGTGCAAGCAACTTATAACAAATTAATAGGATGAAACCTTTAAAGTATTTAGAGGTTGTACCATTTATTTGTCCTCAGTAGCATCAAGCATAGGAGGCCCCTTGTCTCAAGAAAGGTGTTCCTGACCTATGCTCCTGATTATAAGTAGAGGAGAATACTGACTGACCAGGGGGGAAAAGCTGGCACTGTAAAACGTCACTACAGCCACCCCAATGGTCAGGGGTCACTGCCACACCACGTAACACCAGTCTCATACTTCTAACACTGGAATTTCAATAATGTGGACATACATACACACAGGGCAATTAACCTCCGTGGGGGGGAAAGGCAAAAGAGAAAGCACATCACTCCAGAAATAATCTGATTTGGCTCTGTACTGAGGACACCAGCCTTTGAAAAATAGATCACATTTTCGTTTTGCAAGTCCTTGTTCTTATCTACACTAGCTCCTCATCTGCCCAGCTCATATTCCCACCCTACTCATGAGAAAACACATACTGGCTGTGACAGACTACGCAGTTCCTCATGGGATGCTGTGAGTTGGATTTGTGGTGAAAACAGTGTTGGTAACAGAGAGATGATTTCACTGTTGCTGAGCAGATGTTACTGGTGACAAAGCCTTTTCTGCTCCTCACACTGCCCTGCCACTGAGCAGGATGGTGCTACAGAAAAGGCTGGGATAGTTAACCCCAATGGATATTCCATACCATACAGCATCATGGTCAGCAGTAAAAAGTGTGAAAAGAAGAAGGAAAAGGGGATGTTTGGAGTGATGGCATTTGTTCTTCCTGTTACATGTGATGAAGCCCTGAATTCCTGGAGATGGCAGAACACCCACCTTTCCACAGGACACAATGCACTAGTTCCTTGCTTGGCAGTGCAGTTTTTCCTTTATCTGGTAAACTGCCTTTACCTCAACACATGTTTTCCCACTTTTGCCCTTCCAATTTCTCCCACTTTGGTGAGTGGGTGACTGTGTGAGGCTGAGTTGCCAGCTGGGGTTTGCCCACAACTCAATGTCACTACAAATCTCCCCACTTAGTGCCTTGCTGCAGCTACATCTTCCATGAAGCAAGGACACTGGCCTTGCCTGCCCTGGCTAACATACCTCAGCAAAGAAAGCCTAAGAGGGCATTTGATTGTTGGCTACCATGCCACAGCAGGAAGGCATAAATAGCAGAGAGGAAAAAGCAGCATATCTGCTAAGGGCAGCCTCAAGCCTTGTGTATGAAGCAATTGTGATGACATCCAAGTTGGAATTGAAAACAAATGTCCTCACAATTCCACAAAAACCATCAGAAAACACCCTCCCTACAGGGGAAAGAGAAAGAAGGCATTCAGCCTTCAGAAGAAGAAATTTGCTACCTCTACATAAGGAATTGTGTAAGAGATGAAAAGGCACAGAACTGGAAAGTGTCTCAGGAAGTCTCATTGATCTGCTGCCAGGAGAGGCTCAGACAGCAGCCCAGAGCACAGAGAGCTCCCTCCCCTAGGTAGCTTTTGCTGGAGCAGTCAGCTTCTAAGTAGGAAGAGAAGAAGAAATTAATCTCAAAAGCTTATTTTTATGTTGGGGTCTATAAACATTAAAAAAGTCATATTTTTATCTCTGCTGTCTCAAACCATTCAATAATAATAACAATAATAATTATTATTATTATTGTTATTGTTATTATGACAACAACAAAGTAAAGTGGACTGGCAGTCTTTGATCAAATAAATATTTCCTTTTAAAGAGGTGTAATTTATCTCCTATATATGTTCATCTACAAGCCCTGGAATTATTTTGATGCACCAAAAAAAAGGACCTTGGGCTTCCAAGTATTCATCCCTCTGTCTTAAAACATCTTAAAACACCTTAATGTTGGGATAGAACAAACAGAACTGTTCTCAGGAGGGTCCATTTCCCAGCACTGACTAGGGAGGAGTGCTAGAGAATTAAAGTTAACTGGGGTTCATAGCCAGTGCATGACACAGAAAGAAGAAAATCAAGTGGACAGATCAGACACAGTTTTCCCTGTCAGAATGGGCTATTAGAAAACCTAGTAAGAAAGATAATAAAAAAGGACTTAACTGGCAGTTAAAGTGGGAGAGTCTTAGCTCCTAGGTAAACTATTATACTTAGTAATCTGTCTTCAAGTGAATTACAACTCACTTAATTTCTTTAGACTTCAGAGGAGTGCTAATTCCCAAATTCATGGGTGAACCACATTAATTAATAGCTCGTAAATCATTGTAATTATTTCCAAAGTTGCTCTCCTCTGTAGCCCTTAAACCAGAAGATGTTATTTTTATTGTAGCTAAATATTCTTCGCCAGTCTTCTCAAACCACCCAGGAGTGAAGCTCTGACTCATCCAAGCGCTGAGCCTGTGGCTGCTTTCACCTGGCTGCTCTGGTCTTGTGGGGGGCTTGCAATGCTGAGTGAGCCAAGGACTCTCCAGGAACATTACACACACACTGCTCAGCCATTCCAATCAACTTTGCAAGTGGGAGTTTAATTATTTTGTCTATGGGTTTCTTGTTTTGCTTTGAAGCATAATGGTCAGACAAAGACTTTCCTGGGCTTTGCAAACAGAGAGAAAGGTAAAGGGGTGGTAGGATAAAGTTTTGACTTGCCAAATGAAATTATGGAGCTATTAAAATTCAAGCAAGTTTGACTAATGAGAACTCAATGACATCATAAAAACATCTTAGTTTCCTACAGTAGATGAAAGGCCGTTCATAAATGAACTCTGAAAAATAGTAAAAGCAGAGAAAGGTAATGTAAATATCAGGGCATGGTCTAAAGAAATAAAGAGCTGCGTTCAAAGCTACATGGAAGCACTCAGACCAGCACCAACATTTATTGAGTACTCTGCTCATTTCTCCCTTTGATACTCAGGCGTTATTTTTCCTGTAAGTTGATGTAAACTTTGAAGTTTTGCACAAGATCTTGAAAGAAATACAGAGCGCAACCAGCTGCTACATATGATTCTCTAGCTAGTGGCTGTCATGTATGTTACATATAGAAAACATAAAAGAGAATAGCTTGAGCAATGTAAACTGCCAGCAGGGAAAGTCTTTGAAAGCTTATACAAGATAAAAGCATCTGTAGTCTCAACACTGAAACTCTGTAGTCCAGCACACTGATAAAAAACAGCATCCACTGGAACAGCTGGAGTCCACTGAATGGGAGCAAAGCCAGCATTTGAATACAATTAGCTCTGACTATGCTCAAGCTGTCTGAGATACCCTTCCACATCCACAATAACCCTCTTCCAACAGCGAGTCCACTAGAGGAACCATCTTTTTTAGAAGGGTTGGCATCTATGAGGCAAGAGGGGGTACAAAAAGTGTGTTACTGAGTAGAAAGTAACCCTGCAAGGCAACACATCTGAAATTTCACAGCAACTGCCTTGCCTGTATGGGCTCCACTTGCCCATAAATGAGTAAAGGCTGTATCCTTTGTCTTCTGCTGCAGATCCTCTCAAGGAATTCCTAGGTGCACAAGGAGTGATGCCAGCTCGGCCAGTACCACACCAGGCTGAGCGAGCATCACTGTCTGTACCCACCCTGAGCCACAGGAAATGGCCAAAATTCTTCTTGCATTCCAGAAACATCAGTGACATGGATATAGCTAAATTAAATGCAACTTCTGTTCTGTGAAATGGAGAAAAATTGTGCCATCTGTGTTGAACTTGCTGTATTTAGCAGGCATTAAACTACAGGACATAAAGGGACCACCTGAATCTCCTTGCTCCTTGCAAGAACACCTTGCCCATGGAAAAATTGTAGAGATGTGAGGCAGCAGATGAGCCCTTCCATGCACGTGGTGACCTTAACTGAAAGTGACCAGTGGCAACAGCAACATGGAAATAGAGAGGGAGTGGTATATAACATACTACAACAAAACAAACAAACAAAAATAAATACTTGAACAGGTTACTACATTCCAGGTAAGTGTTTGGTGACTGCAGTACAAAAGCAGTTTATCAAAATTAAGTAAGAATTGCTAATGGAATTGGTCTGGTTTATATATCCAACTAATTTCCTTGCTTTCAGACTGTTTTAAAATGCTCATCCTGAACCATCTCACAGAGGTGTAAATAGAGGAATTCTGTCAATATTGTACTTAAAATCACGCACAAAATTGATAACATTATGATCTAAAGTAAATGTAATTTTTACAGCTAAATTACAGAACTACAGCATAACCAGTGAAAATAAAAATTATTTTATACCTGGAAAATGTACTTAACTAACTGCAATCCAAAAACTACTGGATTTTGCAGCTAAAAAACAGCAGACTTCAATACAGCCAAACTGAATTCTGTGGAGAGGACAAAAACATCTTCCTATGTGAGCTCTACCTGTACACAGGCTACACTGTTAAATATTGGAGCACAGTCAGAAAGTCTGACAACCACTGAGCAGCACCAACCTAAGACTTGACACTCTAGAAACACAAAAAATTGGAGAATTTGGAGAGTAACAAAAAGAATCCTAAGGGCTGAAGGACTGGATACATAATGGGAGATCAATGGCAGACTACATTGCAGAGTAAATAAAAGATGATATTAATGTTTCAAAACAATGTCCTGAAGTACTCAAAACACCTCATAAAAATAATTTGTGCCTGCAAAACCAGAAACGGCTACAAAAAGCAGAAAAAGGGTCTGAAGTTAATGGATGTTCTTTAAAAACACCAACTTGTCCCCCACATTTTCTCCTAGTATCCTCAATGAGGGCAGAAAAAGATGGAGCTTTACATATCCCAAGATATAAGAGGAAAAAGCAGAAGAGGGAGCTAATTTTCAGAGAACAAAATTGAGCATCTGTGGAATAATAAAATAGTAACTTTTTTATCCAAAATCTCCTATCAACCTGTGGGGAAGTGTTAGAAGGTAAGAGGATGCACTGCAAGAATTTCTGGGTCATGAACAGGAAGGATGACTGGAATTATTCAGACTCTAAACTTTGTTTTGTTTTAAAATGGGAAACTACCCACAGTTACAAGAATTTACATATCCTTAAAAAAAAAAAAAACTCAAACTAATTTTTCTTATACTGTTGACTCTATTGTGATTCATCTCCATAGCTGATGATACAAGAACTATAGCTGGCAAAAGCTGATTAATAAAAAATAACAAGGCAAATGACACTGCACACTCTCAAGGTCAGTATAATAACCAAGTCAGCTTTTATGATTTCTGTATTTCCAGACTTTTTGGTCAAGCAGAATAGAACACAGCAAAATGCACCATTGTACATACCTGACTGTAGCAGTGAGGTATTTGATCATATCCATGAAGATGAAGTCGGATCTCCTTCCTGTCAGCAGCTTTAAAGATTTCTGAATAGCTAAGGATGCTTGCTTCCCATGAGTTTAAAGTGATCATTCAAGTTTCTCCATGTATTTTTTGGATAAAATTGTATTTTAAAAGTCTATAAAGAAACAATGACCTTCCAGCTTGTGATATCATTTGCCTCTTTTGGCAGGGTCATTTTGAACTGAACAAAATCAGCTGTTGCTTTCTTTTCAGACCTTTCCTATCATCTATTGCAATTCCTTCCTTATAACTCATGAGCGTTACACATCTGGTAAGGTAAAAATAAGGTCTGAAGTTATCTAGGCTGCATAACAACCAAGCAATACCAAGTTTCATTTGAAAAAATAAAACTTGAGTGAAAAAAAAAACAGTTATACATTCAATAAATAATAAACACATCAATTTTGTTAGTCAGTCAGTCAGCTGGCCCCAGCATATGTTGACGACCACCTACAGAAAGCACACAATGGTTTCAAGAAATGCTATTTTAAGACCAAACCTTCCTCAAGAAAACGTAATGACCAGATGTTTAAGAGAAATTTTAAATCCTTTTAGACATGAAGAAAAGGTAAGGGCTTGGGGAAAAAAAATAAAATCACAATCCTCAAGACAGACAAGAATTTGAGAAACTCTCAAAGCTAAGAGCTCAACATGATTTGTATTCTCACTATTGTCAAGCCCTGTTTCCTGGACAGTTATAGCATCAGATGAACCTCTATGAAAAAAAAAAAAAAGAAAACAAAGCAGCTTTAAAGATGAGGCAGAGAATAACACCCATGGAAACCACTTCCAGAATGGTTTCTATCCTCTATGGTAACACTACTTAGGAAATGTTATGGCTTGAATAACGAAGAAAGTCTACGTGGGTGCAGTTCACAGGCTTTGCAAATGCCAGCTGATCAACAAAACACAGTAGTCAGAGAATCTGCATCTAATTGGAAAAACTCAGTAAAAAGCATTCAGAGATGCAACTGAGGATTCAGCCCAAGCATTACTTTCAAAAGCAGATCCAAAGGAAGTTCAGCTGCCTCAAAATCTTGATTAGAAAAGGGAAATGACTGAGATAAAGGCCACATGACTGTTATCTGTGCCATGGGGGATTATCTCCGTTCCCAACTCCCAGAAGACTGCTATGACAAAATGTGGCTTCTCTACACTTCTCGGAGAGAAGCAGAACATATTGTTTTTTACATATAATTTCTTTGGCCTTGAACAATGGACACAAGTGAATGCCACTGTGAGTTCTACCATGCTAAAAGACAGAAAATAAATTCCAGCTAACTCCTCCAGTGCGAGGACTGGTTTTGAGTGAGCCCTGCATTAACAGGAACTAGGAGGAATTCTCCACAGTGATAACCTAATTCAGTCAGGACCAGGAAGGACAGGAGGAGGCAAGCCACAACACTGCAAAAACAAGAGTGTGCAAGACAATTTCAGCAAGATTGTCTTGAAGAAGAATATCCTATTGTTTGACATACACTCCTAGTATTTTTATGCACTCTAAAGTGTATCTGTCATGCATTCACTGATGAACAGGATTGAATTCTTTGTATATGGTACATTCAAGCAAAAATCAAAGTTACATTTATCACTTAGTTAATAACTTTTCTTAATTAATGGATTTGGAAAAGAGCTGCTATAAACAGGCATTTATCATCAGATGGGAAATTATTATCATTAAGTGCCATGAATACTGCTAAGCTGATACTCAACAAAAGTCTTCAAAGTACACAAAGGCTGATCTTCTAAAGAATGAGTGCAGTTGAAAAATTTGAGACTGGCTTATCTGACAACAAGAACAGAAACTGGCTGCTTTTGCTCAGGAAGGACTATTGTTGAGAGAGAGAGAAGGAACTGGGGAAATGTACAAAAGAGGGTAGCAGCTGGAAGAGAACTGAAATGGCACAGGAAGGGGAGATAAAGTCACTGAAATGGAAATAACACTTCCATTTGTTAAAGAAATAGTATAAGCTTCCATCAATTAATTATTTCACTCATTAAATAGGCAACCCATTTATTTTACTTCTTACTAGTCAATTAAAGAGTTGCCATTGCAACACCTTTAACAAGCATTTCTCATATTTAAATGGAATAATTTAAAAATGTATTTTGCAAGACAGATTTGTTTTTTATTATTTCTTTCAATTTAAATAATTCAATTTCTCTCTTGGAGTATTAATGCAAGAAATCACAGTAAAATATGCAAACTAGCTATTCAAATATATTTTTTTAAAATCAGACTGGAAAACGTATTCTCTCTAAGAGTTTTACTAAAGAAATATCACAAAGAAATTATTGTATTGGACTGATGCTTCAACTTAGGAAAAATATGGAAAGGATGATGAGATTCAGAAAAAGTTGTTCTGTGTGAAATCTTTCTCCACTCCTGACAAGTATTTATTATTCATTCCCCTCCACCTCTCCTTATCTGATGACACAGCTTACAGACTGCATGCCATTTAAGATGTAGTTTGAAGTTGCTGGCAACTCTCCTGTGATAATTTCCAGACCCCACAAAAAAGAAAAGCCACAGCTTAGTCCATTCTTACAGAGAACAGGTAACTGGATCGACATCTATTAGAGAGCAAAAAATCAACACCACAAATGACATCACCAGGAATGAACACAGGAACTGCTGTGCACATCCTTCAAGGATTTTATTATAACCATGGCCAGTGCTCACTATTATCTCCAACCATTAGTAGCACATACAGACAGCTGCAGCCTGAAGTAGCCCATCCCTTCTGTCCTTGGCCAATGTGAGAAGCAGAAGGAAGAGTCCTGACCTTTTCTGAGCTTTTTCTCTCCAGGGTTACACTGACAGCAATCACCTTTAACTGTACCTTCAGACAACATTAAGAATTTGTTTCAGGGTACTGAGGTGTTTAGTTTACATGTGTTAAGTGCACTGGGGATCTCAGCACCCAGCACCAGTAACACACCACCTGTCGAGTTCTACATGTTGTACTACTGTTATCAGCCTACTGAGGTAACTTTTGCAGGACCTCTGTTGGTATGGCTGTGTTTGGATCTTGTCTATTCTACCTCCTGGGTACTGCCTTGTGCCATTTTCAAATTTAAAATATTTTTTTTAAAAAGTGTTCTTTAAGCTATTAGTTGCCCCCACAAAAAAAAATTTAAAAAATTCTAAACATCTGCATCTCTAGCCTTGGACATCTCTTAGGCACCACTTGCATGTGTAGCTTTTTCTGGAGAGAGAAGGGGAATTCATTTCTGTGGCAGACAGCATCTTCAGTTGTTCATCGCTGTGCTAGCCAGCCAGCCTAATCCACACTTCACCAGAGGATTACCTCACATTGCTTGAGGACAGGGAGTGAGGTTATCTCACCTCACAGCTGGAGCAAGAGACAAAAGAAGGCAGGTGCCTTTGCACTGATGGAGACCAGGCACATGCCCACCTGCTGAGAGTGCTGAGGACCCTATCTTTCAGCAGGAAGAATAAAAAGAGGAGCTGGGCACAGCAGCTTCTCAAATGCTCCAACTATTCCCAAAGCAGCTGCCCATTTAGAGCCTTAATTTTATGACAAAACACTTCTAAAAGCTTATCTCAGCTTTCATGCCATTAGTTTATCCTTCACAGTACTACCTTTGGTCCATCGGAGTACTTACAGTTTACTTTTCACCTCAAGCCAAGTCCAGCATTTAAGTATGATAAAAAAGTTCCAATCAAACGTTTCAAAAGGCATTTAAATACATGTAAGATAACTCCTGTCTACATGCAAAGCCCCCACCAACTTCTAAAAGGATTTAGCATCAATGATTTAACCTGTGAGAATATATCAATCTACACAGATAGAGTCACAGTGTTTTAGTTTTTATGAAATTTGCAGTAAGAGAGAAGAAATGCCAAGAATGGTTCATCTAAACAGCTGAAACACTGCTAAGGAAAGAAATTACAGTATGATTAATAATTTCAAATATATGTGCAGCATTTGAGAGCAGAAGGACAGGATAAAATAAATCAAACCCTTTTGACAGGCTCTCATTTGTTCACACTATTCCAAGTCACAATGTCTTAAATGGCAAGGTGAATCAGAAAAATTGAGTTATGCACAAACTTGTCATAGCACACATTGCAGTTGACATGGCCGCAATGCACAGAGTATCACCGTACAACTTCAGAAAGCTCCAACCCATACAGAGGAACACCACATCACTGCAGAAGGCTGCAAGTATCTCCTCATACAGAGTAACAACATGTCACATCAGAAGGCTTCAAGCATCTGTTCTTTCTTGCTCTTCAGCCCAGCCTTTTATACCCTCCTGTTCATGCACAGCACTGAGTGCCCTCTGTTCCCTTTGGTGATGCTCAGTGCCCCTGGGCACTCCATGGCTCATTGCTGTCAGTGCTGCTCACCTGCTGCTCACAGCTGTGCCCACTGGGGATGAGGCTGGCCACAGCCCCACTCCAACTACCACAAACTGTGCAAAAATCTTTTTTCGCAGAAAGCTAGAATAACGTTTATGCACAAATAAAGCATTAAGTTCAGTAAAAATGATGGCATTTTGTACACACAAAATCTAACAGCTCACAATTCAAGCATTAAAAAATAAGAATAAAATTTAAAATTCAGTGGATCAGAAACTATTCTTTCAGTTGCTTTGGTTTTGGGGCTGTGTTAGTCTTCATTTAAACTAATTTTCAATTAAAGTTCTTTCTACAAAACCTTAAAAACAGCAAGTCATAAGAAAAAACAGGCATGTGTATCAGTGAGATCACGTTGTTTCTTGTCAGAAGAGATTTATTTTTTTCCAAAATGAAGCAGCCTTAAAAAATTCCCTAAGTCAGTTATAGAGAAGTTTGATTACTCCCTGGCAATGGATTTCTAAGTTATAAAGGTTATCTTCATAATTTTAATTCTTAATTAGAGTAAACTACTTGTTTCTGCATGTCCTCAACTAGCAGCATCCTTACTACATTGAACAGCCCAACATTACTGCATAATCCCCATTGTAAACAATTATTTTGGGGTGTATTTTCCATGGCTCTAACTTAGTTCTGGAAGACAAGGAATATAGACAAGCCTGTTATACATGGTTATCAGAGAAAAGTTAATTAGCTTTAGGTTTAAAATGTGCTCCTCCTCCTCCTCTTCAAAGGCACAAATGTGAACTTACCTGCTGCTGTGACAGCTGTCAGGAAAAGCATAAACCTGTCCCTTCTATGAAATACAGATGTATAGCTCTGTGATGCCATTGCTGCTCACAAACAGAACTCACATGCCTTACAAGAATATTTAACCCCAAGAAAGACCCACAACGTTTACCATCCACTTCCAATTAATACCAGAATTCTGGAGGAAAATGCTGGTGCTGCTTTTTCACTCTAATAAAGCGATGATGTCTGTAGCAAGACTAACTCAAAAAAGAAGATTAATACTTGTGGAAAGAAAGACTAAGTGACTCTATTGGGATAAGGGAAAAGGCTCAGTTGTCCAACCAGTTTTCTACCCAGTGAGGAATGCACACATCCACACCATGAGCTGTCTCTGGGAGAACACTGTGAAATGGTGGTGAAGGTGATTAAATCCAGCTGGATGCCAGTGACTAGTGATGACCAGGGTTCTATGATCCTGTGAATGGTTCCTACCATTAGAAGTTCACTTCATGTAAGAGTGGTGGGTGTCCTGTGAAAATCACCAAGCTCAACAGACTGTAGTCTGCATGCAGAAATCACAGATGCAATCTTAAGACAAAGCCCTTCTTGCCATCATTTAGACAGAAATCATACCAGTATTTTAAATTCTAAGCACAACTCGGATTCAAAGTTACAATTTCATAATAGTTGCAAGGGGCTGAATGCAGTAGCCCTGAATGCCTACCCAGGAATGCTTGTGAATAAAGGAAAAAGACAATTTGCATTAATATTTTAAACCATGAAAAATGAAACAATCTCCTGAATAACCTTAGTTTTATCCTGTCCATCAATAGCAGCAGCTTGGACTTGAGCTCATTTTTGACCCAGGGTCTCAAAGCACTTTAAAACAGCTACCTGTGACTGCACCCCATTGGACTGAAGCAGGGATACAGAGATGACAAGGACCCATCCTATGGCATGTCCTGGAAGCAGCGCAACCCTCCTCAGCTTGAAGGGTTCCTCTGCTTTGATTTTCTGGTACAACAAGACCCTGCAAGACTTGCCTATGAATAAAAGAAGTCTGTGATTGCTGCACATACTTAATTGTATTTCTGCAGGCTATAAAAGTCTTGCTCTACTCAGTTTAACAAACTACCAGATAGTTATGCCTGAAGAGAAATTCCCTGTTAGGGAAAAAAGCCCTATTCATCCAACTTCAGTAGCAAATGCAAATAGCTAATTAACCTTATCTCCATTACACTGTCCTGATTTTGCAATGCATCTGGCACGGAAGCAAGTTTTTTTTTTTTTCCATGTCCAAATCTTCTCACATGCTTACAGAGCCTACACTCAATGGGCTCTGAAGCAAATCTGACCAGCAAAGATTTAGCAGGTAGGTATGGGTATACCCTCTGACCTGGACTCTAGATGCACACCTCTGCATGCCATTCCATCACTACTTTGTTGGGGAAGAGATAAATTGTCACACACATGAAGGAAACTGTATTTATCTATCTAGTTACAAATAAAGCTGTATTTGTGTACTTAGCAGAGACAAATAAACAAAGTAGCCAGATCCAGCTCATGTACACATTATCAGTTCAAGGCAGATAAATATACTCTTTCACCCATCAGTTTTTTTTATCCCTAAAAGATATACGTGCCCAAACTATGAGATTCAGCATTTTGCCTTTTCATGGTCTGTTTTAAATACAACACTTTTTTCTTGGCCAAAATTGGCAAGGATAAGGGAAAGCAAATTGGACAAAAGGTCAGATTATAGTGAAATTGAAATATTTATCAGAACAGCTACTGCTGCCAAGGAAGATAATCACAAAGGTACACATCTCCTTTGATCCTTAATTGACCTGTGTGTTTTTAATTAGGAAGCAGGGGAATTAACCTAGAGCTAATTACAGTCTTCATTTTACAAACCTATAAGTGCGTAATTTTATTCACATAAGTATTCCTTAGTGAAGTTATGCATGAACAAATACGTTTGTAGCTTGAGGGAATAGGTCTTGAATTACTTAACCTTTTAAAAACTTTTAAGTGGCTACTTTACAAATATGTCTTATATACAATCTGTTTTGTATTTTAGGCTTTAGATGTGAAATTTTTCTGAACACCAAAGAATATTTCTTTTTGTGTCAGCAAAACAACAACAGTTATTTTTGTGTTAAGGAAATAAGTGGTAGCTTTAAAGAATGAACATTTTTGATTACATGCCTTTATTCATCCTCGTCTGTGAAACTGCAATCTTTTGATTAATGGCATCACAGAGTCAAGGTTTGTAGCAATGCATTTTGACTTCAGCACTGAATTAATTTTAATGTGTAACACAGTCGGTTTCAGGAGAAGAAACTTCCTGAGACCTGTGTCATTCATGTCCCTGCATACTAAAATTCATTCACTGTTGGAAAATCTTTCTGGAACACTGAAGGGTGAACCTATGCTCTCCAGTGCTCTCACATTGCTGCTCCAGCCTCTTCATTACATTCAGAGTTTGCAGACTCTGTGGACCCGTATCTGCAGTCCTGCAAGCTGACACAGATGATTGCAAAACCCATCATGTAAGGCTTGGAATTATGACCATGACTTCCATGCAAATGCCCTCCCTGCTGGCCATTGTACCACCAGATGAGGACTTGCTTTGCATCCTGACTCCAAAGAAAATAACTCCTTCAGCCTACTTTCCCAAGGCAATGTTTAGACTTGCTTATCTGTGGATAAACACGTCTGCCAGACCCTCTCTAGGAAGTTTTGAGTCTATTGGCCAATTATAACCAAATCTGACATAAGCCTGGAAGCCTAAGAGATATTCACTGTGACAAGCAGCAGCAAAGCAGGCAGCTGGGCTGAGCACACAGCCCCTGTGCGTGATCCCGTGAGAGAAACGCCAGAGCAGTGACAAACTGGGGACCTCAGCCATGAGACACAGCACCAAAGGGAAGAGGTTCCTTTGGGTTTGGCTGCTTATCACAATCCTGCAACACAAGATTGCATGACAGTGCAATTACATGACAGTCTGTGCATGACAGAAGTTAGAACACGCTGCCTGTATTACCAGAGACACAGACATGCTCCTCTCTGCGCACACTGTGCAAGCGCCCACACCTGGGTGTGCATGCACACTCTGGCATGGGCTGATCATAAAGAATAATTGATCACAGAGGAATTGTTTTTTTTCAGCTTGATGAGGTGTTGACATTTTAAGCAGAGAAAAGTTAGCTCAGTAATCTGACACATGAAAAACTGGTATAATGTAATCAAAAACTACATTATAAGGTATTTTAGTTACCTCGAAATCATTTCCTTATATACAAAGGAGTCCAGCACTTCCAGATGCTGTCATAGATAAATATTTTCTCCTTTAAGGCACTCAAAAGAACAAGGTTGTTGATATATAGCACAATGCAATTCATAGATACCATCAGAATGTTACAATTTCAAGACTTTCAAAACTTATCCTATAACCCTCATTACATTTTTGCTACCTCAAACAAATACAAAACAGCAAGAGGAAAGAGCTCACCAGAACTAAGCCCAATCTGAAACATGCATGCACCAGGGAAAAATAAAAAAGCTTGACACACAAACTTTAGACTAAACTGCAGTGTTTTCAAATCAGTTTCTTCCTAATTTTGCCTATCAGCAGCAAGATTCTTAGTTTGCTTGAGACAATTTAAAAATAGCTTGTATCTTCTGAAAAGGAACAAAATGGTAATAAGTCTAAGATATATTTTATAGTTTGCTTTATGGGGTATCACTAATAGAACTTGTTTCTGTTCTATATTTGCCATATTTACAGCACATTTTGGCACGTATGAGTCACTTCTAATAGATCTCTAAACCCTCACCAACTTCATAAGTTAGAGTAATGACAACCAAGATAACCATGTTGGTTAATATAATATCCTATGCTTGCAATTAATCTAAGATTGGTAGAAAATCCCTATTACAAGTTTTTGGAGACTTTTCTGTCTTGGCTCATATTCTGTTTGAAAGCTGTAAACTTAGAACTGCTGTTGTCAGCAGCAGCACAGGCTGGACCCAAAGGCAGCTCTTCACTGTCCCCAGCACACTGCATTAAGTATCACATTTGTAAGACAAAGCAAAGCAGCCCCTTCCCCACAGGATTTACAGTTTGGACAAGTGCTTTGTAGTCAGCATCAAGCAATCAGTGGTTCAGACACAGAGCAGCTCATAAACCTTCTCCTAAAAAAAAGTTCATCTTATTTCTTGGGAGTAGTAACACATCATTTCCCAGCTGAGCATCAGAATTCTTCTCATTGTTTCCTTCCACCTGGAAACAAATATTTTGTCTTACTTATTGAAAGTCTTGTTTTGTATTCCTACAAAACAATACACAGGGAAGAATGACAGAAACAGGCAAGAAAGACTAGATGCTGGGAACAGCCTTTGTGAATCTGTCAGTTTACATCATCACCAATCAAAGCTCTTTCAAAGGCAGTTTCAGAACCTGAGGGCTCGATTCTGTCAAGAGATGAATGCTCCAGTCTTGCTGCAGCAAAGGCCCCAGATCATGCATCACTTTAATTAAACAAGTGCACCAATTAAAATGGACCCCCCTCATATCCTTAAAATGAAGCATGTATTTAAGAGCCAACTTGAAGCCAGATCATTCAGCATACTGACCCACAGGAAGGACTGCTATAAACCAGGATTACACACACATATAAATACAGATACAGCTATCCCAAAGGCCTGAGGGGTTTCTTTTCTCCAATTGCACAAGTGTCAACCAAGGATAGCTCAGCTGAAGCCAAGCAGGGCAGTAGGTTGTGGGAAGAGAGTCAAGGTCCTAAGGTCATATTTACTGTGATGGATTTCTTATTTTGAAATAACTGGAAAAGTGTTTCCTAATAATGCAAAATTTCAACGCAAAAACCAGAGAATCTTCTTACAAACACATTATGAATCCATCATATCACTCTAATAGTAAAATGCTGGTTGGGTTTTTTCCTGCTTTCAAAAACCTCTGAAAGAAACCCACTCCCTGCACATGCAGCCTCTGCCAGTAAAAGAGAGGAGGAATACTTGGTGCTGTAAAGCCATGCTGGTCATCAGTCAGAGGAGATTTTGTCCTCTGTAGGCAATCACATAGTAGCCATTCTGTCACAATAATGCACACTGCTTCCATGAGTTACTCACAGAGACTGTAGCTTTTAACATCCTAACTTTAACATGCCTGTCATTCAAAATGGTCCATTCTCAGAAAATAACTATGTCTCTGCTCATTTCCCTTCTCTTCAGCTACACTTTAAGCAACGTAGAAGAGAGCATTTTGGCCTAAAAAGGAGACAACAGAGAACACCCTGGAAGTATATACCAGTGTGAATGGGACAGAGAGGAAAAGAGACTAGTTCTGCACTAACTCTGTCAAGACATAGGTACTGTCAAAGGTTCAGAATAAAATGCTATGGGGTTTGACACAGTGTAAAATTAAAGCTGTGAACTTCCTACTCACAGCATATTGTTAAAAGTTTACGCAGTGTCAAGGGGCACTAAGAGCAGCTCATGGAAAGGAAAAATCAGTGAGTGCCATAAAGACACCAGCTCTCCCTTAGAAAGCATCCAAGCTGCAAATTATTACATGCTGAGAGAGCCTTCTGGCAAATTATCCTTACATGCCTATCTTATTTTTACTCTCCCTCAGGCACTGCTTTTTGCACTGTCAGACCCAGGACGCTTAGACAGACCTCTGGTTTTATCTACAAGAGACTCCGAAACAGTGACACTTTCTGTCATTTACATTCAGCAGGTCCTTAAACCGAGTGGTTTAACGCTATGTTTCTGAACATCATCACCGAAGACATCGACTGCCATAATCCGGCCGGTAAACCAGAGTTCACGTCAGTCCATGACAAGCGACAAAGTCTGTGAGTTAACAATGCCGTACTGCTGCGGGAGAGATTCCCGCTTCCCAAGAGATTCACAGGGCCCTCCATCGTCGTCAGTTACCAAACAAGATGTACCTTAAACAAACTGGCGTTTTGATTTAAAAGTTCATTTCGGGAGCGCTGCGGATCGCCAGATTCTGACGTGCGAGCCTAACGAGATCGTATCAAGCCAGGCTCAGCGTGTGCCCGAAGAGAGCAGGTCCGGCCGCCCGGTCCCAGCGGGCTGTGGCCACTCACGCTTCACCGCAGTGCTCGCCCCGGGGCAGCCCGAGGCGAGCGCTCCGAGCCCCGCACGGGACGGGGCGGGGGCCCGGCGGCCGCGGCTCCCCAAACTCCCGGCGGGGATGGAAGGCACCGGGCGCGCCCGGGGCGCTGCCCCCGCAGCACTCGGGACCCCCGGGGCTCGCAGGCCCGGCACCCCCGGGACCCCCCTGCACCCCGGGCCGCCCCGGTGTCCGCCGGCCCCGCCGCAGCATCTCCGCGCCGCAGCACCCGCTCCCCGCCCGGCTCCGGCTCCTCTCCGTCCTCACCGCCTGCGAAGGCTCCGCGGGGCTGCCTCCTCTGCCGGGGCTGCTGCCTCCTCTGCCGGGGCTGCTGCCTCCTCTGCCCAGGCTCCCTCGTCCTCTGCCGGCGCTGCCGCCGCGCACACCCCCTTCCCGCCCGGCTCGCAGCCGCTCTGCTCGGGATCGGGGTGGCTTGGGGCTTCCTCCCCTCCTCTCGCCCTCTCCAGCTCCCACTAGTGCTCGCACACCCGGCCAGCCGGACCAGGATTCGCCGCCTTCTCCTCCTCCTCCCGCCCCCCGCGGCCGCCGCTCCCCGGTCACTCCCGGGGGGCTGCGAGCCCCGGGCTGCACGGGCAGCTCGCCCTGTCCATTCATCACCAGCCCGCTACTCAGCCGCCCCGTCCCCCCACACACCCGCCCAAGGGCCCCCGCGCTTGGCTGGCGGGACGGGGAGATTTAAGAGAAGCGATTTACTGCCAGGATGAAATTAACAATCGAGATAAAACGGACAGCGTGGGAAACAGCGATTGAAAGATGAATCGCCGATACGTTTAGAGTTTAGCGTTTAGAGTGCCAGCAATAATTTATTACTAAGTGTAGGCAGCACCACAGCCCCGATGTAGAGAGACTCCTGCTGCAAACTGTACTACATCCCACAGGCAGGCGAGTACCATCCCGTGCTACCTTACAGCCCAGGCTTTTAAACTTCTGTACTATCTTATTACTGCTTCCCTCTTTTCTATGCTTGATAAAAGGAAATAACACATCAGCAGCTTAAGTTATTATATTAGAAGTTTACAAGCACAATTCCATCCATTATAACACATTATGATGGGGAAAAAGCAAATTTAAAATGGGAATGTTCAAGGGATAATTACATTAGCAATTTAGTGTGCATCAGGAGTGCGCTTTTTTAAAGTGCATTTTAAAAGAGGTGGAGCAACCTCAGTGCATGGACTGCAAATAAGCAAAAAAATGCATCCTGGGAGTGCACCTAATGCACTGTGGGGCCAGCAGGCATCCCATGCACCAGGTGAGGTTGCAGGCAGTGTAAATGCTTTGGCCTGAGCACCAGCGGTTTCATATGGCAAATCTACTGGGCCACACTCACTAGTCCATGCAGACATCAGCTAACCTCATTTTATTTCAATTTCTCACACTCAAATTGGCATACTCCCTCATTGCTCATGTGGCTTGGTGCATTAATGCTACATTCACATACACAGGAGGTAGTCTATCCCACTTTAACTCAGAACATTTAATTTGCAGAATATTGCTCCAATACTTTGGGCCAGAGACACGGAGAGAGAGCAAACTATCTCCAACTGCATGTCTTTCTGCTCTTAGGCCCAAACCTATCCTCTCCCTGCTCCTGTATGTATGGGGCCTTTTTTCCACTTTATAACAATCTCAGTTAATAGTAAAGACATGGTGGAAATCTTATTACTAGCCAAGGCAAATTTGGAAACATTGAAAAGCTAGCAGAAAACTCATTCCAGCAAGATTTCTGAACTGCACTATTTTGTGAAATTGGTGTATTCAAATTGTCCTTATGCACTTCAAGCTCCACACTTTTTTGGCCTGTATCCTAGCCACAGCTCACTATAACACAGGTATATTGTCTATTGTGAACCAAAGGGTTCCCTCTCAGCAGAGATACTTCATTTTTCAACTATTTTCCCTCTTCCATTTATCTCCTACAGGCCAAAAAGAGAAGACCAAAGTGAATACAAGTACTGGGTCTCCTAGAAAACAACAGAATATCTACTGCTGGTGCACTGACAAGAAAAAGCTAGAGAACTCAAAGAGAAAAGAAAAACACACCCTCAGGAAGTAATAAAGAGAAAGATGAAAAGAAAAAGAAGACATAAAAACCAATAGGAAGGAACAAAAGGAAGGTGTAACTGAATAAAAAGCACCATAAAGTGAAACAGTTGGCAATAAGAAAGAGGCCTTATGGACACCTTTGCTTCACACTGACAAACTGAGAAACTGAAAAGTGTGACACCTTTGAGGCACCAAAATAATTAACTCTTTACTGAGTATGTGAGAATCAAGGATTTGTGCTAAAGCACTCCAGAAAGGGGAAAGGTTTTACCAATTTCCTTGAAAACACAGAGCAAAACTTCAAAAATGAATGCCCTTCTTAGCTATGATGAATTAGCAGCAAGATAAAATATGCAGACCTTCACTGAGCTCTAATGAAAGCAGCAAAATTTCTCTCTTCTTCCCACAAGCTCCAGTTAATCTCTTCTAACTGGATCATTTCAGCCACCATTCTTTAACTCCTAATTATACCGGACCTGATTATAACAACACTTGTGTGAAAATGCTCAAAATATCAGGCTACCAGTGACATTACTGAAGAGGAGATGTAGTGTTGCCCAACAAGACACTGTTGAGACTGCTGGGTAATTGTCTAAATCTTCTATCATTGCTAAGGTAAACACTTGAAACCACAAAAATGTTTGAGCCTCCTAGGAAAGCTTTTGGTGAGCTTTCACCTTCCTGACCTCTAAGTGTTGAGCACTCTTCTGCAATTTCTTCTCATGCTGCATGTTGCCAGTGGAGGAGAATCCTCCCCTTGCCCCCCTAACCACCCTAAACACATTCAAATAAACCATTCAGTGGAAAAACAAATATTGTGTGATCTCTTCCCCTTTTGTCTATGTTTAGGAAAGACAACATAATCCTTTCTATTTCAGAAGCAAGTTCTCTCCCGCGCTTTCCAAAACAGTAGTATTCTCTCTGTTCTGTGAAGAGCCTGATGGCTTTGTGCTTTACTTGTTTCCTCTCCTTGGTAAACAACTTCATGGAGTCTGTCATTCAGTGGCCCTTTGTATTTCACAAAGGAAAAAACATACAGATGCAACCCATTTATTCCCATTTCCCCAACTGATCAGACATTAGGATTTTCCTACTGCACCAAAGCTGGAAGTTTCAGTAATATAGCCCAAAAAAAAATTGTATTATCATGCCAGATGAAATAGAGCTTGTTCTTTGTTGTACGGGTAAGATTATTTCACTGCATTCTAACACTTCTGTAACACAATTACATCTCATTTTCAAAACTCTATACCAAACTTCACTTGTCTTAGTTTACTTACAGATTACAGCTGATGGCTCTCTACCATCTGTTTGCTGGAGTACAGTGTCTGTAGTGCCGTGCTGTGATTTTCAAGTCAGCCCTTCAACTGTGATAAACAGAATATAAAAAACTTTCATCATCCAGCTAATAAATTTCTTAGAAAAGATAATTACCACTTACATGATGTCGAAAATGCTTTTGCCCATCAGCTAATACAATATACTGATCACCCACACAATATCTCATGTAGTATGCTTATAAAAAACCTCCAAACACGTAAAACACATTTTAATTGACAAAACTTGATTCATTATAAATAAACGTAGCTTGAGTCTGTGGTTATGCAGAATGGCCTTGTTTCATATTTGCTGTGCAAACTCTAGAAGCTTAGGATCAAATTCACTTCTTGTTACCTCACTCTGCCATAGGAGACACATGTACAGATAAGTGTTTAAGTATGCAACATTCTGGGAGTAAAACACTGACAGCCCATCTCAATAAAAGGAGAGGAACAAGAAGAAAGGGTACATGCTTCCCATGTGAAATGGTAATTGAGAGAGGGACAGAGAATTGGAAGGAACATAAAAGGCACTATATTTGAACAAAATTATTTAAGACAGCCATTCCCAAACTGAGATCCAGGGACTAACTCCCTCCTGGGGAGAGCAGCTGGCTGGCTGCCTGCCTGCCTCAGGATCTTTCACCAGCAAGAGGAGCCAGCAGTCAGCCATAACATCCTCCATAAGTTTTCAGTGTGCTGGAGTCCTCTTATGAATTTCTGGCATTCACAATCCCTATTGATTCAAATGGAGCTTGAGAGCCCTCAGAACAGAACACTAGACATCTTCACTAAGTAAGAAAGCTTACAGTGCAAAGAGTCTTCAGAGGAAATTTGAAAAAATAAAAACAGAAGACTGTCTCTAGGACAACAGCAGTGAGGAAGAATCTACAATTGAAAATAAATCTGTTTCCTGTGATGCTTTTAACTGAAGTTAAAATACTCGGTCTTAAACTGCAGACAAAACATCCTGGATTTTACTAATGCGCAAACTGGATTTTGGGTACATCCCAAAGCACCCACATACACCTTGCTGATAGCAGTACTGCTCCCAGGTCCAGCAAATGGACTTGCACAAAGAGCTCTTTGCAAGCCTAATGTTTCCAAGGACTTGGACTGCAGGCTGCACTTTCTTGTGGATTTTGTTACTGTCCAAACTTCAGCAGTATTTTATAGCTTATGCCCTCTGAACCACTAACTATTTTTACAATATGGATTAATTCCTTTTTCAGTTTAAAGAAACAGCTGAGATAGCAATCTTTAACAATTTCATATTCTAAACGCTAATTAGTTTAATGTAATGTTATCTGTTCAGGAGTGTTGCTCCTTTAGTCAAGTTTCAGTATAATCCCAACATAAACCTCAATTTTTTTCCCCTTTTATATCTTATGCTTTTCTGAAACATTTTAAAAGTTTTGATCTACTAAACACTTACTCTGTGCCTTGTTTTTTGCTCAGGGTTTTCTTTGATCACTTCTTTGAAACTTAATCCAACAGGTGTTATTTTAATTAAAAGCAAGTCTGTTATTGTTCTTTTATAATAATTTCATTACTACAGAGTATGATTTATGCTTTTTCTTCCTCTTAAAATTTCTTAGTTTAGGACTCGCATAATAGATATGTTTTTTGTATTTACTGTTTGTCATGTCTATATAGGGTGTGCATATACACTTATTCTTCCTATACTGTAACGTTATTTGATCTTTGTAGGATTTCCTCTTGGATTTAAAACCTTGAGAAGAAATAGACCTTCTGGAGAGCTTAAAATGACCAATTTAATGCAATAACAACAGCAGTTTTCCCTGAAAGCAGCTGTGTTGTCACAGGGCATAAAATTTGACCTTTTGCACAATGACAGCAAAAGTTCTTGGTATTCCCTAAGACATCAAAACAAGGATCAAGGCTCAGTCTTGAAGCAGCCATAAAAAAGTTCTTGGAACCAAACTGTTTAAGCTATTTTACTTTTATCCAGCAGGCTATATGACTGCCTGGTGAAAGCCTGATGAAATCTGCAGAGTTTGCATAGAAAAATGTAGATTTCTTTGTTGGGATCTTCCTTTGGTCATGTTTTGCCTTTTCTAAGTATGTCAGGATTGATCAGAAAAAATGGGAGTAAGAAAACAGTGGATTTCTACACCAGGGACCCACCCAAGGCAAAGAAGTCCCATGCTGAGAGACTGTTTCATTCTTGCAGTGGGAAGGAACAGGGTCTCACTTTATTTTAAATTAGGCGCCCTTTCATTTGCAGGTACCCATTTTGCCTGCCACAGACTGAGCCATATAGTGCATTTCTCCTATACCCAAACTGGAATATGTAAAACCACAAAAGGTATTCATTAACTCATAAAAGGATCCTTTTCATTTGCTCACTGTTGTATGGTGTGGAAAGCAAGGAGAAACAAGCCATGGAAAACAAAAGAAAGCTGACAAGTAGAACATTGCATGTCAGGGATAAAAAGCCACTAAGAGCCAGGGAATTGTCATCACACTGGAGTTACATCAGACTATAACCATCTCCAGCACTATTTCACTAGCTCTCCCCATACACATCACTGTTGCATAGTGATCTGTCAGTCAAATAACTCTAAAAATAACAGCCAAATACCCTTGAAGTTATGGCGCTCCTTCCCTCCTTGATGTGTTGTGCTTTCAAGACCTGCCATGCCACACAGTCTGTTGGACTGCTGTTCTCCTGCACTGCAGAGATGATTTCCAGAGGTTTAGTATGCTGGCTTTCTCCTGATGAGGCTCCAAAGAGTCCTTTGATGAGTCAATGACAGAGCACTACATTATGTGAAAGCCAATGGGTTCAATGTCCAGAAAACAGGAAAGTTTATCTTCAGTTCATTATTAAAAAAATGAAACTTGCTAGCAAGAAAATGTTTAAAACAGTTTATGCATCCAGGAATCAGCCACCACATACCCTTCATAACCTTGGCTTTTCCATGCCTTCACACTACTCAGATTGAAAATATTTATCATTGCATATTCTGCTCTACACAGCCTGACTACATATTGAAACTTTGAGAAGCCAGTCATTTGTGGCCAAATGTTGCTATTACAGTTTCTCTTCTAAAATAAAGAAAAATATCATAATAAAAGCACTTAAATTTTTGTAATGCTATCAAGAGGAAAGAGAAAACTTTAAAACCAATTTTCAGTCATAAAAATGGTAACCAAACAACCCAGAGGTAAATACTATTAAAGAAGCACACACACAAAAAAAATCACCACTTAGTGTAATTGTATACTGAAAATTGTAAATGATGTAAGAGATACAAATAAACAAAATCATCATTTGAGGAAGGACCCTTTGCACTCTAACTGCAGCTCTCAGCTAGAGGCTGGAGACAATGTCTATCTTTTCCTGGTGCAGTCAAACCAGTTATTCCATAAATTTCAAGAGGAACCAGGGAAATGTTTTCCGTCCTACCCTGACTTATTATGAGAGAGATCCTGAGTTCCCTACCAGCACCTTTTTTCCCAACCATTCTCCTGGACTGTATTGCAGCTCAGGGGCACAGATCCCCATGTCATTATGTCCTTTATAAAGGCTGCTGGAGATGGGACCATGCATCCAACCATATTGTCAGGGCACTGCTTGGGTTTAGGATGCTTTATTGAAAGGCTGAACTGAGCAAACTCAAATAGCTTGCTTTTACCAAAAGCTATGCAAAGAAATGTCTTCAAATTCAGGACCATAGAGGAATTGGATACGAAAAGTTATAGTTGTTGGCATAGGTAAGAAATGGGAGAACCACCAGCGAAATTACCCAAACTCTCTAAGAAGAAAGAAGACACTACATGGAAAGTGGATTACAGTTATTCTTCTGTTGTGTTCTGAGACCCAGGCCAAAAAAAAAAAGCAGGATATATGTCTGGTGGAAAATAAAGTGGAATTTTTTTTTAAATTCCCAGTCTAGTGCTTAGCTAGAAAGCCACCTATAATGGAGAGCTCTTATTTCCTAATAAGTAACTGAAAATGGTCTCCTCATGCTGCCGAGGTGGCAGTGGTAAAAGTCCCTCAGAGTCCTAAACATATCTTAACAGATAAAAGTTGCAAATAGGCATAAATATTGGCAGTCACTAGTAATGAATACTTGCTAAACTAATATGTTTTTCAGCAGACCAGCAGGACACAGACATCTGCAAAGACAAGCATGGAGACCACAGTTAGTTGTATTGTTGCATGCCCTGATGCTGCCCTGGAAGCAGAACAGAGCAAGAAGGGAGGAGCTGCCTCTCTAGGAACTATTTTTCCAGCAACAATTACCTTTCTTGCATGATAATCAGTCTATTTGCCTGCATCCCCTGCTCTCCTTCATTCTTACCAAACTATTTCCCCTTGAGCAGCCTGCTCCAGGCCCTGGGCACCACATACTCCTGCATAGTAAATAATGGTTTAGTAGCCTCCATGTGACTTTTGGGTAAAATGAGACATATCATGGAAACATCTCTCTTCTCCTGCTACCAGTATGGTAGCATCAGCTAAATCTGATGTTTATTCCATTTTCTTTAGGCAGATGAGAAGTTTTTAAAGGCTTGTTTATCAAAACTGATAAACACACCCAGGCTACCTGCAAGCATTCAGGCAGTACCATGCATGCACAGGTGCATAATGCAGAGGAGGAATTGCATCCAGTGAACCTTTCTTGCATCAGTGTAACAGAAACCCCCTTTAAACCTTTTCATAATGCTATTATTGTAATAACAATAAGAAGCAGAAGCACACAAGGGACAGTCCCTTTCATCACCATCCATCACAAAGAGAACATAGATGAGATCTATTTTACTCCCATATCCCAAAGTGAAAGAGAAGTTATCCTGTAGAGCATCAGCTCCTGCTAGTTCTGGAAAGTGTTTTACAACATGGAAATGCAGCCTACAAATCCCTTCCTACTCAGCCCTTTCCAACCCATGAGCACTCATGCTGGAGCAGCGCTTGTAAGGTTTAAGTAATGGATGGGAAGTTATGGGCAGTGTCTAAGCCCCACCAAAACCCCATCTGGGGAACTGAAATGGAAGGGAAACAGCACAAATGGCTCCATGAGCATTCGTCAGCAGACACATTTATACTGAGCACAGAAAGCACTGACCACCAGAGGTAAACCTCAGAGGATGCAAATTCTGAAAACAAGAAAGATTGTCCTGTTGGCTGAGTTGTGTCCTTCACTGCCTCCCACAGACTTCCTTTTTACTCCTGAAAACAGATATTCCTGTGGGATAAAAGTAAGTCTCAGGAAGATACACTACACTGGAGGAAAAGTTTTTTAATTTTACCTTGCAACCAGAGGATCCTGTTTTCTTTTGTACAAAACACCCACAGCTTTTTTCACAAATCTATCTAGGAAAAAGCTTATCTATATCTTCAGCATTAACCCTTTGAAGTTTTAGAGATGGCAGAAATGGCAGAGACAGCACATACATAGTTTGGGTGCATTTTATGTTTTGAACAAGGGAGAAAAAATTCAAACCATTCCTGGAAAGGAAAAAAGCCACCATCCCACAACTACAAGCTGAAGACTTCTATTATTAAAGCACCAGCATTTGTCCTGTAACATGACATAGAAAAATTGCTACTCATGTGAGGTGCTGTTTCAAGGTAGTGACATATTACAGAGAAAGCAGTTTAAAAATGCATATTTTGCATTTTGGCTTTTTACTTTCCAGACTGGGGAAAGTTACATGCATATATATAATTGGAGATTATTTTTGTGAACAGTGTTAAAGAAAGAAAAAATGAATTAATCCATTAATATCTTTGCAGTAAAATTTCAAGTGGTTACTATTGCCTCTTGACTCCCCCC
Source organism: Chloebia gouldiae (assembly GCA_003676055.1). NCBI lineage: Eukaryota > Metazoa > Chordata > Aves > Passeriformes > Passeridae > Chloebia > Chloebia gouldiae. Next base: position 1,757,228 of record QUSF01000025.1, read on the forward strand.
CTGCATGCAGTCAATAATGGGTAAATGCTGGACCGCTGTAGCTCTCTGGTTACAGCCTCTTAGATTTTTCTTGTAAGGTGCTGTGTTTTGGTGCTACAACATAGGAGGAGCTGGGTTTTTTCCTCTCTCTTTGCAATGCTTAGTTTCTGAAAAATAAAGGTTTTCATTGAACCTTTTGTGTTAGACGTATTATTTAACAAAGTGTTTATCAAACACCTGGAAAATCACTCTCCTTTAAAAGTTTTATGATGGAAAAGCAATTACCCTTTATGCCATGTTTCAAAGTCACTTCACAAGAATCCTTTGGAAGCAAACCTCAGCTTTCTCTCCTCCTTAACACCCAATGTCACCTAACAAGCATGTAAACTACATCTGATTTTATTATTTTAAGACTTAGCAATAAAATATAGAGGATGATTTTATTTTTTATTTGAAATCTATGGGTAAATTAAATCTTTAAATAGATCAGGATTGACTTGGTTTCAAATAATTCTCTTCCTTACCAGGGTTTGAATTTGTACAGCTATTAGAGCCAAGTATGTCTTAAGCTTTTTCCATACATCAAAACAAAGAGCAAATATGAATCAAAGGTCTTGAGATTCCAGATGAAAGAAAATGTAAATTTAAAAGTCGGTGTGTAGAGAAGAAATAAAATAAAATAAAATAAAAGGCTTTATGTCAAGGAAATAATAAAAAAATAAATTTTTAAAAAGTGCAAGGAAGAATCAAGCCAACAATACACATCTAAGAATCTGTACTCATCTGAAACCAGAGTTTGCCAGGTCATTAAGTGGTAACGAAGTTGAATGGAAGATTCTACCAGTGGGATACTCAGGGGAGCAACACACAAAAACTGTCTCTATAATGCAAAACACTGCCTTTGGGGTATTTTGATATAGGAATCAAAGTTCTGTTTTACCAAGAATACAGGGACAGTCAAATCACTTTCCAGAATCTTCCACCAACTTCCCATTTCAGGGAACTGGCTGATGCTGTTGACAGGCCATCCTTCGTTATACATGAAGAGTCATGGCAGTCAGGCAAGGCCCTGACTGAAAAAAAGGAAACCCCTCTTCTGTTTTTAAAAAGGGAAGAAAAGAAGAGCTGGTGAACCTGGCCTCTGTGTCTGGGAAGATCATGGAGCAGATCTTCATGGAAGCCATGCTAAGGCACATATGAGGCAAGGAGGTGACCAGAGACAGCCAACACAGCTTTACCGAGGGCAAATCACGCCTGAACAATCTGGCAGCCTCCTACAATGGAGTGACAGCAACAGTCAACAAGGGAAGACCAAGCTGTGTCATCTTCCCAGATGTCTGTGGGGCTTCTAACACAGTCCCACATGACAGCCTTACCTCCAGATTGGAGACACGGGTGTTTGGTGGATGGACTATTCAGTGGAGAAGGTATTTGCTGGATGGTCAATGGTGCTATGTCCAGCTGGAGGCTGGTGACAAATAGTGTCCCTCAGGGCTCTGCCTTGGGACTGGCACTCACTAATATCTTTATCAACAACACAGACAGTGAGATCAAGTGCATCCTCAGCAAGTTTGCAGGTGACAAAAAGCTAAGCAGTGTGTCTGACATGACAGAAGGAAAGGATGCCATCTAGGGATGGCACCAAATCACTTTTTTGCTACTGCTCAAGGATGCTCCGAGCTGCAAGGCTGCAGTGGCAGGGAACAGCAGGAGGGGCTGCCCCGTTCAGGGGGAGCTGAGGGCCCCCCCAGCACCAGTCATACCCCTGCTCATCAGGACCCTGTCCCCCACAGTACCTGAACACCGGGTAGAGCTGATCCTTTGATGGCTCTCGGCAGGGCAAGGTGTGAACCACCCCTGGGGTTCCGAGCACGAGCAGCAGGAGACAGGGCTGGAGAAAGTTGTGCTCAGAAAGAAGAAAGAAGTATGCAGTCCTGACCTTCAGTGGAGACCCTGAGTAGGATGTGTGGGTGGAAGGCCCATGTGGGGCTTTTCTGGGCAATTAAGGCTCGTTAACATAACCATATTGGTAACAGGTGGGGAGCTTGTAAGATTGCTCAAGGCTGGAGCTTGTTCTGCAGTTTATTATTTTGCACAGAAAAAATGCAAACATCAAAATTTGAGACTCTCTCAAGGTTCCAGGGATAAGCAATCTCCCTTAATTCGCCCTGTCTAAGAAAAGCTGAGGACACACTCCACAGGAGGCTTCTCCAACTATAACTGGAGCACAAACAATTTAATACAAGACACTGTTGACTTCCTCTCTTTTTCTTTTCAAGAAAATGTATTCTCTTGAAGTGTTCTGAAAGTCACTGAAATTAAGAACAACAGACACTTTATACTGGAGCAGTGAAGGGAACAAGCTGTGCTGGGTAAACTGGCATAGTTATACTTGGGTATCTCACAAAGGCAAAACAGAAATTCCAAATAGTACCAAACAGTAAGTTCTAGCAGGAGCAAAACTCAGGGCCAGTTCATCTGGTTCATCAAGTCTTTGCAAGGAATGAAAAATAAAATTAAACTGAAAGCTATGGTTTGGTCAAGGTCAAATAATTTTGAGGGCATTTTACCACTATTTGGGATTCTAATTCCTTGATATATCATGAGAAAACAATGAGATCACCCTCAGTATCAGGTCACTAAGTAAGAAGTTGTCATATTACCAATTTGCACATATATAAAGGCACCTAATAATGAAATATTATTGTTCATAATCTTTAAATACCCCAATTAAATTATCTTTTTGCAAACATGAGCCTCATCAGAGTTACACTGATCCCATCAAAAACAAAGCTATTCCATTAATATACACTCCATTTACCAACACTGCAACATTTACCAGAAAAAAAGTACTGCTGAGGTACTAAAGTGCACTCTTGTTTCACAGTTCCCAATAGTGATAATGTAATGCTTGAGATTTGTTCTTTGGACCAGATGCTCACCATTTATAGGATGTTTCTATTGTTTCCTGGATTTAAACAATCCCTTTTATAAATTGTAATGATGCTGCTTCTGCATCCTGTGTAAACTACACTGAAGCATTTCCCAGAGTCTCCAAAGTGAGACATCAGCATGAGATGGGCACAGGAACTGGAGCCCAGTGAAGTTTGAAAATCCAGCTGAAACAGAGGAACACTTGTTGTCAGCCATAGCTCAGATATTAAATTATGTTATTTTAAATGTACTGTCTGAGCCAGGGCCATGCATCTATTTTTGCTCTCAGATATGCACTGCCTTGTGCTGGATACACAGCACACTGACAGCATACAGAGAAGCTTTGTTTCTGGAGCCTTTCATGTTCTATCATCAATTGGACTTGAACATTCCAGAAAATTACTTGTCCCCTCACCAATGGACTCTGCCATGCTGGATTGTGCTTATGGGGCTTGGAAAACTGAAGCGTTCTGAGTGAAACTTGGCTGGTGCCAAAGCATCAGCAGCTCTGATTTCATAGGATTATTCTCACAGCTCTTAAGAAAAAGTTTCTACCGAGGTCTCAAAACAAAAGTACCTGAGTAATCCTGAAAATCATTAAGTATGAATCCATGCAAAATATTTCCCATCATAAGCACTTTTCAGCCAGGGGCCATGTATTTGCTCACCCATGCCCCAGGCAGCTGACAGGGCAGCTCGCCTGTTTCCCCCAGCCCAGGAAGCACTTTCCACCACACCCAGGGTTTCTTACAGGTCAGAGCTTTTTATTTCAATTATGAGCCTTGGGCAGAATGTCAAACAAAACAGTTATTTGCTTAGTTTGGGCTACCACCCTGCCTCTGAAACTCCTTCCTTTCAGTTCCTCTGCTTTGGGGACTATTGTAGGACATTGCCTGAAACTTCAGTAGGGAGCATCTGGACATGTTTTGGACAGTTTTTGCAGCTGTACAGGGCTGACTGGCCAGGAGTCTCTCCAGCCTTCTTAAAGAGCTGTCTTTTGTGCTGAGAAAACTCTCTGTTTGGTACAGGACACAGCTTTTTCTAGAGACTCGACTCTTGCGGCTTTCAGGTTTCAGAGCTGTGTTTTGATTGCAGATCTGAGGAAGAAATACTCTTCTCTACACACTTATGTATGGCTCTCCACTCATGTATCCTGGTGCTCACACCTCTCCCAGGGACATTAAGCCTGACACAAGGTGGACAAATAGCAGAGCCAAAAGTTGTTCCTATATGCCTGTCTGAAAGAGCTTTTATGGCAGATTTTTTGACAAATTTGGGAGCAAGAATAGAGCATGGATCACCTTACCAGATCAGCTACCTGCATTTTCTTTCCTTGTTTTGTAGTCCATCACAGATTGTGGAATATTCCCATTTTATTCTCTGCTTATAGTGAACACAAATAATTCCAGCATGCCAAGGTGCTTTATTTAGCTTAGGGTTCTTAGGGACCGATGGCTAAAAAAGCCCCTTGATAAGTAATATGCAAAAGACCAGACTGTGCAATTCATATTTTGCCATAAAAATCACGTGGGATAGATTTTTTAGGAAGTCTAGCACTGCAAGTATCTTATTTTGTCCTTTCCTGGGGGGAAAAAAAAAAAAAAAGAAAAAGGAGCCATTTTAATGTCTCGTCTCCCTGCCCCCTGGAGCCCCTTGGCTTTTTCCCACATCTTCCAGATAAGGAAATCAACCTAAATAAATATTTGGCTTGAGTTAAAGGTGATGTTTTCAGGGAAGGCCAGCAGCTTTGCTTTTCCAGGGAGGCCAGTGGGATGCAGTGGCCAGCTTAGCTGTGGCTGCTTGGCCCTGGCACCTCCATTACTGTGCCTCCATTCCTCCCCACCCATCTGCCTTCTCTGCTCACAAAAAAATTCCTTGAGTTTGGGACCCTCTGCATATGTGACCACAGGACTCGGGCTAAAAAGAGCTCTTGTCTTTTGGTCTTTCACAGAGAAACATGCTAACAAATAAAAAATATATGGCAGGAATCTTCCTTTTAATTCACTATCATTGGTCTTTCCATAACCTCAGCATCAGATGCACTGCTCTTATTTTCTTTGTGCCTGTTTAAGAGGAACACAAAACCATCAAGGGACAGGTTGCTGTACTAACTCTGTAATATAGCAAGGCACCACAAACATAACTCCACAAAAAAAAAATTCTCAGTATTTTAGATACGTGAAATAATTTTTCCTAAGATAAAAGTTGATTTTTCTTGGACTGTGAGATTGGATAATACTAAGGTTGTCAGCATTTGGCTCAAAAATGACAAATGCACAGTGTCTGAAATAATTTTTCTGGGGGTATTTGAGGGGTGTAAACTAACGTTCTGAATTAGATTTTTATGAACCATGAATATGAGCTTTGACAAAAAGGACCTTTTTAGCTCTGTGCTTTCCATGACTTTGCTCTTTATTTCCAAAGCTGCTTGTGACAGCTTATTCATTCCCTGAGATTGTTTATTCCTGGTAAAAAGAGCACACCCAACCCAGTGCAGATATACATGCAGATAAGCACTTTTCAACCTAGAAGGGTGGAGAGTTACTTCTAGAGGACCACAAAAGGACAACAGAAAAACTGTTTCATATGCAGTAATCTGAAACATGCATAATTTCTGGAACAAGCCTCACTATGACTGAAAAAACCCTAACAATATTAAAAATATTGAAAAATTCTGACATAGATAAAGTAGTAATTTGCCAGATCTGGAAAAACAGTGGGGATTGTGCCAGGAGACCTCAATACCTGCTGCTGAGGTCTTATGCTGCTACCCAGCCTTTTGTTTTAAAATCTCTTGTTTTGGCTTCCACAGTGAAATAATGGAAAGGAAAGAAGAGAGAAAGAGAGAGATGGTGTTCATACAGTCTGTTGTAAATAACTACACTGCATATTCATTACCTGAATCAAAGGTACACAATTATACTTTGACTTAAACAAATCCCTCTAAGACTATTTGGACAACAGCAAGAAAATGTCTTCACCTTGAGTGTGCACTTACTCTGAGCCAAAAATTAGCCTCAGTGTACACCAAAAGTGATGACCTGCTTGTGGTCATTTATGGTATATACTCATGTGCAGTAGGGACCACGATGTGCTATGGAAGTCTTGTGTCATATTGCTCTTTCTGTTCCACATTATGACTCAGCAACTCTTACCTGGAAATGAGATTGAGATAAATTCAATTATTAATGACAAATATTAGCATATGACCTTGAAAAAATTTCAAAGTGCCCTTTACAGCATGCCTTCTGTCTCAAGGCAAGAAGTGACCCACTGCTAGTACAGAATTCAACATCCACATATCTCCTGCTGCTTTTCCATTTGTGAAGAAATTGCAGGCTGCAGTTTGTATAATTTACAATACTCAGTCACCAAGTTGTCCCTCCTATCTCCTAACCCAGGTTTCTTCAATTTTCTTTTGAAAGTCTTAATAATTGGCATTACCTTAAACAAAAACTCTGAACTCCCCTAATAAGCAGGGTGGGAATCCCCGGCAAGGACTTGAAAAACCCTGATAGCAGTTGTATAAATATCCAACACTGTAATGCAGTGTGTACCAGTATGGCATTTGAATCCCTTAAATACTGGTTTTCCATCAGGAAAATAATGACCAACACATATTTTCTACAATGACCACTATTACTAAATTTCATTAATTAATCTAAAAGGCAAAGAAGTTTTGTTTTCTAAGTGGTTTCCTCATGGTCATCAAGTTATTAACCTCTTTAGCTGTGAATGAAATTCAAAAGCACTGTTCACATCTGAAGGATCTCATTTCACATCTGTGGAATGCAGGGAATTTCTGAAAGGCAGAAAAGTATTAAGCACAGATGTGTATCCATTCATTATCCACAAGACAATGCATAGAATATATTAGTCAGTTTTGGAAAGCCTCTTGCCAACTGTTGATCTACAAGAAAAACCTGCAAATAATTTAGTGAGGATTGGTCTGTGGTCTAGCTATAGCTGATCTGTGACACACTAACATCCGCTTGAACACTTTCAATTTATGTCTGTCTTTGCAAAATTCAGGGGTAGACTAAGGAGAAAGTTCTTCTCACCAAGGTTATATCCATGGGGCATAAGGATATGTGTCTCAAGATATGATCCAGGGACAGACAGACCTCTGTGAGATGAGCTGGATAACTGGGAACACAATGAAGTGTGTGAAGCTTTGGTCTGTAAAGCCCCACAGGGAATTGAGCCCTTTTCAAGAATGCTCACAGCAGTACCTCAGCTCAGAGTGAGAGACTTTGGGCTGTCAGGAGTCAGAGCTGGAGTGAAAGCACCTAAGACCCAACAGAAAGAGGAAACAGGATGGAGTGGTCTTATCCTACTCATAATTCTTTACTTAAAAGGTGGTCACCTTAGGTAGCACTCCTCTATTCCATCATTAAAGATGGATTGGAGAGGACAGGAAGAAGTTCTAGGCCTACTTACACATTGAAGGACTCACCCATGCCCCTGGTTGCTGTGACTACACAAGTGATCTGGGAGAAGAAGATGAAAATCCAGGAATTTTCATGCATCTCATCTGGGCCAATTAATATAGAATTGTTACTATTATTTTTATTTTGCTCACAGACAAATTACATTGAAAGAAAACAAAGGTCTATAGCATGAGCTCTAGGATGCTTTTCAGAGATGGAACATTCTGACCTTGTAGTCCCTTCAGTATCGGAAGAAATATCCCCTCCCTTGGTGAATAATCTGACTAGGATGTTTAATGAAAATTAAGGCCTTTTTCTCTTCTTCCAGCTATTCTTCAAGAGGCAGATGCAGCTTTGTCTTCATTTTATGAGGAATATAATAGTTTCAGTATGTAGCAGACATTTTCTGAGAATGCCTACAACTGGACAAAAGCAGTAGTTGGGCCTTTTAAACCAAACCCAAGACACAAAGCATTTTTTCCCCTTTTCTGAGGGAATCACTATTTATGGGGGTAGGTACCGCACTGTTAGCAAAACTTGCCAGGTCCATTCAGACTTAAATATGCCATTGAAAAGGTTTGCACAGACAACTGCTATACTTCATTTTGGGGACACCAAGATCAATTGTTGCTAATGAAAAACAGCACTGTTTTCATTTTCAGGGGAAAACAGCACTGTTTAAAGACCTTGATGTGTTTCACTTAGTTCCATGCTAACAGCTAGGTGGCTTAGTCATGTGAAGATGAGGGTAAAATGTTCAAAGGTTCCACCTGAGACACCTGGAGAACACAATACCAAGCAGGAAAGGTCCTGGAGGCATCAGGTACCTCCAGAGTCAAGTTGCAGCTTAGCCAGCTTTTTCAGAACAGTTTTGAATGGAGATTCCTGAAATGTTTATGGCCTTTTCCACTGCACTGGTTGCTGGTAGCAGTAGCAGACAGATGGTTTTTTTAGATGATTATTTAAAAAAAAAAAGGAGGATGGAAAATGCCAGTCGTGCCAGTTTTCTCAGAAGTTCTTTCCAAGTTTCTGAAGTGTACAGCAGTTAGCAACCTCATGGCCATTACTACCTGTAACTTTTTTCTCTCTATGCCAGTGTGGAATTGAAAACCCAGGCAATGGCCTCAAAGCCTCTCATTAAATGAAGGGACCTCATCCATTGTTTGGATCAGTGTCATCATTGGCAGATTAAAGAGGAGCCTGCAGTACAACAGTGTGTAAATGGAGAAACCAGACTAATGCTGACAATAGCTACGACTCTCCTTGGAGAGGGTTGCTCTCCTCCTGAGTTGCTCTTAGGCAGAAAAGGATTACCATGACAGTCTGGTTGTGCCAGGACAAATGTTTTCCCCATCATTTTTATGGTGGGGCAGACAGCTCTGCGTCACACCCTCTTCAGAGCTCATTACATCTGGTTTCAGTTTTATGAAATTCTTGATGCCCCTTGTTGCCACAAATCCAGTCATGTAGTGGTGGCTATCAAGTCACCAATGCATGGTTGTAGCAAGGAATTCTGTATTTCAGGAGATGCATCTGCTACTCATTCTTAGGCAGTCATCTGATGCTGCTAGATTATATAATGAACTCGAGTCTGGCAAGAATGAACAAGAATCCTATAACAAAAGTAGAAACCTGTTTCACATACTAGATCAAAACAGGCAGGAATGATGGAAAGAAACTGTTTCGAAACTGAACTTCACACATTCCAGTTGCAAAGCTTGGCAGACTGTCAAGAGACTGAGTGGAGACTCTGGTCTGGGAAAAGGGAGTACACTGTCACAGCAAACTCTACAACATCACAGCTGATAGCCAATGGCACAGACTTCTAATTTAAATAAGGCTCTCAGTCATGCATTTAAAAAATGACAGTTTCTGAGGCAGCAGATTCCAAGTGTCTGCAGGAACCCGACAGCCTCTTTCGCCTGTCCGAGCTCAGGCTGCCTCTCCATCTGCAGCACGTGGCTTTTGGGACTGCCTCTTAAACACTCAGCAAAAGTTGATGTGCTGTGATTTATGAACCGCTATATTCCTCACTGAGGATCCCAAGCGTGCAAGGACAGGTGAGGATTATAGAAATTCCCAAGGCAGGAAAACCAGAGACATGGAGGAGGAGCTTCTGACCTGCTTCTTGGCTGTGTACCACCCCACAGCTTTATGGGAAAGCCAGATCTTTGGGAAAGCCACTCTGGAGAGGTGGTGTGACCAGAGATATAAACAGGAAATCCTGAACAATGATAAAAGGATTTGATGCGGCACTTACTCATCTTCCATCAGTTTAGGATATCCTATAATATAGATAACTGAATGCAATCTCTTTATTTTCCATTTGTTTCTTCCAGGATGGATGCACAAGTGATGCTTCACTCTGCAAACTTAACAAGAAAGTGGCCTCCTGCACATTTTACCTGCACTCCTAAATTCTCAGGTATGCATGTATGTATCAATCTGCATACCTATGGGCATGTTCATTAATGTCATATATTCTGCATCTATGTTCACAACATGCATTGACAATTCTGAAATTACATTTTTTGTGCAACAAAACGCATCTAAAATGTCATGGCTATACCTTGACCATTGTTCCAGAAGAGAGGAATCACAGTCACTAAGACCAGGACAGTAGTGAAGACATATTTGATGCTGGTATTTTTCCAAGCACTGATACTTTTTAAAGAGTTATTCCAAATTGAGGAATACTTGAAAATACTGAGCTCTGTAATAGAGTTGCTGTATTTATTACTCTGATGTAGCTTTGGACTCAAGCTCTGATCTAGCATCTGTTTGAACCTCTGAGTTCTGTATATGGTAGGAGAGGGGGGTGAAAGAGTCGGGTCAAAGCACAGATCTGGTGGTTTTCTCCATCTGCAGAGCTCCAGCTTCTCAGCACCATTTGCGAGGGGGACTTGTAGCCCACAGGGTAACTGTGCTGTTGGCCTCTTTCGATGTCTTCTTTGCCAAAAAAGAAAGAAAAAATCCTTACAAAATATACATAGTGATGAGAAAGAGGTTCCAAATACTGAGGAGCTTGTTGCTGTAGCTGCTCCTTTGCCTATTGAAAGGCAAAGCTCAGAAGAGCTCAGGAAAGAAATCTGACTTCTGAGTTGTTATAACCATGAACCATTTCTTTCTATGGAGCTGTGCAACAGACTGGAACTCGGGCAGTAAAAAGTGCTTGTGTTGCCACCCACCAGGTGTCTTGAAGGTGGTCTGCTACGCTCATATTCACTGAATTAATAAGGCCACTATACCTAGAAAGCCCAGAAAGTGACGTCGGACTTCTGTATACAAGAAACCAACATTTCATGCAACTCCCTCATATGGATTCTATAACCAAATCCTAATTACTGATCAGTTCTTCTCAAAAATCTGCACTGAATCAAGTGCACATCAGAATACTTAATTGGCAGAGTTAAAAAACATCAAATCCAATAATCAGCATTGCAAACAGAAACACAGTCAATTTATGATTTTAGTGACTAATATGTTGCTGTTATTTTCAACTCAATAGACCAAATATGTGCTATTTTCCCCGTGTGTAGCATAAGAGAAAATCCAGATTATAGGCACTTCAATTTTCATCTGTTTTCTATCAAACAGTCCCCTTGCATTTCACTCATAATAGTAGAAGCAAGGCTAAGCCATTCAACAGCTGACTATCACTTCCTGAGCCTGAGCTTTAATCTCATCTCAGACTATGTCCTGTAACAACCAAGATAATGCTTGAGAAGTGATGGATCAATCACTTTACTGTCCAGAGAAAAACTATGTGTTTTTTTAATCACACTTGAAAAAAAGAAAAACAGGTTTTGAGCTATTTAAAAGTGCCAATTTCTTGAAAACTTAAAGAATATAATGATTGACATCTTACTGGGACATTTGTATCAGGACATCCACTGGGAATTAAATTCAATGTCCAGAATGTAAGCTCCTAAATATATTTGGCACACAATGGAAAGATTAATACTTCTTTAATGATGATACTGCTAAGATAATAAAACCTTACACCACAATGTTACCTCTTTATACTAAAAATATACAGAAATAAACAAATAGAACATGTTGAGAAATTATACAGAAACTCTGTTAAACATTTTAAAGGGTAATAAAAATGCCTTTGACCCATTAAATGCACTATACTGACTACATGAGCCAGTGCTAAAAAGTATCAAAGCTTTTACAAAGAAAAAGAAATAAAATAAAAAGGTCTAAGAACTTGGTAGTCTATGTTCTCTCTGAATAATTAAATGAATGTGTTGGGCATAACCCAGGAAAAAGCATATGGGCCGTTTCATCTTACAGAAACCCAAGTGCACACACATATACATGTACACATTATGTAAACACATATATATTTATACCCACAAGCACACTTGATATGGGCATGAGAGTCCACGTGATAGTTTGCCAGGAATATGATACAATCAATTATCATTTTGCCCTTATCTATTCAGCAATGTAATTCTTTTGACTTTCTCCAAAATTGAAAACTCCAGGGTACACGCTAAGAAACCTGAATCACCTATAAAAAAATATTTTCCCTTTTCTCCATTATTTTTTCTTCTAGCAGTTGAGGAAATTTCTGCCCAGATGCAAAGAAGCATCATCACAGTCCCAAGCCAAATTACTTCTGAGCACTGAAATGTCCCGGGACATTGATTTTTTCCAGTTCTGCAAATGACAGATCAAACTTAGAAACAAGTATTTCTTACTTTATTTCAGAACTGATTTATGACTAAAAAAATATTACATCTATTAAGGTCTGTGTCAATGTGTATTTCTCTATTCCTTGTGCAGCAAATTCATGAGGCGAGATCCTAATCCTAGAACCAACCATTAAAATGATACCTACTGTAAATTCTTCTCAAAAGTAAACACTTTATCTAGAGCTAACAAGAATTCCAGATGACGTTCTATCCCTAAACTTGTGGATCTCTTTCTAAACAGCAATGCTTTGGGATTTTATACTGTACATAAGACTAGTTGCAGTAATGAACACCTCAAACCTTGTGATTGCATTTGTTCTGGTATCTCTTTATGTGGGCAAAAGAGGACAGGCGCTGTGCATTAAATGATCATTGGAAAACAATATGAAGCCAAATGATACTTTCCTTCAAGCTTCTGAGATTGTTTCTCTGCTTTACTTCTTCCTTGCAAAGATTATCTTTTATCAGAATTTGACATGGTCTACCAAAAGAAAATAATAACCCACAATGAGCTGAACTCTCTGCCATGTGTAAATTGCAATCCATTAGATGCAACCTCTTGAAAGATGTCAAGGGACTATTCTGTCATGTTATTCTCAAGTCAGCTGTCTTTTTAAGGATCCAAAATACACAAAGCATCTCCCAGAGTCACTCTAACTTAGTTTGGATCCTTTTAGGAACAGTTTTATAAAATAAATCACTATCTTGAAGTAAAAGGATTTGGGTAACTCTGTGCGGGTGAAGAGGAAATTGATGACTTGCTTGGGAAAATCCAAAGACAAAGGAAACACAGATGAAAGTTTTCACTTTGCTATCTGAAACAACCACAAAAGGTTGGGAAGTCAGACTGGGATTACTCCAGCAACTGTGTACACTCCTCTCTTTGTACAGGAATGGTAATTTAATCTATTTACAGTGACTTGTACCGTGACCTCTGGAAGGCGTCACAATAAACTCAGAAAGGATCTATGAAAAACATGTTTGAAAAATTCATATCTAACCACACGACAAAAAGTTTGGCTTCCTGTTTGAAACAGATGGAAGAGATTTCACATAAAGCCCATGTAGTTTCATTTTTTTGCGTTCAAACCCAAACCAGCTGAAGTCTAAGTGACTTTAAATCACTAAATAGTCATTTTTTCCCTTTACCTAATTTAATTTTTCTCTTGCTGTTTAATGTATGCATCCTTCAGCTGCTAAGCTCATGTGTGGCATGTGACCTTCAAGGAATTTTCCATGAACATTGCTATGTAGGGCTGGAGTCAGGTTAAAACAAGATGTACACACACATGGAGGCGAGAGTAAGCATCTCCCCCATGCTCATTCTAACAGCTTGGGCCAACTGAAACAATATTTTCCTGAAGAGTTTGAAATACTATGAGCATCACAAGCATAAGATTTCAGATTTGGTGTCTTATCCATCCATTTTTCTCCAGTCATGTTGTTGGAATTGTGCAAGTAGTAACAACACAACATAATTGACAGGGAAGAAAAATCATATAATAAGGATTAGCAGCACAGATAGTTTCTTATCAGCCAAACCAGGAATAAGAACATAGACATGAGTAAGAATTTCATAGATAACATTTGGCAGCTGATGTAAACCATAGGTAGGATGAATGAGGTGAACCTGGAATTACTGCAGATTGGCTTTTCTGCCTAAGCAATGACTGAAGAGCTTATAATGCTGATCCTGCATAGAGTATTATCATTAATAGACATAGTTCAACCTACTAAGCTACTACAGCTCACACTATCCTGTTAACTCACTTGCCAAGCTAATCAGTCATTAACCACTCTTGTGTTTGTCATTTATTTAATTTCCACATTTTGTAATATTTTCATTCACACCTAAAATCATAGAAGGCTATTAATGAAAGGGAAGGTGGTTTGATATGGTATTTTCAGCAACATTTCCTGGAAAGTGTGTAAAATTATATATTAATCCAATTAAGTACTTGCTTTCCATCAAGAAGAGCATTTCTCACACACAAACAAAAATGTTGCCTCCAAGTGTCAAATTAAAATTATAATTCTTGATAGGACCACAGGATAATTCCATTTGAAAGGCACCTGCTGAAGTGTCTGGCCTAGCCTCCTGCTAGAAGTGAGGCCACACCAGGTTGCTCAGCAATCCAGAGATTCAGTTAGGGACTCAAAAACTTGAAGGAATGGAGACTACACAACCTATCTGAGCAACACAATATCCCAATAGGATAATACAGTGCAATTAATTTCATGGGCAAATCCATAAATCACACTCTTTTCAAGATGTACACCCTTTTACTATATATCCTCAAAAGCAGGAGTATGAAAAAGAACTGTAAAACATCCCCATCTTATCCTATTTTCATTTTCCATACATTTAGTTTTTCATTAGTTGAACTTCATTAGTTGAAAACTTATCAGTGTGAGGCTTTTCGTACTCATGATCCAAAGTATGTACGTTTGAAAATGAATAGGGTGTTTTTACAGATCCAAGATATTTCTCTTAACAATTGCATCTGAACTGAGCTGAGACCCCTGGAACTGCATACCCTGGTTCCAGATGTACCTCTATTTGCCCACAGAGTGTGTAATAGCAACAATAATAGCACCAGCCTGGTGTGTGAGCCCAGCCTGCTGCTTTCCCTGTGGCCTGCTCTGAATGAACACAATTGCTCAGCTGACATTTCTACTATTCTTGAAAGCAAAGCTCAGCTGGACCATTTAGTCAACCATGACAGTTCTGATTTTACAAAAAAAAAAAAGATCACATATTAACTTCAACTGTTTCTGCTACAAGAACTTCATAATCTATAGCAGTTTTATATAGCAACTTTTTCCTGTGAGCTTATGACAGTGTTTTGTTTCTCCCTAGTGATAGTAGAAAAGGACCTGATGAGGGCCATGAAAGTTCTGCTGCATTGCAGAGCAGTTTTTAGGAAAGGTCCTGCTAGTTGGTTATTTTTATTTTCTGGAATCATTAGATGTCTGGAAAAATGCCCTGAAAATTGAGTCCAGGCACATTGACTTCAGAAATTGTTATATATTAAACAGAAATTTCCTCTTTCCCCACCTACTTTTAAAATTTTTAACAGTGGAATATATTGAAACATGCAGAGAACTGTAAGACAGCCAAGGGGACTTACATAAAACTCACTGAAATGATCCACTTCTGCAGCAGAATAAATCAGAGGAAATATCAGCTGGGAAAAAGGCTATCTAAAGAAAGTGACTGCAAACTGCTAGTTAAAAAAGAAGTGATATCCCTTTCAATTCCCCTTTTTCTACTCTCAAAGAGCCACAGCTAATTGGATTGCTTTCTGAAAGGGTCCCATCAAATCCATTTTACTCTATAGAAACAAACAAAGAAGTCTCCCTTTCTCCCCTTGGACCAGCACAGGATGTTTGCAGGCTGAGTACTTGAAGGGCAGATTTGTCCTTTGGTGTTGCATTCAAATGCAGTCACTTCACGTTGGGTAACAACATCTCCTGGGAGATGTGACAAGTGTTGAAATGTGTATGACAAACCCCATTCATCTGCCCCCTGCATTTCACAGCCCAGCATCTTTTGTCTGTGGGGAGGAAGGGAGTGGAGTGCCTCCAAGATGAGGGCAAGGTTGGAAAGCATGATCAGAGCCTGAATGCACTGGCATCTGTTAGGAGCACAGGGAGTTGAAATTATATTTCTAAGAACTCCCGTGACCGTTTATAACCACGTATTCCAAGAAAACTCCCAATATAGTCGCCGCCGTGAACAAAGACTGCAGGCTATAAGCAACAGATGAGCTAACCTTCCTGCCTTTTGGGGCATATTTCCTTTGGCCCAGAGCAGGGATAGCCGGCCTGGTGCAAGGTGAGGAGGCACTGCTGGGGAAGGGGACGAGAGGGTGGCTCTGCCCTGCCTTTGAGGCCAGGGCACAGGCGAGAGAACAGGACAGAAGTGTTCATCGCTGGAACATCAATTGTAGCCGGGCTGCTCCCACTCACCCTGCTCCCCTGGCTCCTAAAGCTGACCAAGGCTGGGGATGCTACAGCAACACCTCTCCTGAGGTCTTGGCTTCAGCCACAGCTGCTTTGTGGCACAGAGTGGATGTGCTCCTTTTTGGCTCATTCTCTGCCCAAGGACAGGCAGAGGGGGAGCCCCAGATGTTGCACACATCCCAGCTGCCTCTCTGATTGCAGCTTCTCAGTGCTAGCGTCTTGGAAGAAAAAGCCCCACACTCTACTGACAACCCTAGCACCCAGCAAACAGGCAGTGCAACCATCACTTTAACTGCTTTCCTCAAAATATCCTCTGAGCCTAAGTTTTGGCTCACCTGGAATTTGACTAATCATATCAAAGTCCTTACCTATGCTTTGCTTCTATTTTTGTTCCCCCCCCCCCCATAATATTAGCTTCAGATGTCACATTTTTGCTTACTTTTTAATTAAATACTTTGACATTTTTAAGGCACTTTATATTTCCTATCTTGGCAATATTCAAAGAAGGACTACACAGATGGGCAAATAATCATATCAAGATCTGAGGCAGCCCTTCCCTTCATCTTGGTCCACTTGGTAAACTCACACCACATGCCAGTGTGAACTATTCTTGTAAAGAAGACAAGGGCTGTAAATCCCTGCTGAAACTTATTTGGGAAAGCTAATTTTGGCTATGCAAAAGTGCCATATATTAAATATATTACGGGTGAAATTTGCTGAGAAGGGCTCCAACATTTGTAAGTTAGACAAGATGGCACCTATTAGAGAGGCTCCAAATTCTGAGCACATGTAAGATAATAGAATTCTATATAAAATTTATACAGAAATTTTGCATATAATTTATACAGCAATTTTACATGTAGTGTCTTCAGAAAAACACCAAACCCTTTTCAATTCCACAGTCCCTGGCCTTTAAAATTAAATCAATTCCCTTCAGTTATTCCTAGGTATTCCATGTGCAAAGGCACTGTAATATGTTCTTATTTCTGAATAGGTGTTCTTGGACAGTGTCTTTAAGTGAGCTATGCAAAGATGCAAATATTTGCTGTCTCCTTTCTCCTCACAAAGCACTTGCATCTATCTTCCTCATGCTTTCCCCAGGGAGAAAGGAAACTAGGAGCACCACAAAACACCAATGGCAGCTTGAACCACCCCTGAAATGCAAGCATGATAAAGGTGATGGGGCTGATCCTACCTTGGGTGGTCAGGAATTAGGAACCACAGCTACAGAACCTAGTTTTGTTGAAGATATCCATGCCCTTCCATGCCTTATTGCAAAGACTTTATGCCACAGTTGGCAAATTATCCCAGCAAGTTCTGGGATATCAGTTCTGTTAGAATAATTTGCCACTGATTTAAGTTTCTCTGCAAACCTTTCATTTCTTACTATGCTCTAATGGATTGGGGGCCACCTGAGACTCACTTGTAAAACTGCAGGTATCGGGTTTCTAGCACACAGAGTTTTAAAAGTTAAAGCCACTCTCCCACATGAAGGTGGTCTAATTTCTGACAGGTAAGTGGCTGCTTGGTCCCATTGCACTCCTTTCCGTGGCACTCCAGAAGGAAAACCACACCTGTCAGTAGGGCAGACTGGTGAACAAAGCCAAGGACATCATGTGTGGAAAAACCTCTCCAATTCTGGGGAAACTCTGATAAAACACAAGGAGTTTTAAGATATCCCCTAGAAAAACAGCAGCTGCTTTCTTATAAAAAGATGCAACGGCTACCAGCAGTTGCAGCCATCTAGGCCAAGCCCTGTGGCAATTGCACAGTTCCTGTCTGCACTGCTGTCTCAGCAACAGAACCAAACCTAACCAGCTTCAGATGGCCTCTTCACAGCATCTATAAATATCTATTTCCTCCTTTAATTCCAGCATAAAACTCCCTTAGCTTGAATCTGCCCAGGTCTGGATCAGCAGCATGTTTTAGATTTGACAACTTAGACCTCCATGCAACAAGAACTGAGAGGTCACTGCTGCTGACTTGAAGGTAGCTTTGTTACTCCACAGGGTGCATGGCACATGGACACAGACCTGTGTGCATGGCACATGGGAAGCAGCAGGACAGTACAGTCCCAATGAGTGCAGCTCTTCTGAGCTATGCAAACATATAATTTCAAATACTAAATATGTCAGTGGTCCAGAACTAAAAATTGCCATTTGTTGGCTGTCAGGCAGCTATAACTTTCAGGAGAAGGTTCACACTGGAACTAGAATCACATAAGCAATTCTACTGATTCAACATCACTTACATTTCTTAATATCCACAAATTCAGTCGTGCATTGCAATAATAATGTTATGAATCATTTTGATAAAACCCACCTTCTGCACATAATGACAAATGTGAGTAGCTTAGAAAATGTGCAGATTGCCTGGATCTGCACGCAAGAGAAGAAGCCTGCTCAATTTCAAAACAAAAATAATTTTTTAAAAAATGGTTAGGAATATAAACATTGATAAACTTGTCTTACAAATATTATTTTAAAGATAACTGTGACAGACTGCTTGAAGTCAAAGCCTAATAGAGCAGTTATCTTCAAGGGGACTTTACATGTTTAAGAGGGAGCACAGGGCTTCAGGGCTTTGCTGGGTTCCAAGCACACTGTCCTTATAACAATCACCTGCAGTCTTTGCATTATTCCAGCAGGCATTTCCCTGTCCAAATCCCAGGCCACAAATCCCAGAGTGCTGTATCAGAGTTGCTCTCAGATGCTCTGAGTGACCAAGAATGAGAGAAAGGCTGCAGGTTGTGCTTTGTTTTACATCTTTATGAGAGGTAACAGAAGGTTTTCTGTTCTTTGCATACATATGCAGAGTATTATCCATATGACAACCATAACAAAAGAAAGAAAATTAAAACCAGATTTATTGGAATTAATACAAAATAAACAGTTTGCTTAATGTCTCTGGCTAATTTATCTTATGACAAAAGTGAAGCAAATGCTTCTGCCTAAGCTTGGGGGTGGTGGTGTAGATTAGGAAAAAAAAAAGCAAAATATTTAGCTTACCTCACCTGAGAGCAATCTCCTCTTTGATGTTGTTTTGCTTGAATTGCCAGCACCACTTCTTTTCCAGGATCATCAATTGCTTCTCCATTCCTATTTGCTCTTTTCCATGGAGCTGTCTGGTACTTAGTTGCTGGCTGGGGTTAAACCATGACAGGTCTTCATTTCTGCACAGACACAAGCCCTGGAGATTTTACACCACTCTGGTCATATCACTACTGCTGTGCTTGGCTTTTGCTGCTAATAAATATTCTCCTGGATTTCCTTTTACACCCCAAACCTCTAACACTTTGAGCTTTGAACCAGACCACGAGCATTGATATAAACACAATAGCATTTGTCTTTGCTGTATGGATTATATTCCATTAGAAGAACATCTGTAAGGCTGAAAAATTAGACCCTGTTAGGTGGCAGATGGTGTCAATTCAGTCCTCTTTGGATACAACCTCTGGTTACTGCATGCTCCAGTTTTCCATAGCATTCCTACTGCCTGCAAGGCATGTTTTGGCTGAGATGTAGATCCTAATTTTTAAGGATGCTGGAACTCATATGAACAAGCTCACAGAAAGCTGATGGATCAAAACTAAAGTAAATTTACATTTTTATTATTATTTATAAACACCAAACAATGTATAATTAAACAGTCTTTTTCATGCAGCATGTTAAGCTCACCTAACACAATCACATTACCAAGTTCTCTGGTGAGAAACAGTGAGAACACTGATGGATAAATATTTGTGTGGTTCTTGTCCCATTTTCTCTATGATTAAATGCACTCCTTTGAGCTAAGCTATGTCCTGCACTTCCAAACACTGAAAATGCTTGGTGCATTAAAATGTTTCCCAAGTTCATCCCATGTGCTTTTCAGCGCCCCATCTCTATCCTGCCTCATGAGGGACTGCTGGGTCTGGACAGAAGGAAAGAAAGAAACTCGGTGAAAGAAACTTGGACAAGGAGGGAAAAGCAGAAGCTCCTGAAGGCTTCCTCTGTCTGTGGTCTAGGACACCAGCCTGGCCAAAGCAGAGTTGCCTGAAACTGCACAAGGTGAGCATTTCACTCCTCCAGCATCCCCATCAACCAGCTGTGGTACACAGCAGTGCAGAGCCATTTCAAACCACAGCTGGGAAACGTGGCCACGCAAGGGGCAGGGTGTCCTTCCACATGGACAGGAACTCCAAACAAGACAGCACTGACAAAATGGCAAAGGGGAGATCAGATCCTCAAGCAGTTAATAATATCCAGCTGGCATAGACTATGCAAATCTTCATAACACACTGATCCCAAAGAAGCATGGGACTACACCAAAAAGCTTCTAGAAATGTGTCAGCTTCCAAAGCAGCTGGATGCCCCCTGCACAGGATCATGGTTTAGCTCTGGCACTCAGTGCCTCACTGAACAGCATTTTAAACAGCATTTAAAGAACAAGAGGCTCCAACTTTACCCATAGCAATACACAAAAAACTTCATGGTAGTAATTAGGTGAGGTTTTGCAATCCATTTCACCCCCCTCCCCCAAGCTATGGTACTGCATAAGGGTGCTGCAGCTTGATGTGCATTCTGCTCTCACAGCCCCACAGAGCTTCTGTCCAAAATCTTCAAGCAGGCTTTAGCAGAGCTGGCCATACCAAGAGCTGAAAGAAGTTCAGAAATGCAAAGCCCTGGGGGAATTTGAGGCAGGGTTGCTACCTACAGACAGTACAGAATGAGATGGTGTAATTTGAAGCAGCAGCTGGCACTGTAAAGTTAAACAAATCTCACTTCAGCCTCTCTGCAGCCCCAGATCAGCTGATGATAAAAAAGGATTTGCTTGTGCTCATGTACATCATGAAGATAAAAAAAAGCTATTTGACCTCAAAGAAAAAAGCTGTCAGAAAAAAAAAAAGTGCACAACTTGATGATGAATATAAATGTAGAATAAGTAAAGTCCCTTTGCATGAGGTTGCAAGGTCTGTGTGCCCCTTAGGTTCCCCTTAGGAGTATCTTCAGTTCCTGCTTGACGTTTTACCTTGCCACGCCCAAATTATCCCACATTTTCAGACCATGTGCTCATCAACCTTTGACAAGAAACAACTGACAAAACAGCCTCACTTGCACAAGCTCTTGCTGTTTCTAAACTGTCTCCTACTGTCACCTCCTCTTTCCTGTGCCCTGAATCCCGCCCTCTGCTAAAGCTCAC
This sequence comes from Chloebia gouldiae, assembly GCA_003676055.1. Lineage (NCBI taxonomy): Eukaryota > Metazoa > Chordata > Aves > Passeriformes > Passeridae > Chloebia > Chloebia gouldiae. Next base: position 1,778,421 of record QUSF01000025.1, read on the forward strand.
TTTTCCCTTCTCTCTTTACGGTAAGTGAAAGCACAATTAAAAATTGCTATGCAGTACACCTTTTCTCCCCTCCAGGAGAAAGATGGGAGCTTACTGTATGTACATTGTGGCAAGACATGAAGGACAGAATAGCAAGCACTGTTACTGTTCAAAAAAAACTGATTTGAATACCAATTTCCATCCTGGTTGATTTTGCAAACCCCTGGCAGGAAGATGTTAGAGTCTTCTCTGAATATACTCCCTGAAAAATAAGTAAGTAATTACACTGACATAGACACATATTGATAAGAGTAGGCTCACACTTGCCCTCAACAGTGATTATCTTTGAATGTATACTAGTTTAAAAACCTAACCTATATAATCCTCCAAAGATGTATTTTTGGGTCTCTGGAGAACAAAGGGTCAGGGTCATGAGGGTGCTGCTATGTAGAGGGAGAGGAGATGACTGGCAGAGAGGCAGCAAGCAGGGGCATTTGTTGGGATGGCCCAGCTGGGATTGTAGCTCTTGCCAGGGGCAGGACCTATCCAAGCTTCTTCAAGCTGAGCTTTGGATGCAGGTGGCAATCCACAGCTCCCATATACTGATTTTCATTTAACTGTTTGAACCCTTTGTGTAGCAGAGCAAAGATCACCACATTACTCCCATAACATTCCAAATCATAACTCCCAGTTCCATGGCAATGCATCATGCTGCATAAATAGTGTTGCAGTGCTCCCACAAGACTCCACAATCCTTGCATGCTAATTACCACTGAGCAGAAAAGAAAGATTCTCCTACTTACAGCCATGCAACTGCCTTTAAGATGAATATAGTATTAGGAAAGTTATGCCAAAGCTCTACAACCTTGTAAAGGACTTTTTTTTTTTTTGGATGGGGGGGGGATGGGTAGCATATCATATCATCAGCACACTCTGAAACTGTTTACCACCACAGACACCCACTTGGAAAATATGAAAAAGTATCAAAAAATAACATGCACAATTTAAAGACAGATTTGCAGCCTCATTTAACTTCCACTTTTACACACTGATTTATTCCAGAGCAAGTCCAGCCTATTTTCTTCTCCAGATAACACTTGTCTGAATTTCCCTGAATCCTCCACTGATTGTCAGTGAGCAGCAAATGTGGAAAAAATAGTCACACGGCAGATTAACTTCACTGTGGTTGTTCAAAGCCAAGTGTAAATCCAAGACTGGATCCTAGGTAAAAGGAAATCCTGATAAAACCAAGAAACAAATCCTTAATTCTGAGATTACTCACTGGACAAATGTAAGCATAAAATTAAAATAGCTTTGGTACCAGTAATTTTTAACTTGGAGGGGAATAAGTTGAAATCAGTGAGGTTGTACCTGTTTAGGCTATCCATGATTTTGGCCCCATACATGTTTTCCTGTATTTCCCTTTTGCTTGATGGATTTCAAGGGAAAGAAATACTTTATGTGGGATATAATTACATTTTGGTCTAGTATCTTGAGTTATTTTTCCAGCGGAAACTTCTGGGTGGGAAAACTTGACACTTCGAAAAGCATGCCAAAATTTAGTGCAAGTTTATATTTACCAAAGGAACATTTGACATTTCATTGATGCATCACAAAGAGAAATAAGAGACACACCTGACAGGATTATCTTGTAATGAGTATTTTAAAACAAACAATGGCACTGCTCAGCAATAAGAAAAAGCAAAGCAAAGGCAGAACTGAAAAGGAAACAACTCTGATCTATGGAAAGTGTGAATATTACTCACAGCACAATGACACAATCCTTAGTCTCACAGTACAGGAGAAAGCTTGGACAGAAGCATATCCAAAATGCTGGATATTTTTCAACAGGTCAAGGTATTTTCAGTGCAAATACAGAAGTGCTTTATTACAATTGCATACCCTGTCATCTTAAGTATTTCAAAACTTAGCCAGGCATGAATTTTAGTGTGGTGATTTAAAATTTCTTTAAAGATGTTTTTGCTTTCACTCCATCTTATTATAACATGCCTTTCTCACACAACTTTCACAAGACCTCTAAAGACACAGTGGCTTTCTATCCCCTAACTACCATATACAAAATAGTTTGGAGCTTATCAGAGATTTGCGCTATTTTTCAGTTTCCTATCTAAGCCAACCTCAACTTTCCTGGCAAATGATAATGAAAAAGACCATTAAGCAAAGCAATAAAGAGTAATAGAAAAGCTCATTATAAGCCCAATTCATAAAATTACAAGCTGTAGTATGCACAAGTAAAACTGAAAACCAAGTTCAAGCACACCAAACGAGATTATAAATTAACTGTTGTTTTTCTGTCTCAGAAAAGCCATTCTTTAATGAGCTTGGAAACACAGCTAAATATTTTCTTTCATAAATTCAAGAAAAAGCCATACCACTTTTGAGACTTCTGCTGGTCAGCTTTTTTTGGTCTCTCTTTTCCTCTTTTAAATTTAAAAAATTGCATAGGAACCATTTGCTCTGTAAGGTTCCCATAGTTAGGACCAAACCCTTCTCATAGGAATTTTGGCACCTTATTAATTAGCTGGTTATGAGAAGGAGCTGCACTCTTTCAGTGACTCCTATTTCACCATCAGTAAAGTGTGATACCATAATAAATTTCCATCAAGCAAACTATTTCTGGTAATTCCCCCTAATTAACACCAGACTGCTAATAATAAATTAGGCCCTATGTGTTTCTGATATAACCAAGATCTTGTCTGAGCACAAGATATTAACCAACGTCCCAAGAAAGTAAAACTTGAACCTAAATTAAGCCTTTGCTGGTAAAAGGATTTATATGCAATTTTGTGAGAAACCCTTTGAAGATCTCATATAGAGCATTTTGACCAGCAAATATTTTGAGTGACAGAGAGATTTGTTCTGTGCTGAGCAGTGAAAGTGGATTTATTGTGAAAACACACCATTGCGTTTTAAGCCTATAAATCTTACACTGGATTACAGCATCTTAATGAATGAATGACAGATCTCTTTTTTTTGTTGGTCGGTGCATTTTAATGTTACATGACGTTGTGATTGATAGAAACCAAACCTTTGCCATTAAAATGTCAAATGCAGACTTCATGCCTTTAAAAATTTGGCTTCTGGAGCTTAATGTACTGTTTGCAAATAGACTTGCATTTGTCTCACTCATAGCCTAAACACTGAAGGGGAGGCAAGTTTTCTGTAAAGTTGCCTCTAAATTTTATAGAGCTGTGTGCAGTGTTTTCCTTTGCCTGTGTAAATAAAGGTAAAAATACAACTGTGCATTTGCCTGTTTAAGTGATGCTCAGCTGAGGGGATTCTTACCAGACTGGTATTATCATGAAGGAACTGGCCCTGTCAGAGCAGACAGTTCAGTGTCCCACAGTGAAAACAGAGACTGCTGCATGCCAAGGCTGAGTATGGTGGCAGACAATGCTTGCCAGAGCAGGCAGTATTTCCTTGGACAGTGCCAACTTAGGAAATATATTAAACCCTTCTAGAGAAACAGTGCAAGGTATTCTAGATGGGCAGTAGAGTGGAGAAAGGATAGCAAATAAACAGTAATTGGCCATTGTAAGTTTTGCATTGTTACATATTCTACAGTGTTCAACACAGTATTTATATATTTCCATCCATCTTGAGAAAAGATGAAGAATCAGAGACTCACCGAGGCTGGAAGGGACCTTTACTAGTCCAAGGGCTGTATCCAGTCAGGTTTTGAGTCCAAGTAGAGAGACACCACAATCTCCCTGAGCAACCCATGACAGTATTTATCATCCTCACAGTTGTCCTCTCACTACACACCAAGCCTGGCTGTTTTCTTGACTCCCCTATCCAGGTGTTTGTAGACATTGAAGACGTCTCCCCTGAGTCCCCTCTTCTCCAGGCTGAGCAGTCCCAGCTCTCTCAGCCTCTCCTTGTATGACAAATGCTCCATGCCCCTCACTCTTTACTCCAGTACAGCTGTATCTCTGGTACTGGTGAGACCAGCACAGGACTCAGCTCTCCAGATGGGTCTCACCAAGGCTGAGCAGAGAAGGATAACTTCTCCCATCTTCTGCAATCCTCTGCCTAATGGACTCCAGGGCTGGTGGTCTTCCTTGTCTCAGAGGAGCTATCACTGGCTCATGGTCACCTTGGTGTCACCAGGACTCCCTGGTCCTTCCCTGTAAAACAAAGCTAAAAAACCTGGAGAATGAGCAGCTCAAATGCTATCTATTCATGTGTACAATCGTGGCTTTCCTTTACTGGCTGTGATTCAGGAAAAGAAAGTATCCAACAACAACAAAATAACTGAAGACGGAGAAATTCAGGTTTTGAGTAGGGTTTATTTGCTTGTTATGTTTTTCAATTGTAATTAAATTTGCAAATGTGAACAGACAAAATTTAATGCCAAAAATTATTAAACACAAGCAAAGAAATCACCAGGATTTAACAGCTGGTAGTTTAGCATAAAACAATGTTTGCAAAGCAGTTGGCATGGCTAGATGATGCAAGTAGCTCTGCAAAGAAACAGGTACACAATTAACAGACTAACACACACTGAACCACAACTCAACTCCTGCTTTTATGTTTATGGCATTGTTATATTAAGCATTTATATTTACATGCAATCCTGAATTATTTCATTACAACATACTGAAATTGTCATCATGGATCAATTATTCACTTACAAAGACATTCTAACTCCAAACAGAGTTAAGCCAAATTCTCTCACAGGCAGTTTTGGAAGAAAAACGACGAATGACTGAAAATGAATGCAAAGATCTACAGTAGTTAGGTTACTAATACATCTGTCCTGACTCTGCAACATTCCCTCATAACATGAATGCTATATGTGTGTTGTGTGAAAAGAAGTTGGGAATCTCACTAAATCCCCAAATGATTTTTTGCTATGTCAAGTCTGCATTCAAAGATACATTTATACTGATGCCTCTCAATGCATGTAGAAAAAAGTATATTTAAACACATATACTCAGTCCCCAGAAGATTCTAGAGGTAAAGGCAGGCTTAAAATAAAACAAAATACTACCAGGATGAAATAGTTCTAAACAACAACAACAAAAAAAGGTAATAAATATTCAGTGAGATATATGGCATTATTATAAAGTGCTCTACTAAAATCTCACTTATTAAAATAACGATAAAAATTATGTTCCTTTTAATTGATTTATATAATTTGGTAAAGCCATTAAATATCCATTATCTATCAGTGACTCTATGCTTCCTTTAAAATTTTAAACAAATAGATAAAAGCAGAAATTAAAAGGCAAAGCAGCTAAATTAAGCAGTTCTATTGGAGCCTTTCAGGCTTTTGTCCTCAAATTCATTAACAACTGGAAAATTTCAAACCCTAGAGCATATGGATTAAAAAAAAATTCCAATTAAAATTATGAGGCTAAACAAAATTTAACTGGATTTTAAGGACAATGACAAACTGAGAAGTTTTTATCCTACGTTAAAATTGCAAGGTTTGAATCATAGAAATTATGGAACCCCTTTTCCTGTGCATTTTCCCCCCTTTCCTCACACATGTGCAATAAAGCTCCACTGAAACCTAGTCTGTAGGTCTCATTTTTCCACATTCCACTTAATTTTAAAAGCAACCTGGCTTATATATTAGTGTATCTTGTCCAGTCTGCTTCCATCCTTCTGATTTTCAGACAAATTCACAATAGGGTACATCTACAAGAGTGTAAACATTTTAAACAGCTTTATACCGTACCACCAAATTTCTTATTTACCAACATTCACCAAATTTACCAAATTTCTTCTGTACCACTGGAAGTTAAAAAAGAAATGTGGTAATATTGAATAAAAACAACTTCAGGAAATAAAGTGAAACAGCCCCACAATGTGAACCCGTCTCACTGAATTAATTAAAAGCCAAATATTTTTTCATATTTCAGTACAGCAATTTTGGTTTTCTTTCCTCCTATTTTGTTGATGTTCCTCATTACAATTGCTTTATTCAACCATACCAAATTTTTGTGACTTTTTTATCCATGATTTTATAGATAAAACCATCTTCTGAATTAGTAAAAAAACCCACCCCACAAGAACAAAAACAGTAAATGGTTATTTTTAATGTCTGCTAGAAAGAGCACTAAAAATTACCAATTCAGCTCTGACACCCCAGTTGAATCAAACAGCATGTAAATTCAGTTTCCTTCAGGAATCTGCTCTGGTCCCAAGAGAGCCCCCTTCACTGTTGTGCAATTCTACTGAAGCAAATTCACCCTGTTGCAGAGGAGCACCACCTCCTCCCTGGCTGCCTTCAATTGCTCCAATTAAACCAGTTAAAACCTAATTTGAGGCTAAGGGGGACTGAGCTGGTGCACTGGTCTTGCACTGCCTCTCTGGGTAGATGCAAAATTCCTATCAAGCCACAGAATCAGCTGATCCAGCTCACAACAAATGCATAATGACAGCATTGTCTCTCTGCTCCCTTGAAAGATCTGAGAGTTACTGAGCTGCTTAAATCAATGGAATATCATTTCACAATCCAATCCCTACATCTGGAAGAGAAAAATAAATCCTAAACTAATAAAAATCATAACAGCTGAGCAAGAAAGTTTTCAGTACTCTACCTGGCACTCCACCAATATACATATTCATGAGCTACGTGGTAAAGAATGTACTGAGAAAAAAACCAATGTCCTCAGTTGCACTTCAGCAGCTTTCCTCATTCAACACTAGAATCTCACATTCTGGATACAAAAAGCTGTTACCTGCAGATTCAGCACAATTTCCCCTTTACAAGGCACTTAAAGCTACCTAAAACCTGAACTGCAAACAGAAGAAGTGGAATCCCTGCACCCTTAAGATTTGATCTGACATTTTCATCCTATCAAACACACCCTCAGCAGCAGGGGGTTTTGGCCAGTGTTCTGGCAGTACATGAGTTACAGAAAAGTATCCCATTTATGTTTTAAGTGGCATCTTCAAAATATTTTTTTACCAGTATAACCCCTTACATGCTTTGTAAAAACCTCCATCCCTTGCAAACCTATCAGGAATTCAAGTGCAATAGCACAGGTACATGCAATCATGTAGGAAGCTTCCTGTATACGAATAGCAGATTTAAAAAAATTGTTTTGAAACTATATATTTTGTGTAATCTTACTTTACTTTGAGTTCTTTTTATTGAAGTTTAGTCACAATACTTCTGGACACACTTTAAAAACATCACTGAAATAAAGTGATTGGGATTGCTGAATCCAATCTCCTTTTATTTGTTGAATAGCAGCAAGACTGAGACCTCTAATATCAGGTATTTACTTTTATAGATGCTTCACTTCTCATAATGAAACAGAGACAAATGTGGCCATAAAATCATGAAATACAGTAATATGTGAAGCATACAATACAGGTACTCTAATTGTTTGGCTTGGGTGCAATTCCTGATACCTTTCTTTTTATGAAGCAAAATCATAAATGATAAACACTCTGAAAAATTAGTGTACAATCCTTTCTGCAAGTTTCCACATCACTTTTTCATTTTAGAAAAATTTGGTATAAATAATTTTAACCAATTATTGAACATGGACATTTTAACCTTTCTGCTCAGTACATTTGTTACACAAAATGAGCTCCAAGTTTCAGATGTTGATAGAGTGGGCGTGTTTCTTGCACAGTGGCTTGTCCTTCTTGGAGAAGAAAGTCTGGCCCTCCAAACTGTCACTACATACCTGAAATGGGGTAAGAAACAAAAGAACACCCAATTCAGATGGATTAATTACACCATAACCATTCAGACTGCCAAAACATGGTATTGTTCTATGCACAAATATATTCAAAGAATACGAATCACCTTTTTTTTTAGGGATCCTCTTTTTATATAATACTAGTGGTTGGTGTAAGCATAACCTTTCTTAAGACAAGAGGTGCTTAAGTGTGAGCAGAGTTAGATTCAGAATTTAAGAAAAAAAACCTCCAATCATTATACTGGGGCTTCTCTAAGATTTTTTTGGTCATACAATATTAGCAAGCAATATCTTTGCTACAGTGTCCTTATGCCAAAAGCACTCTTACTACTTTGGAAACACAGCCCATTCCCTTAGGACCTTCCACAGTCACTGCGAGGAAGTGAACGCCGAGGGTTAAATGCTGGGACACAGGGCTGCCATCCAGGACACCTTCACCTGCACCCGTGCCAAAGGCTTACAATAGCAACACACCTTCCAAATAACCGGGAAAGCACTTTTTGTTTGGGCTCAAGGGATTGAGAGAGGTTAGAGCTGTTAACTCCCATATGGGCCAGGTTAGCACTGCTGCCAGGGCTTGTTTAAAGGCAGACTAGCTTTACTTACGGAGCATACAAAGCAAGTGTCATGCCAAGTGTGGCCCAGGGCTTCAAGAAACCTGTCTCCAGCTTCGATGGGGAATTCACAGCCATGGCACATCGTACCAAAGAGGGCATAATAATCTGCAAAGAGATACAAACAGCTTTTAAAGCACATGCAGAAAAGCAGGACTGACCCTTTGAGAGCCTTGCTCTTTCAGTGGCAATAGATTTGGACTTGCTGAGGTTTATTAGACTGAGTATACTGAATAAAGAGTTCCTAGATCGAAGGCGTGGGATGTTGACTTCCTGCTAATTCAGTTCTTTTCCTTATCCTTTCAAGTGAGAAAATGCTTCCATCTTCCTGGTGTTTCATTTCCTTGAGATCAACAGTGGGCTGGAGGGGGGAAATGCACTCCTTGAGAGCAGCCACATGAACTCTACATGTTCCTTATGTTCTCTCCAACTCTGCTTTGAAACCCCACCCCAGCTGTTCACACTACAGATCTTCTCAGAGAGCAATGGACTCAGCCCTACATTCTGGCAAAATTTTTGCCCCAGACTGCAGTACTCAAAGCCATGTACTCATTAGGCTTCTGTCCTAATCAGGGTCTAGAAATTTGGATCAAGTCAGAATACCTTTCTAGTCACTAAAATACATTACATGACTTTAAAAAAAAAACCAAAAAAACCAAAATTCCAAAACAAACCAACAAAACCTTCCTCTTAATTTCTATGAAGAAGCTTCTCCAGCAATCTCAGGGAGCAGGGACTAAAACAAATGCCACAGAACCATTCATATTCCCCAGCCCAAGCTGTCTGGTCTTTTTCACTTATTTCACTCTCAAACACCCCATTCTAGGAAGCAAATGTTTTATTCCTGCAGAGACACCAGTGGCATTAGTGCTATAACATGAGAGAATTTAGGATCAGCACACTACCATGGCAAACATATAATGCAATGTTATGCCTTCATAAGATGAACTACAGTCAAAGTGACAGCCATAATGAAGCTTTGGACTCCATCTACCAGTTACAGAGTGTTACTACCATAGTAACACTGCCTCTGACAAGGAAATTAGATGCCAGGGGTCATTCCCAAAGGAGAATTATAAGGGGTGGGAAGCAGGGTAGAAGTGGATTTCCTTTCTCACTTAGATTGCACATGTCTGCTGAAGCTCTAATGCTTACTGCAGCAGAGCCCACAGAGGATCACCAGATGTGTCAAGCCCAATAGGAAAGTCCTGGTTTTGTTTATTGAGACAGTGTTTTGTATGATGACCTCCCTGAAAATGAATCATCATAAGAGACATCTCAACAGGATGGGGAACACAAGTGCTGTAGAATTGTAAAGCCCTTGATAGCTGCCAGTGGCAAGAAAGTGCTTCACTGATCACCTCCATTAATCCATGTTACTGGAATGAATTTGTAGGTGTTTAAGAAGAAAGACAATAAAAACACCAAATGGTAGGACAGACCTGTGCAAATACCCTGAAGGACACAGTCTCATGACCATACTCTTTCTGCTCTTAGGATCTGTGGTCATACAAAATCTTACTGATATTTTCCTGGTGCCAGCAGTCAAAACCTTTTGTAAGTTGGCTTGTGGCTGTGTTGATAAGTTTATTGGCTTTTCTTCTGAAGAAAGGGCAGTAGATAAGGCAGAATGAAGGGCATCAGCTTTCTTTTGCATGCTCGAATTGCGATACCACAGAAGCCTCCCAAAGCATACTTCTTACACAGTCACATATCAATTCTTCCTGCACACAGCATTTTCAAAACTATGCTACTAACTCTGCACTTTAAAAATGTTCAAAGTTGTAGATATCCAGACTTTAATTTTAGCCTCAACATCTAAAGCCATAACATTCTGCAGATTAAGCCCCCTTTAATACTAATAGCTGATGCTATTATAATTTCAAATACAGATTTAAAATTAGAACTCTCCTTTGCACTAGGAAGAAGGAAAGTTGGCAGTGACATTTACTCCTTATTTCTTTAAAATTAGTCATAGACTCATAACTCCAGCTGGACAGAAAGTCTTTGAAAAATTAATATAACTCAAATTAACATCTAGTTAGTGAGCCAGAGCCATTACAAAGTATCACTGCCAATAACACCTCACAGATTGTGTCTGCATTAACTTGCACTAGCAACTTTTTATCTCAGAAATAAACTTTGCAAGAAGTGTAGTATACTTGACATCTTACCACAGTTTTTCCTGCTCGCAGTATAGAAAAAGGCACATTTTGCAGAGGAATTGTAACAGTAGCACAAATCAATGCACTGCATGACATGTGGGTCATTTGGTGGCAGGAACAAGAATTGAACCTTAAGAGAACAAATCCTGTCATGAGCTTTCCACCCAAAGGGGAGTTATTGATTCCTCCAGTACTATTTTTGAATCATCAAATGGTTTCAGGATTAGGGGCTTCACATGGCTTCAGGATGAAATTTCACCGTGCTGTCACACTGGAGGATGCCACTCATATACCCGTTTCCTCTGCTGCTCCACAAATTCAATAGGAGCAACACCCTACTCTACATTTGTCACCAAGTTAGCAATAACCTACTGTGTCCTTTTGTATCTGCCAACATCTCATTAAAGCAGCTCTGACAAGAGAAATTTTGGATAACTGGCCTACTTTCCTCATGCTTACAGTACCTAGCACTCTCCCTGGCACCAACTGTGAACAACTCTGGGATCTGTTCCGAAGAGGTCATTAGAATTTCATGCTAAATCTTTTCTGGTCAATCCATTTCTACATCTAGTGAAATTGCAATGTTCCTAGGAGTAGAAAGAAAACCATAACAGGGGTCCAACTGACAGTTACAACACAGCGTGCACTCTGAAAACAGATAATATTGATACAATTTTGTCTCTTTTCCATTTTGTGGGAATTGTTTTACAAATTGTTTATTTCCTTCCTAAGTCAGAGGGTACATTTAAAGTTTTAAGCGAACTAGAAAACAACTTAAATAAACACTGTTCATACTATGACAATAGGTTGACAGGAGGCTCAACATGGCCTGGCAATGTGCACTCACAGCCCAGAAAGCCAACTGTATCCTGAGCTACACCACAAGAGAAATGGCCAGCAGGCAAGGGAGGGATTCTGAACCATCTACTCTGCTCTCCTGGGACCCCCTGGATGTCTTGTGTCCAGCTATAGGGCTCCCAAGATAAGATGGATGTGGATCTGCTGGAGCAAGTGCAGAGAAGGTCACACAGATGCTCAGAAGGATGGAGCACCTCTCCTTTGAGGAAAGGCTCAAAGAATTATGGTTGTTCAGCCCAGGAGAAGAGAAGGCTCCAGGCAGACCTTACAGCACCTTCCAGTACCTGAAGGGGCGGCTAAAGGAAAGTTGTAGAGGGACATTTTACAAGGACAGGTAGTGATAGGACAAGGGGGAATAGCTTTAAGCTGAAAGAGTACATTTATATCGGACAATAGAGAGACATTTTTTACTGTGAGGCTGGTGAGGCACTGGAACAGGTTGCCCAGAGCAGCTGTGGATTCCCTATTCCTGGAGATGTTCAAGGCCAGCTAGATGAGGCTTAGAGCAACATGGTCTAGTGGGAGGCATTGACAGGGGGCTGGAACCAGATGATCTTTAAGGTCCCTTCCAACCCAAACTATTTTATGATTTTATAAAAAATATTATGATTAGCTGGAAGTGCTAAAAACCAAAGCAGAAATGGTCTGAACTTCTAGGCCACATCTTTCATGTAATATTGCTCAGCAGGCTTTCAAGTGCTGTAATTGTATCACTGCATTTTTCCCTTGACTGTTTGTTATCCTTGATCCTGCAAAAAACTACCTGGACAGACTGCTTACTCTTGGAAGCCCCTCAGGCGGTGAATAAGGCTATTCAGAGAAAACCACATTACTCCACTGGCATTTGCTTGTGTTTGCTAAATAAGCAGATTTACATAAACTTCAGATTATTTTAAATCCAACCAGAAAGTCACTCTAAAACTAACACTTTGATGTATCATTGATACTCCAGCTGAGGACATAAGAGGAATAGGTAAAAATCAGTGACAAGAAGCCTGCTGCTGCTGAAGCTGATGAAGAAATCCTCACCAACTCCTCCTGCTGCAAACTAAAGAATCTACAGCAGCAGCTATTGCTTTGAATTGACAAATCAAAGTTACATGAAATTGCTGGGATGCTTCTAATGTGCAGCCTGAGAAAAGGGAATTGTTTTTTTTCCCCAACCTTGCTGAGCTCTGCTTTCCTGCACAGCTGCAGTAAACTTTGGTTGTGTTGCTTCTTACCCGTCTCACAGTAGGGATCACCATCTTCTAAGTGAAAAACATTATTGCGGATGGGATTGTGACAGGCCACACACACGAAGCAGGAAACGTGCCAAGTTTGTTTCAAAGCATTTATTACTTCCTGTGGGGATTAGAAAAAGTGTTAGGAACACATTATTTCGATGTGATGACTAGAATTGTGGTAGCTATGCCTCCACACTTGATTCATTTCAAGAATACTTTGTTTCCTGCTGCTACTTTGAAAATGGGTTGTGCACACAAGTTCTGCGATGTTAAACTTAATGAGGTGCTTTATTTATGGTACATCTCCTTATTTTTCAAGAACAATCCTTTGGGGTCTTTGGAAGGTTTGACATAGAGTTGGACAAATTTTAACAACTCCTTTGTTCAAATTCTTAGTTTTAATCAGGATCTCACCCATAATGGGCCCCTGAAATAAGAAAAGCAGCATCTCTCTCTTCTCTTGAATTCTGTGAAGAGTTAATCAGAAGACATCATACAGAAAATTATGACTGCTCTGCGCTGTTTTGGAAGATGCTATAGTGCCAAATATGACTTGAGAATTGTGCTGCCAGAGCCCTGCATGACCCCAGTTACACAAGAATGCAGACACATTGCTGTCTGCAGCGAAACAGCAGCCGATCAGCTGGCAGGCTCAAATGAGCAATATCAGTACCCAGTAGGAAAACATGTCTTTCCATCTACATTAACACTGGAAGTATTTCAGTATTTCTCATCTAGCACGCAGTGTGTTCTTAATTCTCAGTTCACCTAAGGAAGATGTTTAATATTTACTTCCCTCCCTGACTTCCCCTTTCCCATTCTGTAAAAAGCTGCCAATTAAAAGCATGTTGCTCAGGAAAATTTGGTAATGGCAACAGCTACTGAACAGCTTCATGAAAACAGGAACTGAGCTAAGAAGAGCCAAGGAGCCTACAGCACCTTCTCTCAAAGACATTGAAAAGGTTCAGCATTAGAAGACCCAAAGGTGTATTCTGTATCTGATGAGAGTAGAAAGGGTGTGTCAAGAGTACATTTGAAAGAATGCCCACTGGGCCAGGTAAAATGGAATTTCATAGCTGAGAAGCACTGAACACTGTGACTATTGTTCCCACCAAAGAACAGGCCACTTGTGGTCACTTACCCCAAGGATCTTCCTCTGGCACTTTGAACACTCAGGGGCAAAGAACTTCTCATAGCAGACCTCACAATACAGCATCCCTTTCTCTTCCACAAATCCTATGTACGCCATGGAGGTTTTGCAGTGGGCACAATTAAACTCCTCTGGATGCCATGACTTTCCCAAAGCCACCAAGAAGGGTCCTCTGATTAGAAAGGAGAGATATTGTCAGCAAATGCACCTGGGCTGGCTCCTGCAAAAGTTGTTAATAGATTTATCTGCAATAGCTCTGTGCCATTACTACACTGCTCACACACATAAATTGCTCCATCCCTCTTTCCTCCTACAGGCTCTAAGAAAGTTCCAAGTGTTGACTGTATCCATCTCCATTGAACTCTCTCCTAGAAATGCCCGCCCACAACAAACACTAATTCTTTTCACTTCACTGCATTTCAGAAATCTTATTTTAGAACTACATTAAATACAGTGCTGAAGTGTCTGCTAGGAAAGTGAAGAAGAATGTTTCCCATGTTCCCAATTGCATCTATTGCAAAGAGATATTTGACTCAGTGACATGACCAGCTCTCCTATAGTCTGCATTCATACTGAGACTACAAACATATGTAGACTTGAACCCACTAGGAGCAGATAACACCAGTTTCTTCTGAGACAAAAATTCAATCACTGTCCCTAACTAACAAGTATCTTACAGGATAATCCATCCTATATAGGAGGATAATCCATCCTTATATGAGGATTTTTTTTAATTAAAATAGGCCCATTTTTTCCCAAACACACAGCTTCTTCTATCATTTGCAAATGCAAAATAACTATACTTTTAATAGCATTTGTCTGGTTAATGCAATGCAGTTAATAGAAAAGAAATTAATCCATTTTTCAGTCATCAAAAAATTCTCAGTTTGTAACTTATGAATCCCAGGTATATATCATTGTCTCTATATTCATCTGAAAAGATTTTCAGTATGTTAATCTCTTCAGAGAACATATTTACTTTAAAGAGGTGCCTCCAAGGTCCCACCAACACTCAACCTTCCAGAATTTACGTTTCAGATGAACTTAGTGGTTCAAGCTCATCTCCCTCACCAGATTTCCTGTTTTTCCAACACCAATAAAGATGGAATTCTTTCAAATAGTGAAAAGTGGAAAGATGGAATTCTTTCTTTTTTTTTTCTAATCTAATACTGCACTGAAAAGAATCTGAAAGGTACTAATATGACTACCTGCTGCTAAACATTTTTTCTGGAAATCAAGTAATCTACAAGAACATTTATGTGTAAGATTTTCATATGAACAAAGCAACAGCAATAAAGACAAAAATAACCCCCTCCCCCCACATCCACCTTGAAATATGCTTATGTTGACTCTAAAATGGAAATATAAATGAGCTGAGGACAGAGGGCAATTTCATCAAGGATAGAGTGTAAAGACTGTAATTTCTCTTCTGCATTTTCTCTGGCGATGCTATGTATTTTCAGTAGGATAAGAAGTTCAAGACAATTGACTCAACCAGACTTAGGATAGACTCAAAGATTTAGGATAACGCAAGGACCTTGTAAGATGATGAACATACTTAGTCCGGGCCAGTTTCTTTTATTCACCCCTGTTTATTGGAGGGAACAGGGTGAAAAAGGGCTCCTGGAGAGAAGCTCTAAGGAGGGAGCAGGGGCTGAGCACAGCTCTCCAGCCCCTCTCCCAGCGGATGCCTGAGCAGAGCAAACACTGACCTAACCCGATAGCCTCCCACTGCTCTACAAGCACCTTTTTACATCAATGCCCTCTCAGTTATGTACTGATCAAACAATACAAGCCCTCATGCACAACAAAGTGCTCTCAGAGCGCCGTGTCAGCACAGGCTAATTTCACAGGTTCATTAACACGGGGCTGACACTCAAGACACTCTCCCGACTCCAGGTAGGATTGAGTTTCTGGCCATCTGCACTGAAATGACAGGCTCAGCTCTGCAATGGGAAGCAGGCATGCCAGCAACAGGAGGAGAGGGAATTTTTACGTCTGTGCATTCAGCTCTCCGGAGTTTACAGCCCTGACATGTTGAGGTCAGGCACTCAGGACAGTGAGCAGGAATGCAGACAGACCAGGAACAGTCTGAGAGTGCACCTACAGAGTTCCTCTCCCAAAGCCCCCAGACAGCTGGGGCTGTACCCTGCACAATGTCTGCGAGGTGTTCCATTAGTGCACTGGCTCCCTGTGCACACATGTCCAGAAGAACACTTTCTAAATACAATTTTACTTTCAATCAGGCCGCAGTTTAAACATGTCAAGCTGATACTATGGCTTAATGATTCCTGCAACTTAAAAGCTGCCCCAAAGAATATGGAAGGAAAAAAAAAAAAAAAGAAAAAAATACCTGCCATGTAAAATACACTAAAACATGATATTCAGAACTTGGAGGTGTTCCCAGTCTCTGCATAATTTTGCCATCAAAATGATAGCTTCCAGTAATGAAAGGCATTTATTTCCTCTATTAATTTGAAAAGGACTTTAAAGTCCCAATTTGAGTAAGGGGGCAGGATGCCCACACTCACGCAATGTAAAAGCAGTAGCTAGGAAGATGGCTTCCTTCATTTCTTCCCCATTTAATATCAAAACCAGTAAAAATCCCACATGCCTCCATCAACTAGAACATATTTGTAAAAGCAGTGCTAAAAACCCACATTCTTACTGTCCAAATGGGATATGGCATGATCCAACTGGCAACAGTTGGCTATGAATGAGCCTCTACCTCAGGCTACTTTGACATGCTGAGCATTTTTGAACATATTTCTGGCATTATCACCTGGACCATGTGAATGGAACTCAGAGATGAAAACAAACAGGTAATTTATTTATTATTTCTTGGAAAGAGATTCTGATTGATTTACAAGAGTATTTGCAGAATCTAATGCTTTAAAGGTACATGATTTTAGTAGTCACCTCAGACATCTGGGTTCTGCATGTAACAATGATATTGGGGCAAACTGAAAGGAGAAGTGAGTAACTTAAAGGAAACATAAGTGCAATTTCAATTACTTAACGTTCATAACTGAATATAACTTCATCAGTATGACTGTGACGTATTATATTAGTACACCAGTAATTTAGTCTCTCATGTGGCTTGTATTATGATAGTAAGCCAGAACTGAAATTTGGTGGTAGAGAGATCAAAAAGGCTTTCCACATCTGCTACGAAGGCAAATCACTTCACAGTTAACCATACAGCAGTTTTACATTCTTGCAAGTTTCTTCTTCTCCTCCCCTGAGAATGCCACAGTACACAATTTGTGTACAAGAGGTGCTGAAAGGAAGCACCATTTGTACTTTTTCCTTTGTGCTTTTTGCTTTTAAAAGCAATTAAGCTTTATGAAAAGGTGACAAAGCCAAGTCATCATTCACAGCAGCCACGCCAAAGAGTATGTTCTCAATGGCAATCCAGAGAAAACACATTTGGACTTCAAAGGAAGAGCCAACTCTGCAGTGCAGAACTTGGTAAGGCTGTCTGGGAACCAGAAGTCTTCATCAGGAAATGCCAGAAGTCTGCCAGACCGTCACAGCAAGTAGATCAAGAGAAATTTAGTTTGCCTACAGCTTTGATTGTTTTAGACATGGAAAGAAAAGCTTACTTAATGAAGCTTTGGAAAAACTGGAACCTTCAGACAATCACTATGTGAATAATTGAAGATATATTAAAAAGTTATAAGGTGTCTCTAAGAAAGCTTTTGGCTCATCCAGCCATGGTTATTCTATGCCTGAGTGTAAAGTAACCAACTCCAGAATGCATTTTGGCTTCAAAACAGATGTACAATGCAATGCCATTTGATCCTCCTCCTACCTTTTCATAGGTAAAGCGACCACTGAGGGCATGAAGTGTAATTATGCTAAAACTTGAACTCAAAATGCCATTGCAGTCTTCCACATCCACTGTATACCGTGAACATGAGGCATATTTGGCATTGATTAATGCACATCAACTCATCTTGGAACACTTGCTTTTAATAATTGAGCAGGCATTTAACATAAGAAGAAATATAAGTATTTAAACACCAACAGCAAATTACAAAGAAGTCAGATGTGGGTACCAATTACTATTCATGAAAAGGTGTCACTTACAAGAGGTGACAATGGCTTAAGTACAGTCAAGTGGGGCCTCTGCAGTTTGCCCTCACATATCCACTAAGGAGTAAATGCTACTCCACAGACCAATAGACTGTCCCACTTAGAGGGCAGCAGCTCATCTCTTTTTTTGTGATCAAAATGGGAAAGTGGGGAGCACCAGAAAATGATTTAAGGGCCAAGAGGAGAGGGGAACTGCTCAGGACTGAGATCCCACAGCACAAAGCATCAGCACACCCTGATAAACCACAACTGCTGTAAAAGGCAAGGAAGTCATTGTATGAAAAATGCAGCATATAGTGCACTTTGTATTTGGTTTGAAACTAAAATAACAGTTCAAAAAAGAAAATGAATAGTTTCTTGCATGTTATTTACTAGACACAAATCCAAACCCCAGAGAACAAAAAGTAATAGAATACTAAAAACAGACAGAATTATTACATAGGTCAAACTGTTCAAGGAATCAGATGAATCTCATCCCAAAAATAAGTACACATTTTCTGATACTAATATTTGATTTTTCAATGAAGCAAAAAAAAACAACCAAACAAACAAACAAAAAAAAAAAAACCAAACAAAAAAACCCCCACCAACCTAGATTAAGATGCATAGGTGCACCTGTGCTGGGAGTGTACTTTCTACTGTTTCAAGGGGGTGAGATTAATATATTTTTCTTTCTATGACGTATCCAGTAGAAGTAGGAATAACTTTTCCAAAACATCACAGATCCATTAGTAAAGAGTCTTGTAAAATCAATGCAGTGCTAACTGAACTAGTAGTGAACTACCACAACAGAAATCTCATGGAAGCAAACAAGCTAGACTCAGTTCACCTCTAAAGATCAAGTGATTTGCATTGGCTGGTTCTGATGTAGAATCCAAACCAGAGATCAAGAGGCTACAAAAACGCATAGTGGAAAGACTGATTTTCTACTCTAATGAATGACAATTATACAACTTATGGAGTTCCTCATTTTTCAGAACTTTCTCATCAAAAGTCTCTTTCTTTAATCTTGGTGAAACATAATGCAGGCTCTGTTATTTTGTCCACTGACAACATGGGATATAGATAAATAAATTTAAAAACACTATTAAAAAACCCTTACTTTCCCCTTGTAATTCAACGTGACAAATGACTGAACAAGCAAGAAGAAAATACTTTGGAAGAATGTATTTCTTTCAATAATCCTACAAGATTTTTATTTCAGGGAAAAGGCAAGGTGGATGAAAACAACGATGATTTGCACATTGGCAATAAAAGCAATTACAATTCCCTGAATGAGACAATCATGACTAGTTGTCAAAAATCACTGACTGAACAATGCAACCCAGATTCAATTCTTCCTTCATACAAAATTCTGGCTAACAATAGGATATCTTATGGGATCAGCAGAACTTACTTAACCTAATCTCTATTGGCAAACTTGTGTTTGTGTTGCTTAATGTTTTCTAACCATGTCATACAAGTAATGGACAATAGCTACCATAATATCCAAAGGCTAGAGAGCCCATCAAAGAGCTTGAAATCCAGCAATACAGTAAATTATTATCAATCCCATCCTAGTAATTGTTAAAACATCACTTGTGGATGTTATTTTTCTTCTTCTCAGTTAGAAACTACACTTTAGAAATCAACATTAGTCTTTCCATGGCTATGCTTTCTGATTGGTTTCTAACTAGCTAATAGTCCCAATTCTATTGGAATAGGTGTATATATGAAAAGTAACTTGCTTATTTTTCTTTGGTCTTACATTTACTTCATTCCATCCAGCTTTCTGGTTCTCTGCAAAATGGACTGTAAGACTGTGATTGTTAGCAGTTCACAATATTTTTCCTCCAAAGTAGTTTCATTCTCGGTTTTGTTAGATACCCACACACAAAAACAATGCTCTGCATTATCAAATGAAGCCTTAAACCACTTTTGACTGAAGAATCAAAACCCACAAAAGCAAAAAAAAGCCCTACTGTAAGAGAGGCTTCAGGATGAACAGAATCTTGGAATTATTTCGGTTGGAAAAGATCCATAAGATCATAAAGTCCAACTGTTCACTCAGCACTGCCAAGTCCACCACTAAGCCATGTTCATAAGTGCCACATTTACACATCTTTTAAATACCTCCAGGATGGTGACTCCAAGACCTCCCTGGGCAGCCTGGTCAAGCTGGACAATCCTATTAGTGAAAAAACTTTTCCTAAGATCCATTCTAAACCTACCCACCACATCTCGTGGCTATGTCCATTATTTCCATAATGATAAAAGAATGATTGGAGTACTATTGACTGCTGATGTGACCATAAACCCGCTGACGATTTTGGGCCAACCTCCACATCACTGCAACCTCCTTTTCAGGCAGCTGTAGAGAGGGGTAAGGTCCTCCCTGAGCCTCCTTTTCTCCAGGCTGAACAACCCCAGCTCCCTCTACAATTCTGCACACCCCAAAGAGTGCCCCCAGCAGGCAGATACACACCTGATGACCTGGTTACAGTGTGCACACATGGGAGTGCGCTTCCCCGCTGGAATATGCTCCGCCCGCTGAACCAACGTGTCTTGCTCATTTAGCTGAGGTGTTGTTGCAGCTTTTTCACTCGGGGCAGCTGTTCCAGGTGATTTAATACTGTTGGATGTCCATCCACTGACAGGAGCTGGGGAAAGAATGCCAAAAGTTTTTAGAGGACCCTCTTTTGGTACCAAGTAAATTAACTTGGAACACAAGCAACTAACAGCATTTGCCTAACATCATTGTCCAGTGTATACCTGCCTCCTTAAAGGAGCATATTAAAAATCACTCATTTTCCCCTCCTCCCCCAATAAGTTACCAAGTTACCTACTTTATGAAATGTCTGTGAAATAAAACAGAATGGTTTTGGCTAACTTGGAGAGGTAGTAGACAAATTTTAACATGTTGAAGAAGTTAGGTAAAAGAATATACAACCTGTGAAGGCATTATTTTGTTTTAGATACAAAAGCTGAAGCCAAGAACATCAGTATATGAACAGAGGCAGGAGAAAATGACATACCTACTAAAAAATTTCACAGTGAGTGCAATAGATCATACATCATTACTAACACATTAAACAAGAATATACATTCAATACAACACGTGTAGGAATTTAAACTAGAGTACTGTATAAGCAAAATTTGTTTCTACATTGAAATTAAACACTGGTCTAGATCAGTGGATTCTGACATCTGAAGCACTCCAAAGGTCATGTTCACATCCTCCTTATAAAAGTATGACACAAATAAAACCCTGACATTTTCAGAAATGTATACGCTACACACTTCCATGTGTACTCAGGGTTTTAGAGCTGGAGAAAAGACAAACTTCTATGGAGTTTGAAAAATGCATTTACAAAAATGAAAGGCACAAATGATACTGTTGAAAGGGTAGGGAAGAAACAAGCAGTCTTCTGCTTTTCTTTTCCCTCTATTGATACATGTACCTTGGTAACATACAAGCTACAACAACATGGGTTTATTGGAGCAGTTATTCCTGTCAAGAAGAGGTATCTTTTTAAAATACATTACAAAAAAGCTCACATTTCCATAGCCTTTTGTTTGCAACCACAGGCAAAAGAAACCTGGAGTGCTTACTTGGTGCCCTGTCTTTAGTGCAGCCTTGCTAAACCTTGTAAATCAAAGAGTGAAATTAAGACCCAAGTGGAAACTCAGAGGGAAACAACCAAGAAATGACCGAGACATTGATCAGTGCAGCAGTAGCATCATCCTGCAAAGATGCAGCTCTCCAACACCAGGGTCAAGGCATTGAAGTTTTGAAGCTTTGCAAAAAAACTAGTTTGTGGAGCTGTTAATCTTTGTGCTACTCATCCTCTCTTGTTTTTCATATCTTCCAGGGAAAAAATGAAAAACTGTTTCTCTTCATCTCCATTAACGTAGTGCTGATCAGCCTCCATCCTACAGAAAAGTTGCAAGAACTTTTCAGGCAAAACACTGCATTCCCTGATAAAAGAGAAGTGCCATACTAATTCACAGAGAAGACAGATTTAAGCAACACTGAATCCATAGAAAATCCAACATAAATGCCAATATTGTGCTATTTACAGAATATAGCCAAGCACTACACAGTTTAATCAAAACATTACCCTGAACTTTAGCAGGGTACCTCCTCCTCTACTCACTTTTAGGCTAACACATCTGGAAGAGTAATCCTGTTTAACAACAATGCATTTGTACTGTAATTAGACTTGGTATTAACCTGCTAATATGGGCTCAATATCTGCTTTTGCTTACTGTGTATGAAGAAGAAATATACTCATATATCTTTTTTTTTTTCCTTTGTTTAAGTGGTTGGTTTACGAAAATTTCTCATATCAGGTCATTTCAAGGTGGGCATATTTTTGGATCCTTTTCAGAACCTGAAGTAGCAAAAAGTACAACTCATAAGGGTTGCTTGTTTTAGTTTTATTTCTTTTTTCTTTTTTAAAACAAGACTCTATTTCATGTATAATTAATGAATTTGCAATATCTTGAAAAAATTACATCTTTATTTTTGAAGCATTCGACATTCCTGAGCAGAAAGAATTTAGGAATAGAGGCACTTGATCTTGAACAAGTCACTCTGCTACTGTATCTCACTTTAGATTATAAATGCCTGCTAAGCTGAAATGTAGGAAGAGATAAAAATGAAAAAGGTGGCAGAACAGCTTTGAAGACATGAACGAAAGTGGTGTTGATTAATAGCACTTTCTTCCTCTGTCATCACACATGGTTTTTCAATTTTCAGATCCCATTTCATGAGACAGGAATACACACTAAACCCAAATCTGTTTGAAGACTGCTTTTGCCATAAATCAAATTGCAACACAGCTTCTAGTGTATTGCTAATTTCTGTTTGGGTTATCTACTGAATCCCAAAGCCCATTCAGACATATCAGCTGTCTCGTTTGCACTGCGTAGTTAAAAAAAGTCTTTCTGCTTGCTTAAGGGAGAAAAAAAAAAAAGCACAAACATCACGATTACTCTCTTTTCTTTGTTCTCATTACAGCTTTCATTACTGCTGTTTTTATGAATGATGCTTTTCTGAACACTACCTAACTTCAAAGTTACTACTGGCCAGGAGGAGAATTTGTCTATAGAAACCTTCTCTACAAAGCTGTCGGTCATTTCCAAGTTATTTAAAGCACTAAAAAGTGAGAGAAGGAGATTGTCCATCATGTTATAACAAAAATTCTCTTTTAAGTAAAACATAATAGAAACCACACATATTAATACTGTGCCAAGCAAGAGCTGTGACCTGAGCAAAACCAAGCTGGGCATTTAGTACTGAGGACACTCTCTGCCCATGGTTCTGATTTGTGCCCACAGCATTCTCACAAGTGTTCTCTGTTTACTGATAATCACATTAAGACCTTGTTGGTCCTGAACAGTCAAAAATACACCAGCAAAGTACTGTAATACCTATACCTATATCAAATATCTTATTTGATATACTGGCTTCTTCTACAGTTCTCCAGATTTATTTTCCTTTTTATCATCATAGATCATTCTCCCTTCCTCACTGATTGATTTGCCTCAGCCTTTTATCTTACTCATTTCCTTCTGAACACCAGCAGGAGGATAGCTTTTATTGGCCACTTCTGTCTTTCCACAGGCCACAAGCATACCTTTAACACTTCAGTAATTTCACCAAAGGTTCATTACTTCCCCTGCAACCCACAGACCATTTTTTTTGTTGGTGGTGACATTTTTGTTTAGTTGGTTTGCTTTTGATTTAAACCCTCCCCTACTATTAATTCCCTGCTTAAATCTGTATGAATTCTCAGTACTTTTCCCAACACTATTCCTCCTCTTGTAGCTAGAAAACTTCAAATATTAGGCCTGTTTGCTTGTTTAGATAGAACACTGATATTTTCCATATATTCCTTCTACTTCAACAGCAAGTTTAACACTCCAGTGGACAAGATGTTTTTACTGCAGACAGGAAGGGGCTACTCTAAGTTCACATGTTCTCTTCCCCTCATTCCTTTTCTCTATTCCCTTGGAAATCTTTCAGATTGAAACACGACCACTTGATTTAAAAACATCAGACCCAAAAAAATGATGCAGGTGCTTTTCTTCTTGCAATGAGAAGATTTTACCAGGGCACATGAGGAATGCCAAAGTAGGTACAAATCTTTACACACAATCTAAGTGAAAACCTCTCAATTTTTGGCAACAAGTCTGAGCTCTTCCATCGTTTGTGTTTTATACTTTGCTTTTTATATTTTACACACATGATCAGCAGCTTTGTTCTCAAGGAGTACTGGAGAGATAGATACCCCAGGATCCAAGATGTGTTGAGGTGCATGCATATTTTTAATTGCAAAGGGTGACTGATTAGTAATGGGGGATGACACAATCCTGATGACACAATCACACCCCATATTTCCTCTTGCCACCTCTGTTGCTTGAAATGGAACAAAGGATAACAACTTTTGTGGGTAGTCTGAAGATTTAAAACTAAAATCAATAAATTCAATTAATAAATAAAATAAATAATTTATAAGAATTATACACTCCAGCAGGAGCTATTCTGACCTGAGTGCCAGGGAGATTTGGGTTCTCTGCAAGTCATAAGAAGATGTCTGTGACCAAATTTTGGAGTTTTGTAGGCTTCACTTCACCTTCACTCTTTTTAATGAAACATTCTAAAGCACTATTGATTTACACTGATGCATTGTCATTGCCTTTCTTTTTTTTCTAAAACCAAAAACACTCTGTACCTGACTATAAACTTTCTACTTTATTAGGTTTAGGTTTAGCAAACCCACGGTGTTTGCTTTCACTGAACTCCTTGGTATGGCTAGTTTAATATTTAACAATCTTTTAGGCAGGGTAAAGAACTGCCTCTTTTTTTATCCTTTTTTAAAAATCCCAGTGTGACTTTGCCCTTGTTAGTCTAACAATAGGTTGTTCCATCGCTGAGCACATGGATAACTGCAAACACTGCTGAAAGGTTTGGAAGACAAAGGGAGAAAGGCGGATACACAGCGGTGCCAAAGTCACTTTGACAGAGGTTCTCTGGTGCGTAGCAACAATACAACAGCCTGAACTGTTTAACGCTCACTTAAACATAACATCAGCCTTCATGTAATATCTATAAATAACAATGCTACTTGAAGCAGTGGGAGTGCCAGAACTTCATTTTGAAGTGTTCTAACTCAGTGATTTATACACTGCAATCAAACTACTGTATTATAAATGGAGAATATAAAGCTTCATATGTCCAATTTTCTGACTTTTCTTAATATATCTGTAGTGTAAGACATCTTCCTGTTCCTTTGCTCAAAACCAAACAGATGGCCAGATGAAGCAACGTGTCTGAAAAGCTCTGCTGTCAGCTCACTGCACTGGCTGCATGCAACACCCCATCCACTCCCAGGCCTGCACAAAATCCCACAAGTTCAGTGTAGAATGCTACGGGACAAGTACGAGGTGAGGAAAAAAACCCAAAAGAAAACCTCAAACCGCTCCCGCCCCCCCCAAACAAACGCAAAATTCAACCCCTGTACTCCATAGTTGTTTCTTGTGTTTCTTATGAAGTCTTGGAAACACAGTCAGAGCTAAAATCCTTTTGCTGATTAAAGGCAGAATAGGATGAACTAAGTCATTATCATGTCTTTAAATACCGAGTGAAAGCTGTATGCACCCGTGGAAAATCAAAACAGGTGTCACCTTGGCCCCATTTCAACAGCCCCTGCAACTCGAGGGAATAGTTCCTGCGTTAGTAACCAGCCTTTCAACTGGAAAGGCTCCGGGTAAATTAGCTGTAAAGCATCTTAATTAAAATGAGTATGGTGGTTTTGGCTCGCTCAGCCTGTCTCCTTCTGATTTGTTACATCACATACCGTCACAAATTTGGCACAACTGGCATCGCTTTTATCAAAAAAGCAACCCAAGAAGAAAGAGAAAATGAAGTCCTGTTAGTATAGTGTTGCATTTCTCTGCAGGGCAGTATAGAAACCTATTTGGTAGCTTTCTGCAGATAAAATTTTACCCCCCTTGCTTTTAGCTCCTCTTCTGAACTCAACAGCTTGGCTATGCCTGCAGAGAGCATGTCTGTCCAGTCTGAGGTAAATTATCTATCAGTTTCATGAAGCTGATGTTTAACACTGAATTCCAATAAGAATGCATTTACCAGAGGAATACTGACTTTTCATTTGCTGAATAAATATTAGGCATAATTCTTGGATGGCCTACACTTGTGCATCTGAACAGGACACATCGCTGATAACTAATGGAGAGGAACTGATCTGGTGAGTCAGTCTGTGACAAGAAATTACTTTTTAACAAATCAAAGACAATGAACATTGCATTTTGGAAGTCAGTGAATGTTCCCACTTGATGTGTGTGAAATAAGCATAGAGCAAAAAAATCTCTGCATCTCTGTTTAAAGGACCACAGAAAGAAACATGCATCTGTCCAACTACTGCAAATAATTCGTTTAAGTGTGCAACTTGGTGCAATAGCACATGAATTTGCCAAAACCAAAACATAGGAAAATTGTCTAATGTCATGTTTGTAATAGAAAACTGGGTTTCTATTCAGCAGATCTTGTACTGAGGCCATTCTGTCTCCAAAAAGCAGGTGGTATATTTCTGCACCATTACTATTATCTACCCCTTCTTAAAGATAAACTTTGGAGTTTTAGAAACACACCCATTTTTTCACTAACTCTACAGGAGTTAAAATTTCATACTGCCATCAAGTTAAGGCTAACATTTATAAATTACTCTGGTTTCACAATGGGTTTTGCTTGGCTAAGTGACTTCACATTAATTAACTTGTAAGAACAAACTCTTGTGGTTTGCTGTCACATGATGATATAATAATCGAGATTAGATGAAAAATTAATTACAGTCTATAAACCAGCATCAGAAAGGTTTTGTATTTTGGCCTGTCAATCATAACACTTTTATGGAGAAGGCTTTCTGCTTTCATGAATGGTGACTACATCATGGAGCAGCAACCTTTAACAATCTTTTTCAGTGAAAAATGGTGGAACTGTTTTGGGACCTATTTTTAACAGAGGCCATAACAACAATGTAAGAATTTGTCGTAATGACTAGCAGTATTAACCCAGTTTCTTCCATATATTTAGTCCTTGGCCCTCAATGGGCAAGTAGCTCCTTGAGCTCCTATAATTAGTCCTGCCTTTAAATTCCTGTTCTACAAAGGAAACAAATTAGTATGAGAGTGTCCTAAAAGCAAAATTCCAGAGCTTTATGAACATGGTGATGATGACACAACAGCTTGGTTGCTTTTTCCATGCAGAAATATTCCCAAAGCTATCAACTTAACTTACCTAGCCTGCATATCCTGTAAGATCAACAGAACTGATGCAGGGGTGGTGCAATTACAAATGAAATACAGAAAAACAAGAGTGACAAGGACAAAAAGTGCTGCAGTCCATCCCTTTATGGTATTTAATCCCTTAAGGACTTACAGGCAGTGCAAGCATTTTGTGAAAGCACAATGTATCTCGGTGCCTTCCTCCCTCTCCACAGCTCCTTACTGTCTGCCTGATGCCCAAACTCCACAGTTTGATATATAATTTTTACCCCATTTTCTCTACATAAATAAGTAGCAGAATAAGTAGCAAGGAAGGAAACAAAGACTCCAACTGCCAAGAGAGCACAATGTCAAGTCACACCTAGGAACAGGCTTACATTTTCTTTTGCTTTTAGAATTTTAATATTATTGCAAGAACGGGATATAAAAAAGAAAATGCAGAAGAAAGCTATGGATAACTCCAGAGGAGGTAAATTTAAGGCTACCAAGTACATAAAAACAACTTCAAGGAGATAGCAGAATTTTTACAACAAAGTTGTCTGGTGAGTACTTTTTATGTGCTTGCAGCCAGTTTCTAAGTGTGTTCCCTCTGCTGAAGGGATCATGTGCTCAACACATGTGCTTGCTCAGGATTAGGCAACTGACAGTTGTGCATATTGCAAAATATGCTGACATTCCCTAGCAGCTCTGCTGGAAGGGGATTATATATCCCAGTGATACCAGGCTGAGAGAGACCCTGGGAATAAGGAAACTAGCACATCTGAGTAAAGGGTCACTTAAAACACCAGCTTTGAACGCTTCTACCACAAACCTTCCCCATCCAATTCTTCTAACACAGCTGCAAAGCCTAGGAGGAACAAAGGGCATCGACTGCAATGCAACTCTTCCCTCCAAGGAGCAAACCAGCCTTTCTGGCCACCAGCTGTAGCAGCTCCCCACAGGCCCCTGCCATCCCACAGGACCCCAGCAAGCAAGCAGGATGCTGCCTGCCCAGCTCCTGTACAGGAAGGCAGGGTGTGGGACTGGCAGTGCTGTGCCTGGCACACAGCCCCTGCAGTCCCCATGTGCAGCTCACCCCCAGCAACGGGTCTGAAAGATGGCAGGAAAGAGAAGGCAATTTCATGTGAGAAACATAACACTGGAAGTCCTGACTGCTTCTGACCATCACAGATCCTGCTAGGCTTTCCCTGAGAGCAGTTTGTCTCCTGGACTGACTCCAGTTGGTGTAGCTGTGCTCACCAGGCAATTACACCTTCTGAGATTGCCCCAGCAGCTTCAATTTGCCACGGTGCTATTCACTTCCTTTCAAGTTGCCGTGGAATGTCACAGCACACCGACAAGCAGCTGTCCTCTCTCACCCACGAGGTGGCTGCATGGCAGTGGCAAGTGAAAGCCATTCCTGTGCATGTACTGTGTCCTTGTCCAGGACTAGAAAGTGCTTTGGGGTTCCTTGAGGGTGAGCAATGCTTTACAAGTCTAGAGTCATAGTTATCAAATATAGAACAGCTCACTGCAATGTAGCCAGGATGCTCTGGGTTATTATCCTTTGAATTTAAAATAATCTTGTAAAACTCTTCTGCCTCTGGTAGGTGAATAGAGCTTCATAATGAAGCTCAACAAAAATGAAGTGAGAACTATTATAAATTCTAGTCTGTACATACAACACACAGTGACAGTGTGTTTTTACTTGTTTCAACAATAGAAGAAAAACTGAAGATTATTGAGCTTCTTACCCATGCCTTTAAAGAAAGCATGAAGCAGCCATCTCTCATTTCCTCTAGCAAACCACTGAGGAATCCTGTAATATTAGGATTTTGTTCCAAAGAGGAAGAAAACCTCTGTTACCAGCACAGTGGGCAACCAGCATAGTAGCATTCATGGGTACTCCATGAATGGCCCTCACAGCCAATGAGGGTAATTCAGGCCCAAAGGTGAGATCATTGTGAGATCCACTCAGATCATGACTGACTTCTGCAGAGAGAAACCCAGTCCCTGAAGCATCTGCAGGTTCACTATCTCAGCCATTCAACTGTGGACCATCTTGTGGCCAGGTCACAAAATAGACCATACCTTATTTACAACAGAATCCTTCTGACACCTTCAGGCATCTCTGCACAATCTCAAAAAAGAAAAATCAACAATAATCAACAAATCACCCCAAACCCCTACACTGAAGCTAAAAAAATAAAAAAGCCATAATACTTTTATTAAAATAAAAGTATTCTCTGGGTGGTCTATACAACAAATAGAGATTCCAATTAATAATTTAAAAGATGCTGTCTACCCAAATGACAGACCTCTGAAGTCAGACAACTTAATAAAATCACTGGTAATCTTCATGCCACACCATCAATCAGCATCTTACAGCTTCCCCAGGTACAAACAAAATCCTATGACATGCCTGTTTTGCTTTGGAAACAACTTGGTGTTATGAACAATATTCATTAGAAGGGTGAGTGGTATCAGAGCTACAAAATGGTGCTCCCAAAACATTTCTGCTATTAATAGCATACTGCTATACATTTACATAAGACTGTATCTTCCTTCTAATTATTTCCTAAGGTAGACTTCAGCTATGAAATCAAAGGAGATTTTTTGTCTAAAACTTTGTCAGGCTTATGGCCTATGAAGTCAAATTTTGTTTTGCCTGGGAGGCGCTGGAAATTTTACTTTAAGGAAAATTTAAGGAAAATTTTATGCTCACAGACCGCAAAGAAATAACAGAACTAAAGTCCAAGCATTCTCTGAAACACTTATAGTCTTTCTTTTTCTTCAACATCTGACTAATTTTATCAAAATATTAAATTATTGATACAGTTCTACCTGTCTGAAAGCTGTTCCGCCTACAGGGGAGAAGCACAGACTGGCTTCCCATGGCAATGGGTGACTGTGTGTTCCTAAGGTGCAAATGTTAACTGAAGCTCCTCTGGTACCTAGACATTGTACCTCCTCCCACCCTGTTAATTCCTGGGCAATTGCCATTCACACTGCTGCATTATCTTCCCTGTACTTTCCAGTTTTAGGGAACTCTGAGTCATCAATGCCTCCTTCTCACACCGCTTTTATTTCTGGCTACCTCAGTATTTTTTGGGAGAGGTAATGACTTTGCTTCTTTGGAACTTAAGCAGAGCATCTCAGAACCCTTCATCAAGACAGCACAAAGTTGACTTCCCCATGACCTTTCTTTCCGTCAGCTTCTCTACCAGTATGGACTTCCTAAGCTTTCTTTAAGCTGTTCTGGAACATAACAATCAAAAATTCTCCACCTGGCTTTCCCTCTCACCTGCCTACTCAGTATCTCTGATGTAAAAAAAAAAAAAAAAAATTCACATTATGCAAGAGCATAGGCGTAGATTTTCAGAGCACTACAGCATCGAGTGATCAAGTGTAGTTTTATTAATCTCTTAAAGCTATTTAGAACATTTAACTCCTATTAATACTAGATCACGCAGTAGGATTCAGTAGTGAAACACCTACCAACATACTAAAAATGAGTGCAGTACTACAGAAACTCCAAACTGATGGGTGGCTTTTATGCAAGTTAAATAATTATTCATTACTTGGTGAGACAGAAAGTTATATCAAACGTGAAGCACAACCAGTCACTTAAAAAATGCAGGATTATGACATGCCCACAAAAGCTTGCCTTAAGCACACATGCTACCAAAAACCTAACTTGAAAGAGTGTTGGGGCTTCTGTGGCTACTGTTCATTTTGAGTTTTTATTTCCTTCTAATTCTAGCTGACTCAGAGAAGTAAAACAATGCTAGAATTAAACTGGTCTAAATTTTAAGAAGTCTTTACCTTGCCCTCACTAGCACTCAGTTTGCCAGGAAAGCACAGCAACGACAGTGCATTGCCATCTTGAGGCTTCCTTCACAACTGCACAGCCCGACCAAAATACACCAACTTGTAACCAACCACAGCAGTCAGTCAGGCACAAGTGCCAAAGCCATTACAAAACATGCAGCATTAACGCCGTATTTTTTTTTTCTTTATTTTTGTGCCAAAGTTTCTATAGTTCCATTTTGGGACTGGATATAATTCTAAAGAGGGAAAACCCTTACATGGAACGAAACCAAACAAATAGAGCTATTTAGCACAAATGATCCTGTCATCAAGACTACTCATCTCCTAATTGCAAGAAAAATCTGAAGCTACAGCTTAATTCATAAAGCAGATTTCCCAGATCCTTTGAAATTACTACACAAGTTTAATTCAGCATCAAAGACTGATTCAGCTTAAAAAAATTACCCCAGGTAACTACTGCATGTTATTCCATGCCAACCTAAGTACACAGTTACACATACAAATATATCTGTAATGACATCAGAGTGCTCATAAAGAAAAGAGAATGCTTTCCAGATAGAAGACATTCTGGTGTGGGTTCAAAGGGTTAGAAATCACCAAAGTTCTTTCAAAGGTAGTAGCTATGTGAATTGTCCTTGTAAGAACTTTTACACAGATCTCTGTAACTCAAACCTACGTAATAATCTGGCACCCTGCTCAAATAAAACCTACAGATGTCAAATACATAAACAGTCTAATGCTTCAGCTTTTTTTTTTCTTTCAATTAAGTAGTACTTCTGAAAGGATCACTTGGAAAACACATGTATATGGTTAATATCAACCTATGTTGATATTCCTACATGAAATAGCACGGGAATCATGAGAAGCACCAAGATGAAACTGTGGGGTGTATATACATATAATTGATTGGTATAAATACTTTTAATAGGGGTGTGAGGCAACAGATTTTGCTTGTTTGTGAGACTAATTACATCTTATGAGGCTACTTACAAAGAGCTACTGATTTACTAAAATGGCCAAATTGGTTTTTCTTCTCCTCTCTTCCAAGCAAACTGGCCTGTTCTCAAAACCCACAAACAGCCATTTGAAGCCTGTCATTTTTACACCCAAGGTGAAGTTTGTTTTCCTGAGCCATCCAAAGGCCTTTAGGTGAAGAAGAAGAAGCCTCTCAGGAAGTTACCTGCTTGGTTTGGAGGCTGCCAGCCCTTGGCAGAACCCAGGGGTGCCACTGGCTTGAGGACTGCGGCAGGTGAGGTGTTGGCAGGAGCAGATCTCACATCCACGTTGTCCTGGCAGGCAGGGACGCTCCTCACTGGAGCAGGCTGGGCAGCTTCCAGGGAATCACTGTTCAGAAATGAGGGAAAAGTAAATAAATGCCTCTTGCTAGAACAGGAGAACTTGTGAAATAGAGATGTGGAGTGATATTCCCTCACCCTGGTGCAACAATGCAGCACCCACAAGTCTGTCATCACCAACAATGCTGTGGTAGTTACACACTGAAGCTGCTTTCTAAGAACTGGACATTTGAGTAAGGTCTGCTAAAAGTCAATATAGTCAACTAAACTCCTTCACAAATTTTCATTTTAAAAGAGGTGTAGGTTTCTTTAGTCATTAAAAAACAGGCACAATATTTTTATATTGCCTCTTTACAGCACTTTACAGTTGCTTTTATATTTTAAGGGTTGGCAGAACTCTTTCAGCTCTTTAAAAACACACATGATGAAAATTGAACTTAATCACAATCCACAAGGAGTGCAAGTAGCCACTAATTACACCAATAGCAAGAAAATTTTTAATTTCTCTCTTGCCTTTGGGAAGCTGAAAATAAATATTTTTATTTAAAACAGTCGAAGTAGAGGAGTAATTACTAATAAAGGTCATTTGCAAAACAAATTGTACATCAAAACCAGGAAATTAACAACATTTTGAAATACACCCACATATATACGTGAAATACCATTCCAAAACATATTTTGCACAATTTAGAAACCCATCAATAACACACTAGAAGCCTTGTATTCTTTCCTCTATTGAAGAAAAAACAAATTTACAGCACATGTGCACCATGTGTATTTTCACCAGGGTCATTTTCAGAATTACAGATTGTGCCAAGTTTGTAAAGTAAAAATCCACAAGCTATTTTTATTTTACAAATGTTGCACATGCACAGTATTGCCTTGCCCGTATGACATGCAACAACTTGAACACACTATGAGGCCAAAACACAGGTTCATGACCTTGATTTTTCTTTGTTGTCTCTAGATTTACAGGGTAAATAATTAATGCATTCAGAATCTTCTTACAGGTAAGGGATAAAAAAGTTATTCACAGTTTGGAGAATAAATCTGAATACTCAGTTTAATGAGTAACAGCTATGGCAACTGCAGGGTTTTGGTAACAGCAGAAGCTGTGCTGACCCAGCACTGGTGGATTTGCTGTATGCAGTGGGCACAAGCCCAGAGAAGCACAAAGTGAGACCTTGCATTCCATCATCTTCAAATGTTGAAAAGATATTTAAAGACATTTGTGTAGCTCAAATGGAGGCATTGAAGATGCACATTAGACTCCTTCAAGACTCATGTTCCAAGTCTTTATTACAGGTAGATTTTGAGGCAGTGGAGATAGAGGGCATAAAAGTGCTAATGCAGACGGAAAGAGAAAGGAGAGGTGAGTACCCTCTGATGTGAAGTAGCAGCAGTGGTTGACAATGACATGGTAGTTTATGATTGGCTTTCACAATGAAAAAGGTGCATGTCTGCAACTTCATTATTGCAGAAACATCTTTCTGTTCTGTTGAATATATTTGACATGCAACCCATCAAACCAATTCCAAGCCAGAGTCCCACTGCAACTTTAACAATTCCTTGTTAACACTGTTGGTGCTAAAAATAGAAAGTTTCCTCCTTCTCCATCCAAGAGGCTCATTACTGCTTGTCAAGTAACTTTTCAAGTCTAGCACCTCTTTGCTGCCTTTGTCTGGAACATATTAGTCATAAATAATACAAAATATCAGTCAGAAATAAGAAAATCCTGCGGACTCAGCAGCTATCTTTTACAGCAGAGGCTAGTTGACAAGCAAAAATGGATCTCAGACAAGCAGGAAAGGTTCCCTCCAGGGAGAGGATGGCAGGGAAGCAGACTCTGAGGGAGGCTCACAGGGATCATTGCAATGCTGATTGGGAACTCTACCATTGCCATTTTTGTAGCTGAATTCTAAGGCTTGTGAATGACATGGCATGCCCATCCCTGAAGCAACAGAATGTTGGAGACACTAAGGCTTTCATTTAGAAATTAGGTGAAATCCTAATGATCCCAAATTAAAAGACAATTATAAACCCAGGTATAAGCTACCTCTGATGTTTTTTTATCACCTCTGGAAGTTTATGTGCCAGGAACCTCAAGCAAGAAGCTTCCTAAGGGAAAAGCCTGAAGCCATCACTCGGACAGAGAGGATGCTACTGGCCTCAGGGCAAAACTTCTGATAGTCTTGGACACCCTTTGTATTGTGTGTCTGATTCTTCAAAGCAAATATTGAAGAAACTCAAGCCACTAGCTCAGCCTGTTAATTTAACAGGCAGGCTGCTACTGCAGCTTGGCAAGTCTCTACTGTGCCACACTGCCTACCTATGGCAGGCTACATGAAATAATGCACCATTTTTCTGGAATTACAGCTTCCAATCAGTTGTCTGCAAGTGCACATACAGTGTTCTTTGCAGAAAGACAGATCTATCTTTGTCTTACTTTCAAAGATGCACTGCATGCTCAGTAGTATCTCCTTCGTAAGAGGTTCAACCTTTTAAACACTGAATTTGAAATTCATGCTTCAAAGCTAATTCCTCAACACTTTACTTCACATTTTTCTACACTGAGAAACACTCAAACTCTAGTTATTGTTATCCAGCTTTACAAATACAGTGACAGATTTTCCAGAAGTGCACTTATCTTCTATAAGTGACTGTACAATGACCACAATTAGTCCCACTACTATTTTGCAACTCACTAGGGTATTGAACAGTGATCACCTAAGTTTCACCATCTAGAAAATACAGTATTTAAAGGGACAAAAAAAAAATATACCAAAATTTAAGAAAATAATATGTTTTGGAAGAGAGCTCCCACCTGCTTTTCAGTGTCACCACTGGGAAGCTGGGGGAGGAATGATAAACCTTATGTATTTACCAAGCTCTGTATAAGTACTTTCTCAGACTTCCACGCTGACACTCACAGGTCAGCTTCAGGTCAAGAATATTTCCATGTCAGAACACTTGAAATGTTATTAATGACACACCTACCGTCTGCCTCTAGCATTCACATTTTAACTCTGTTCCACAACTCTTGAACTCCTCCTTCTCCACCTGATGAATACTTACAGTAAAAATCAAAGTTTTCCAAGATAAAAACTAATGCAAACACGAGGCTCATCCCTGCAAGCTAACATTTCCTGCAAGCTGTGAATGCTCTGCTCTCAACCTTTGGGCAAGAGGTTTTAATACTGCAAGAACCAAGGAACGGTGAAACATGAGTCTGTCAGACACAGTCTTGTGTCCTGAAAACCCATGAGAAGTTAGATTAATAAGCTATGGGAAGATTTATCAAAATAATTCTGGAAGTGTGTTGCAAGGGAAACAGATTGCAAATACAGCCCAAGAAAAATGTCTGGCAAAGAAGCAAGCCAAAGACACCTCTGTATTTTTTACATATGCTAGCTTATACTTAACAGACATGCCTGAAATTCCATGGAGAACAGCTCCTACCACACAGTGCAGGCTTGTTTTATCTAAGTAAGTGTGTGTATGGAAAACAAACAGATTTCTGGGGAGCCAGTCAGGAGGCTTGAGAGGGACACACAAGGTTCCAGTGCCAGTGCAAACTTGATTCAGAGCTCACAAAAGGCTCCTCAGATTTACCCTGTCTCTTGGTCAACAAAAGCACTGTGGAAACTGGGGGAAAAAAAAACCAAAAAACTAGAAAAAGCAAGTAGTAATTCCGCCTCCTGCGAGGGAGGAAGTGGGCCCGAATCACACTTGATATAAGCACCAGTTTTTCAGAGACCAGGCTGAATCCATTTCAGAGGCATTTTAAGAAATTTGCACTGGAAAATCCTTCTGAATGTATTTAGAGGTTTTGATGCTTCTTCCTCCCTTAAAAACCCCAAACCCACAAAAAACCAACCAACCAAACCCCAAGAAAACAAACAAACAAAACAAACAAAAAAAAAAAACAAACTGAGAAGAAAAACACATGGTCTGGAGCTATAGATGCCTAAACCTCCCTCCATCCTCCCATGGTAACTCCTATATAATGCTGTCCAGAATTTCTTCACATAAACTTTAAAGAAGTTAATAATGGAGATGCTGTTATCAGCCAAAGGAGGACCTACTAAATAACTGAAAAGCAATTGAGCTTGCTGTCATGTAACTTCTAAGAGCACTAAGGTGATAACAAGGACCAAGTCACTTGGACTTTCCCAAGCAGGTTGAAGGAATTTGGCTGGACTTTCTCCTCATGCAAGCCCAAGATATTGGCTTATCCATCTGTAGAAATTATCAGTTGAGCCCAGAGCTCAGTCTGGTACATCAGTATTTTACTAATAGTTCTGTGGCTATAAATGATGGTTTAAGTAGCTTGTTAAACTAACTTGCTCTGTTGTCCAGAACAACTGTGGAAGTAAGGCACAAGTCCCCTGTGGTCTGAGGAAATCTGCTGACAGGACAGAACATGTAGTATCTAAGGGATAGTTTGTAAATGCTTTCTCCAAATGCCAGGAATTTTGTAACTTGTATCTCAGTTCTCAGTTGTTTGTCATACAAATCATGTGTTATATTTTGTCCACTATCAAAACACACAATAGCTGAAAAAATATCTACAGGAAACCAGAAAAAGGCATGTATGAGAATGATGACAAAACTCCATGAACAAGGGAAACGCAGATGGCTTTTTGCAAGTGTTTTCTGGTGTAACAATAGAGAAATAGAAGACAAGAAGCACTGAGTGCTGACCTTGTCCCTACTACAAGCCCATGGTGTCAGTGATTACATTTTGTCTTAACCTAACAGTGATCCAATATCTTGCTAGAAAGAAGGAAAGCAAAATAAAGTAAGAGAAAGAAAGAGCAGAGAAAATAATCTGGGTGGAGGTATTTCTGCATCAAATTACAGGGAGGGAGTATGTATCCCCTCTGTAAGCAGTGCTCTATACACAGAAATAACCCAAAGCACCTTTCAAAGTATTCTCTCGGAGTTAACACCAGTGCTCATCACACAAGGTGAGACTACCATTTTTTAAAAGGAATTCAATGTAGCATAGTATCAGGAAGATAAACCAAAAGCCATGCCAAAAACAAAAGGGCTGTCAACACCCATTCTTGCTAGTGTTTCCCAAAATTTCCCAGTGTTTCTGCCTTGAGGTTTAATTTTAAGGCAGAGCTCCAATTCTTGGTCATGCAAGACATTAAATACATCATTTCCTGTGCTGCATATGTGTCGTTTGTTAGAAAACACACAAGCTCCATAAACTCAAGGCCATCCCTGTTGCCATTAGGATGAAACACTTAGCTTAGTGCAAGACTGCATAGCTGTTATATACCCCAAAAAAAAGCCCATTACAGAGGAGTCTGGTGGGGAAGAAAATGTGGGGATGCTCACCACCACTTCAGGCCAGTTACTAAGTCAGAAAAAGGTCAAGCACTCTGGCAGCTACCCAGTACAAAGCAGTTTAACACAGCCAGTTTTTTGGAGCAGAGACAGTGAAATGAGAGGGATAAAGGGAAATACTTCTGGAGGAACCTTACTGCAGAAGAGAATCAACACCTTGCTTTTTTTATAGTCTTCCAGGGTTTGTCCCCAGAGATAATGCAAAGAAGCCTAAGCTACCTTGGTAAAATAGATTCATTACCTTTTCATTAAAGTTATAAAATATATAAAAGAGCCAAAAAATTCCAAAGCAGTTTATTTACTTGGCTTTCTTGGTTGAGCCAAACAGAACTAGTTCTATTTGAACTAGTTAGTCTACTGCATTCTGTTGTATACTTTTCTCTTTAGTTATGGGATGTAAAATTTCAGCTCTCCTTTCTTATCAACTATTTTATTGTGGAATTAAGTGAGCTAACATTTAAAACAACTTTTCAGCATTACATTTGTTTACATATCACAGTATGTCACTAGATAGATTGTAATGCAGAGACATTTTAATACCTAGTTTCACACTCAATGGGTATATTTCTCTCAAATCTATTATTTTTTTTTCTGACATAATTGATTCATTTTGCTTGATCTCTGCTGAAATTCAATAACAATATGTAGTTACTGACACTACATTTATCTTCTTTTATCTCCTTTTCCTACAGGTTTCTCAAGCCATATAGCAAAGGCTGTGGTCCTTTATTCAACAGGACAAGACAGCACAAAGCTTCATTTCTTTGGCTCCATCTACTGGTAACCTCTCCTTCCTTACCAGTGCAGCAGCTCAGGACTGCTGATATGGATGGTAATATGGAAACCAGAAATCATTACCCTAATTTGTTGTATGCGGTCTTCAGGACAATACCAGTTATTCCTGGAAAAATCCTTTTTACAATGCAGTTTTATGCAGAGTGTTCTCAGACTAAGTGTACCACTGAATCATGTGTCCTAAATATTAAGTCATATCCTGTTTGGGATGTCCTTAACAGCCTGGAAATCATCTGCTTCCTTTATCACCTTTTGCCACAGCCTTGTGGCAGTAACCTGAATAACCAGGATATCCTACCTATTGCAGGATAAGAGAAACTTATAACAACTTAAGAGAAAATTCACTTTTCTCAAGTTTAAAGATTACCTTTAAAACCCCCTAAAAATCCATGGATGTTTATTTCAAGCCATTCAACCTCAATCTTACTATATCAAATACTGATACAGTCTTTTGGGCAGGTTTATATGATCTCTGTACTCCCAGTGTACCTTCTGGCTCCCTGGCACATCTCTCTCCAGCTCTGTCAGTTGGAAGAGAAAAAACAGATTAAGCCCCTCCATAACTGGACTTCAGGTGTGGAAGAATGAAACCAGTTCTCCATTGTTTCCTGCCTTTTCCAACACTCGGCCCCATGTACCTGTAAGGGACAGCAACTCAATGGAGACGCTCTGGGAATCCCAATACCGAATGCATCTCCAAAAATAAATCTTCAACACAGTGAGCAAAGAGTGGACAAACAGAAAACCAGTTACAGATTTGGGAAGGAGAAAGTTTCCATTAATGTAATAATCTACCTTCACTTGCCAAAAACAATGCACATTAGTGAATGAAGGAAAAAAAAACAAGAGAATTTGTTTTCACTCTACTAAAGTAACACCAAACAAACACCACAGTTAAATAATAAAGTCTTGCTGATGGCATGGCTTGGGCTTCACCTGTACTGCACAGACAGGTATCAGAATTCAACAAGAAGTTTTCTCTTTCAATGTGTACATAAAAGTTTTCCTAGTAAGATCATTCAGTGGCAAAAATGAAATTGGTATTTTAAGTTGAATTATATCACCACAATTCTGAGAATGTTCCTTTTTTAACTTTTTCAAGTGGATATGCTACAAGTGAGAAATTTTGCTACAAATAAATTTGGTTTGTGTCTTATAAACTACTATTTCCCCTTCCTGAGGTTAGGGCTACTTTAACCTTCTCTAGAGACTGAGGTCACCTTGGAAGCCATGAAACAGAAGAAAAAGAACTAATAATTGTTACTCAACACAAATTTCTACATCAGGTGGATCTCAGCTCTACTTATCTCTAGAAGGGTCTAACTCTTGTGAAAATATAAGTAGGTACAAGAAAACTCACAGATTATTTCTTCCTTAGCACAGTTTAATACACACTACCCTGTAAAATAACCAAGCAGACTCCTGAAGTCATAAAAGCAGCTTTCTGCTGAAACAAGCATTAATATCGCTGCGGTCAGGAAAGGAGAACAAACTGTCCTGTGCACTGAACAGAATCGGTGCTGGAACAAAGGGCCTAGACAGCAAATAATTTTTAAAACAGTCATTTGCTGGCCTGAATGTCAGTTATTTGATTTTATACATTCAGACTGAGCTTCAAAAAAAATAAGCTAACGCGACGCTTAGTTGCTCAAGGAACTGTGACAAATAATTCACCCACAGAGAAGTTTCAAGCCAGGATCTCTTGTTTCTTCTTCAGCTGCCTCTGTAGAGCAACACTGCCTCCCCTCAGAGGCTCAGGACACAGCACAAGCACCATCATGCATATGAGAGGACACTTGAAGCCAGGGAGGAGAGGAGACCTCTGCTTTAGTATGGTGGCCTTGCACAAACACCATCAGCAGGTCCAGGATGCTCACATTAGTCCAGGTGTGCAAAGAGCTGAGACCAGCAGGGTTTGTGGAGCTGGTGACCTCATGTCAAAGAGCAGGACAGGCACAAGCATGCAGACAACAGAAATGTGCTTTGAAGGAGCAGCCAGTTCCCTGCTAGTCCTAAGTGCCAACCACACACTACACCTGGACAATACCTCTTGCTCTTTGGCAACTCCAGAGCACTTGTGGACTTCCTGGAGGGCGCAGTGGCCGGCAGAGGAGGCTTTGTGACAGGCGTGATGAGCAGGGCATCCAGCAGAGAGCAGTAGGCATTAGGCTCGTAGAGTCTAGCGAGTGTGTAAAAAGACCCCATAAACAAATGAGGTGACCACACAAAGTTCAGCATGGCTGGGACCACTGACAACCCAAAATCCCTTATGAAAAGTCTATCTGGAGAAATTGAACACAGGAAAACTGACGCAGGAATTATGTCTGAACAAGCAGCCCACAAAGTGGAGGCTGCACAATTCAGGGGAGGCACAAGACAACCCACTAAGGTGCGAGAAGCATATTTTTGATGTGTTTCTACCATTAATAAAGTAAAATAAAAAGTAACAAGAAAACTTTTTCATCCTTTTTAGTTTTCTGATTTTGTGTATGCTTTCTAATCTACATAATTTCTTCACACCTTAGAACATCTATGTAATTTAAAAATACAAAAATATGGGTATTGTCGCCTATTAAAAAGTACTTTACTGATATGAATGGATAACTGAAAAACTTATCAAAATGTTTGCTCTAAGCAAGCCTTTATAAAAAGCAAAGCAGTAAAGATTTAGATGGAACACAGCAAGCTATTGTTTTCAAGCATCAAAAAGTTCCTCAAAGTTACAGATTATTCTTTGTCACTCACGTAACACAAGTTAATTTACTAACTGAATTGTAAAACAGGCATCATGAGGAACAGAATGGTAGAATTACTCACCAAGGCTCAGAGCAGCTAAGCTAAAAATAGGGCATGGGAGCTGTGGACACATTCTAATGATTTGCCCACTATTGTGACAGAACCAATTGATTCCACAACCCTGCCAGGGACCAATTATTCTTGTATGAACTGGAACCTCCTTAAACCAACCTATAAAACATTCCTTTTGAAGCTGATGTCTACCTGGCCCGGACAGCAATAGCAGCAGACACTGCAGCAGCAGCCATGCTCTTAATTTTTGATCTCTGCTCGAAAGAAGAAAGAGCTGGAGGAGGAGAGGGTCCAAGGATCGGCAGATTTCCCAAAGGATCTTCCAGCATTACTTTTTCAGTGCAGAAGCTTTGAGCCAATGCAGGAGAAAACAGAGAAAGTAGGAAAAATTGACAGAGATACAGTACAACACCAGACCACATTAACCACTGGAGAGTTGTGGAAGCTTCCAGCTCACAGACACATCAGGCAATGTGTGAGAGACTTGAATACTAATACAGAGAACAGCAATTTTGTTTTCACCCACAAATAAAACTATTCCCTCATCAAGTGAGCATTTAGCATCTGTCAGTCTTTACATTCCTCATCATAGACTCTGCCTTGCATGCCTGGGTCATTCCCACAGAACCAGGGCCCAGAACTCTCCACATGGATCCATGTAAGTCTCCATGCTGTGGATAGAATTAGCCCTGAAGATCATTTATCTTATCCTCTTTTTCATAATAAACAGTAAAGTTAGAAAACTGGAATATTTAGTGATAGAACTTCTGCAGATCCACTTTTACCAACCCTTACCAAATTCAGCGTGTAAACCCCTTTTAATTTTCTCAACTTATTTTACAGGTGGAAATGAATTTGAACAGACAAAAAAAAAAAGTGCAAAAACCAGACTGACTCCAAAATAACTCCTACAATTTCTAACTCCTACAATTTCTAACCTCTAATTTGTGTACTTATTTTAAAATTTCAAGATTGTCCACCAAATTGCTGTGTATTTTTAAAAATAACTACAAAGATGGACAAAACACTCTAAATACCTACAGAACTATATACCATTTCCCAGATTTAAATGCAAAAACACTGCATCTTGCTTACCCCAACAGTCTGTTGTAGATGTATCCTAAAAGATTTACCTTTTATGACTTACAGATGATTTAGACTGAAAGCTTGAGATTTTATTGAAAGAATTTGTTTCACAAGTAGGCAGAGATGCTTCATTCCTGCCCAAAAGCAGCAAGAGGAGTCATTAACCAAACACTTATTACACCTCTGGCAATACTACTAAAGCTCAGGAGTTCATTTAATTTTTTTTTCCTAAAGCCACCCTTACCCATAAACAAACAAAACAGGTATGGTTTTTTCAGGTATCCTGTAGAATTATTTACTGAGGGAAGCACTTTCGCTCCCTGTTGATAAAGACTTATATTCTGGATGTCCCATCACTACACAAGTTGAAGTTTGTATTCTCCTCCAAAAACTTCAGGCTACTGGACAATTTAAAAACACACATTTTGTTGCAAGGGTGATTATATTCTCATGTCACCAACTTCTGGCAAAAAAACCCAGCTGAATCTCCTACCCATGACTGCTTCTCCTCCTCCATCAAAAGGCGGGTTTAATTTTTAAATTATTTTTAGAACTTTTGCCTAAAAGCTTCAATTTTTAATTACTATATAAATTGCCAAAGCACTATAAGGGTCAAGAAACCTTTAAGCTGCTCCATCATAATAGCATCATAATCAAAAAAAGAATCAGGTGAAACTGTATGGCTTTAAATCAAAAGAGGAGAGAGATTAGGTATTAGGAAGGAATT
The DNA here is from genome assembly GCA_003676055.1 of Chloebia gouldiae. Taxonomy (NCBI): domain Eukaryota; kingdom Metazoa; phylum Chordata; class Aves; order Passeriformes; family Passeridae; genus Chloebia; species Chloebia gouldiae. The sequence goes on from QUSF01000025.1 coordinate 1,821,366, forward strand.
CTTCACTGTGAGGATGGTGAGGAACTGGAAAACGCTGCCCGAGAAGCTGTAGACAACCCAACCCTGGAAATGTTCACCTCCAGGTTGGATGGGACCCTGAGCAATCTGGTCAGAGGTGTCCCTGCCTATGGCAGGAGCATTTGAATTAAATGATCCTTAAGGTCCCTTCCAAACCAAACCACTCTGTAACTCAATGTGTGCAAAATTACAGTTTTTGACTGCACCTTTCTAACACAGCTGGCTCCGATGTACCTGGCAAGGGCAGGAGGCAGCCCCAGGGCTGTTCCCACATGCAGGGCTGGAGAAGGCAGCCCCCCAGCTGGGTCAGCAGGCAGGGGGAACTCAGTGGTCTGCGTGGCCACAGCACACATCCTGGGGACAGGAGATGCTTCATCCACTGGCAAAGAGCTTGCTGCTTCTGGAGCAGGCACGGTTATCTTCCTAGTTGATGTTCATTTCATAATTATAATGAGACAATATATAGAGAAGAAATTTTTCACTTGATTAAAAATACAAAATAGCAATTAATAACTCTTTCTAGCTGGTATTCTTGCATCTTTTGTAAGAAAAGTGAATAACAGACGAGGGCTCTTTTACCTCCTTCTGTAGGAACCAAATACTCATGCCCTGGGAATCCTACCATGCTGAAAACAATTTTTGGAGGCATTTTCACAGCTGAAGCTTGAGTCCTTGTCTAACTACAAAACCAAACTATTTGGGTAGTTACTTAAAAGACAATAAACTTGAACAAGAGCACAATCAGTATACAAGAAACTACCTAGTGTCAGATGACACTTCAGACACTGAGGCTATTTGGCTGCTGGCCTGAACAATTGAAGGGAAGATAAGGTGCACATTTGCTTATGACTTCCAAAAGGTTCTCAAACAAAAGTTCTATATAATAAAAGAAATTAGGACAAGTAGCATTCACCACAAGAGAGCAGTATTTCTCCCCCATATTTTACTTCCTCTTGCTTGGCATCACACCAAAACCACCATAAATACTGTTTTTGGTTTTAGTACACTCAGTCTGAGACCTCCTCTTCTCCTAGACTATAGTTTCTGCAGAGAATGTTCCTGGCTAGCCACATATGAGAAAGTACAACAAAAATCAGGACTAATACCTATTATTACTTATTACTAAGTCTTTGTATTTATATCAGGAATAATTCCATTAAAAGAAAATATAAAAGTAGGTCTGCATGACTTCAAAAAGCATGTCTATAAAATACAATCTAAAGACCTGCTGGCATAGCATCTGTTTTATATTAGTTATACAATTTCTCTGGAAGTGCCAGATTCTGTGGTTTACATGGTCTAAAGCTGCCAGGATTACTTCTTGAGATAACTTTTTGCAATTTTCTGGAAAGGCTGTAATTGCTCTTAAATATTTTACTGTTAAACTTACAGGAGGACATTGCATATATGAAATAGAGTAATAATACCCTATAACATACAGCAGTTGGTTATACAGACATACAACTATTTAAGACTTTCAATAAAGAGCTAAAACTACAATAAAAAAAGCATTACGAAGTCTACCTTATAAGAATCTAGAAATCAAATCCAGATTATCAATACTTTTCACAGCAAGCTTTCTCCATCTGGGTGGTTAAGTAGCAGGTGGTACAATTTACAGAGCTTCAGCCAAAAAAAGATGGAGCTCATTTGGAAAATAAGGACCTATGCCAGTCCTTGACAACAAATGCAAGGCTTCAGCAGCAAGAATGAGTCTACTCACCTTTGGATGGCCCAATTCTGCTTTATTAAAAGCCTAAATACCACTCGTTAATTGCTCCATGCAGATTTCCAATAAGTGCCATTTTACTAGAAAATGGGTTTGAAGATCAGATTTGCTGTATTTCCCACTCAAAAGTACATTATAAAAGCAGCAGCATCTGCTCAGTAACAAAATATAAACATCAGCTACAGCTGCTATACTGATGACCACTCAGTTCAGGGGAGAATCCAGACTACACAGCTGCATCAAATAATTTGTTCTCCTTCCCCCACCCAATACTTAACCTTCCCTCTACTGCTCTGCAGAAGCTGCTCCAATTCCTGCCCTTCTTGAGCAGAAAATTCTTACCACCTACTTCGGTATTTTTGGCTCTCATCCTGAACCACCATGAATGTAGCTGCTTTTCAGATCTTGCATTTTAAAGCTGCTCTCTTCTTATGTTAATGTTGGAAAATAACAAAATTCAGAGCCATAGGTCCTGAGAGAGATTAGATTTACATTTCCTTTGCCTGGAGTCAGATGCAGAGCTAGTATTTAAAGACTCCTTGGTACTCTGAACACAGTAGCTGCAGTGGTCCTTAAAGGTCATCTGCTTCCAAACCTCCTGCTGTGGGCAGGGACAGCTTTCACTAGAATTTGGTCAGGCTCCATCCAACCTGGCCATGAACACATCCATGGATGGGGCAGGTAGGTGCAGTCATACTGAAGTTCCACTTCAGGCACACATGAAAATCAATTACTCAAGTAGTACTTTTTTCATTGCCTTTTTCATCCCAGGTTTTTTGCTTAAAAAAATAAAATCACCAGGAGTATTGTCATACATCTTCTGTGTGTATTTTTCATCTTTGTTGATCTAAGAGAATTTGCTGCTGAAAACATCATAACCATGTCTTCTTCACTGTATTGGCTCAAACCAAATGTCACCATGAAGGTACCCACCTGCCCATCAGTCTCCATCCCATCATGCCTAAGCTCATGTTAGCTCATGAACATACCTGCTTCTCCCAAACAATAAAAATGTCCTCAAAAGACACCAAAACAGACTTTTATTTTGATGTCAGATTTCTCCTGGTCTCTCAGCTAGTTGAGAATACTGCTTTAAAGGTTTAAAACTGGTCAATTGCAAATCTTAGTATTAGTTTTCCAACTGCAGAAAGCCCATACAGGTGTAAGGCAATAGTGTATTCTTGTATGCTTTATTCAAGCATGAATGTCTGTCTAGGGCCTGGCAGAATCAGGCACTGTTCTTTTAATTCTCATTTGTACAGGAACACCTTTGTTTCATGTTATGACTTTGCGCTTGCTAGGTGGAACTTCAGAACTCCTGCACAATGTAAAATAAATAATGAGAAAATGTTACCTTCAGTAACAGTAACAACCAATCACCCTCCAAAACACTGTCGCTGTCTTCTGTCTAAAATTACTGTTGCTGTCTAGTACTCATAGATGACCTCCAAATCACCAGCAATTTGCCAAGGTAAGTGCCAGTAAAACTGTCCAGGGCCAGTGACAGGAAAATGGCCAGATAATCTTCTAGTTTTCTGTGATTGCATCACAGCAGAACACTATTCCACAAATTAAATAACACACATTTTAGAAAATTACTTTTATATTTCTAAACCCACATTCATTTTTGACTTGTTGAAACCACTGAAAAGTTAATCCAAGTCATATGGTGGACAGCATACACACACTGTGTATTGCATCTTGTTTTAATTAGTATCCACAAGACTGTTCATTAATTTCCTCATTTATATCTAGTTTTTCTTCTTCCCCGCCTACAATTTCCAGGAAAATCCCTAGTCAGAGCAGCTTAATGAAGTTTATTTTAAGTGAATGACAAACAACCCTCTCTCCTCCAAGACAGACAAATCCAGGCTAGAAGAGGATAGATTGTTAACTGAACCAAAACCCCTGTGAATGATTTACCTTGCAGGAGCTAGCGCAACAATATGTTCAGAAAGTCTGAGAGAGGGGACAGTGCCAGGGCAGGAATCTTCTATCGGCAAAAAAGCAGCTGCAGGTTCTGGTCTAGCATTGTTTTCACTCCATTCACAATTAAAAAAAAAAAAACCCCAAGTGAACACACACAGAGAAAGAGATTTTTAATCTACATTAAAACAGTATGCAGAACAGGAAACAGTGTGCATGAAAGTGTTAGTAAACTGAGAAGAAAAAAAGAACCCAAACACCAAAAAACCTCCAAAAAGACTGTGAAACTGATAGTAAAATACAATTAAGAGGTTAAAATAATGCAAAACACACTTAAGAAGTATCACACTTTCAGTGAAGGCTGAGAGTGTCCTGATGCTTTAAAACTCAGAAAGCCAAGTAGTATTGGACATTTACAAAGATGGAACACATTAATTTGGGATTATATTATGTGATAGAAAACAACTTTAGAAAATACTGAAAGTGACACAAGTGCTAGTGGAATTCATGCCAAATATATGCTTTTAATATATACTTTATATATGCTTTTTTGCTACAACTTTTTGGTGGGGTTAGTTTTGTGGACATTACACTATATATTTCAGTATTTTTCATATCCTTTCTGTGATTCAGTTGTTATAGGAAAAAAAAAATCTAGAAAATGTTGTCTTAAAGTGCTCTACTTGAAGAAAAGCACCTACCAGACTGTAATACACAAAAAAAGTAAACTACAAGGTAGAGAGCAATAACAACAATAAGTTTTGAGCAGACTAAATTAGCCACAGGGGCAGACATTTCTGCCTTTTTTTTTCCCTTATGCTAGTATGCAGAATTAATTGTCTTATTAGAGTAGGGAACCTTAAATGCTGAAAATTATTGAACAGATTTAAGAATGACCAGGGAGCAGACCTCAAAAGTGGTAAAGGTGTGGATGGAAATTCTGGTGCAGGTGGCATCTCCAAAGTCGAGGTAGCTATGGATTTTTTATTCAAATTAATACAGGTATCCTGAGTTCCTGCTCCATCAGGTAGATCTGCAGGTATGCTTCACATATTTTTATGACATGAGGGAGAAAAAAGTAAATACATGATTTTATGACAGATTGTTTCAAGACTGACCAAGAGTAGCACAAATATTTTCCAATCGCTCTGGATTAACTAAACTACAAATCTGGAAAATCCTTATCCAGGACAATTAATTGACTCTACAATTTAAGGCTAAAACTAAATCCAAAGCTGGTTGCTGGAAAGGAGATGGTTAATAGTGAACATTTAAAAAAAAATCACCGTGGAATTAGGGTACTGCAGAAAGAGAAATAATCTAAAACACAAACTTTATACAAAGGCTAGACATTGCCTTCCTAAGTTTTAAGTAACTGGTTTAAAAGCTGCAATCTACACATTTCAGAGAGGGCTTTCTATTTCTATATCCTGTCTTTCCAGCTGCTGAAAAATCCCTAGTGGGTTACATTTTAAAAATAAACAACAGTAAAAACCACACAGAACATCTGTCTTGGACAATGCCTGTCTGAAAAGCTGAATATTATTAAATTGGGATATTTTACTGAAGATTGCTGATGAAACAGAAATCTCTATTTTATTGTCACATTGATATTTCCAGGAGATCTCTAAAACTTAAGCTTATTCATTTACATAAGAAACCACTCACAATATGTTTTCAAAGATCAGATGTATGCTGGGAATCAGACATGAGATAGGGCATGTTTGTCAGATACAAGTGAGTAAGTGGTCCATTTTTCTGAACAGTAACAAAAAGTCCAAAATTTAATGCCAGTAAGTTCTGTGCAATGGGGATATTGGGTGAAGAGATGATCTCTTTCAAGCAGTAAATGAAATTAATTTCACACATTCATAAAACACTTTTGGAACGAGTGGTGTTTTTGCAATGACTTTATAGAAAACAAATAATTTGGCTGTCTCTCTCAAACTACTTTCATATCCTTGAAAGATAGACTCTGACTATGTTTACTCAGAACAGACGCTTTTATTATTTTGATTATTTATAGAGTGTTTATTCTTCTTTTTCTCACTACAGCAACTCACCCTTCTAACGGATAAGAGCTGGTAAGATAGATAAACATAATGGTAAGTTTAATAACAACACAAAAATATTCTCATTACCTAGGGACATCTCCAGAACATAAAAAATACCTGAAGGTCAAACCATTTTGCCCTTAAAAAGAAACCTTTAGAGAGAATCTAAGTGATAACCTTCCTAACCTTTCCCAGTTTTTATTGCATTGATGGTCTCTGAAATGCTCACATTTCATTCTGTTCATAAAGAAATTACATAATCTCAGCAGAATAATTTAAATACACTACTTCACATTCCCACTTTAATATGCAGTACTCTATCAAATTATTATATTGTGGTGTATGTGCACTCAGTAACACACTTGGGTTTAGTAACACAGTACTCACTGCCAAGTTACGTACTAGGGGGGCATGGAAATTAAACTGATTGGCACTTCTCGTCAAAACACTCTTCAGTGAAATTATTGAAGTGAATGTTTTCCCCTACTGTCTCTAAGGAGTTAACCCAAAAAGTGTGCAAGAGGTGATATCCCTTGGGCTATCATTACCAGGGCAAATCTGTGCAGTGTTAGGCATCCACATTGGTGACTGTTAGTGTTAGATAACTTATCTATTACCTGAAGTCTCCATTTTCTGTTTGTCTTTTCCTAAAGATAAAATGACAAATAGCATAAGCTACTGCTGTACTGTATAGCAGCATAAGCCATCTGAAAAGGAAACTCAAACTTAAAATTGGTCCAAAGGTCCTCTCAAATTCCAACAGAGTGCAAAGAAAAAAAAAACAAAACCCGCCAAGTCTTCTGCAGAAGCATCTGTTCACAGGAATGATTTCATCAGAGGAGTGTGTAGGTCAGCTGCAGAAACCCAAACCAATTGCAATGGTTCTCACTGAGCAGTTGTGAGAAACTGGGCTTTTACACGTGCTTCACAATCACCTTTGTTTGAGGTCTCAAATGTTACCTGGTTCAACAAGTGCTGCAAAAGCTGAAAGCCAGCCTTACTTCATATAATTCTTACTCCCGTAAGGGTCAATCATTTTACTGATTCCAGCAAATCTTGTGTAAATTTCAACAACACAAACACATAGCCCATTTTTAAGATGATCAGGAAGTAAAATACTGGGATAGTTTTAAACAATTCAGACTGTTTCTGCTATGCAGCTGGGATTCAATTGTTCCTCTTCCTATCAGCTGTGAAGGTGCAATGAAATGCCAGCCCCATGCATGAGAAGAATATTCAAGGAGTCTGAGAGACTCAAAAGAAAAACAGACAGAGCTAAGATAAAAGCAACTTTTATTAAAATACTCTCCAAACTTCAAAATGCATAAATTAATGGATGTGTAGCTACTATAATACATTATTTTACAGGAGAACCACAGGGCTGTGAAGCTTTCATAAACACAAGAAAGCCTATAAGCTTCACTCTGTAAATAAATAAATACTACTGTCTAGCCTTGCCCCTGCTAGGAGATGTGTTGAAGCTCTTGCACAGCAACACTCTGCTCAAGTATTGTTTTTTAAGTTTTCCAAAACATGAACATATTACTAGTCTAAGCCGCAGAATCTTTATATTGAGCTTTCACTTCAATTCAAAACATTGGGACATATTTTTTTATTATTTTTTCTTTTCTTTGCTTAAAGCAGTCTGTCTTTTTGCTGTACTTCGTAAAACATTTACAACCACTCTAAAATTGACCTGCTGAAAATCTAGTGAAATCCAAGGCAGTTTTCCTGGTAGGTATGATAATTTGAAATAAGTGCATACAATCTCCTCTTCATCTTCTTCCCCCAGACCCAGGATCAAGGTAACACAATTTCTTATTCATTTGTTCAAAATGTCCTGCTTTCTAACAGCCTACAGTAACTCAAACTCAGCAATGCAAATGACTTCTTTCAGGCAGAAAAAAGAACTGAAACAGCCATCTCCTCCCCCACACTGGGAGATTCAGCCACCCAAGTTGTTAAGTTTATGTATTTTTTGTCAACTAATGATTAGCACAAAAACATTTCATCCCATTTTTACACATCAGTAGGAAAGTGTTAGAAAAGTATAGAAAAGGCTAGAATTTCTCTCGCAGAAAGGCTACTGAAATACATTTTCTTTTTTCAATTTTTTCTTTTTCTTTTTTTTTTTTTTTTTTGTAAAGCAGATGGAAAAGAAGAAAGGAAGGAAGTGTTTGTATTTTGCTTTTGCAACTTGGGTAAAATCACTGGACATTAAGAACACGTGCTGAGACTTCATGGTGCCAGTCACGTAATTTTGTATATTTGGGGCTAAGGACGTGGATGGGAACCTTTTCCCTGTGGAAAGAAGTGATAGAAGAAAAATAAGAAAGAAAGAAAGGTTGTCTTAAGCAGTTTCACAAGTAAGCATGCAAACTCCATGCACTATTTCTATCGCATTGTCTTCTTCTCTGTCAAAAAGCTGGATCCAGTGTTAGTCAAAGTCAGTAAAGAAAGTCTCACTGACTTCAAGAACCATTAGATTTAGCCACTGGTGTTTATTTTGAACACTGCTTATCCCAAAGCAAGGAGACAGCTGACCCTCACTTGCAGCCAGAACAGCAGTACTTCCCACCTATGTCTTGCAATCAGATCCACACTCACAAATCAAAAATGCCTGATGAGACTTGCAAGAGGAAAACACAAGTTGACTTCGTACAGGCAACCAAACCAGTTCAAGCTGATAGAAAAATCTCTACACAAACTCCTGCACACAACTTTACACAAACATTACTACTGCACTGCACCAACAGCTTTTAAATGTCTATGGAGAAAAAGATCTTGATTTTGACATGCTGAAGTAAAAGGCAAAAAGGGAAGGAACATTTTAAAAACACCCAGATGTCACACAAGTGCATCAAACTGTTAAGAATTAAACAAGTCAAGAATTATAACATGCAAAATATTAAAGTAATAAAAATGTAAAACATCAACTTACTTAGTCTTCTTCCCAGCTTCATTTTCTGGTTCTTTCACTGAAGGAAAACAGAAAATTTTTATTTTCTAGGGCATTAAAGACACTGTACCACAACACTGACATTCTCTGCTGTGCCAATGCACTCACTACAACAGAAAATTACAACAAAGCTCATCAGGATTCTATGATTCTAAATCTGCCCCAATGGACATGAGTTATGTCCATAAACTTCAAGAGCCCCTTTGCTAGTAGGACTGCTGAAAAGTGGCTCTGCTGGTCTCTGCCCTTCCCCTTGGCCCACTCTCCATGCTGGCATGGAGAAAGGTGATTTGAGAAGGTGAAGATGAATGGAAGTTAAGAGGTATTTCTTTTGGATGAATATCCAGTGGATTTATATCAGGTGATAATCCAAGCGTCAGTTTGCAGCCAGGATATTTCACACCAAGGTTCTAGAGACCTGCACAAGGATAATGCAAAATTCCCAGTTCTGAATCTAGTTGCAGTAATTTTCTTAAAGCATTTGTCAACATGATTAATTCATCTTTACTGGAAACATTTTACTTGATGTTCAAGTTCCATTCTCCACCCTTAAAAGGACTGATGAAGGGAATTGAACACAGGACCACAAAACAATCAGGTCCAAAGTCAGAATATTTATTACACACATACAATAACCCTTATTTTGGGAAATGTTACCTCTGGCTTCTAGAAATTGCTGATTTAATTAAATCTCCCCCTGGAGAGGAGGTCAAATTTCTTCAATGCCTTCTTTATTGCAGCTCTAGCTGAGAGGAGCTGAAGAAGGCTCAAAGCCCCTGATAGCACTTCTGGTGTCCTTCACAAAAATTACAAATTTCAGCCACTGACTTATGGCTGACAGCATAACACAAAATTGAAATTTTAGCATAAAGTTATATGACTGGGAATGATCTTCACCACATCACCTGTTCCACTCCACCAATATAAGTAAACACATATATAGCATAAGCAGAGGGTAGAAACATAATCCAGGAATAAACAGTGAACTATGGATTTATGTTCCTCATTGGTTACATCATTGTATATTGCATACTTTTGTATGGCTGACAAAGACTTTCAACATGCCAGAAAACACCTAATTTTTCTGAAGCATTAAATTTGATCAGGAATGTCGCCATTTTGGTGATAAGGGGGGAAAAGAAAAAAAAACAAATGTGTACCTTTCAATATCTTTGAGAGTAGAAATGGAGATTTTAGGATTTATCTAGAACATTTTAACTCAGCTCAATCAGGAATTACATCCAGCAATGTTTATATCCTGAACTACTTAGTAACAGCAGGGTTTTACAGTAATATTTCCCTTTATCTTCCCTGGCCCCCAGCTTTAAAAAACACAATCTGTGTTTTTAAATTTGAGGAACTGCCCATTATTCCACCTGCACCGAGGCACTCACTGTGATCCGTGCCAGTGATTTGGGCGAGGATGCGGAAGGAGCGGGACTGGGTGGTGCCTGTGCGGGGGTGCCAGTCCTCGGTGTCCTCAATCAGCCGCTTCTTGCTGGCGTCGCTGTGGGTGGGCGTGTGGTAGAACTCCGTGTAGGTGTCCACGATGTGCTTCCGCGGGGGGCTGCGCCAGGGACAGACACAGCGCTGAGCGCGAGGCTTTTCTCAGCATTTAAAGGCAGCAGTTGAGGCCCAGCTCAACACAGTTTTCTGAACCAAACATGCGTTTTGTAATTACTCTAACCCCACTGAAATATTTCTCCTTGGTTCACTGACGGAACATTTGAAACAGCAAAAGACAATCTACAGACATCTACACGTTTAGACTTTTACCGTTTAGGTGGGTTTTTCCTTGGAGGTGACAGAGTAAGACAGCGAGAGAAAGTTTTCCCAGCATAAACAGGAGAAGCAGAAAAAGAAAAGAAGAAATTAAGTCAGAAAGCTGAAATGAAACAGAAAAGTTGCTAATTATTTTACTGAATTGGTTTTGTAAGAAAGGGCACTAAAATACAAATAGCCATATTCTTATTCTACCACTAAAACCCCTGCACAGAACTTACATACTTTTAATTAAACTAACAGTGATTTCCCTATAGGGATGAGAGGGAAATTTGTTTTGGTAAAGCAGGGTAGTCCACCTAGGTCAGATCAGGTGTCCCTTGACAAATTCTCCTTTTAGCTCCCGAAGAGCACAGGAAAGTTGTGTGCACATGCCAGGACCACCCAGTACACACCAAGTGGTTTGCACTTGGCAAAGCCTAGATCAGAACCAGGCCACTTGAAAGCATAGATGGCCACATTCTGAAGCATAATGAGGAGGTACCCTCTTTGAAAGAAAAGGATTTGGGGTGATTGTTCCATCTGGAAACTTTCCCTACAGTAACCTATAGACTATTACCAATCCTTGCACTAGCAAGACTATCAAGAGTACAGGATCTAAAAGCTTTAAGTGATGTAAAGAAGGTGTCAATTTGGGAAATTTGGAAAAAAGGAAACAGAAGACTCAAACTATTTTAAAAATTACTCCTAAATTCTACATTTGTTATTCCAAAACGTAAGACTCACTAAGTGTACATTTATTTTTACACAATTTACAGGAGGAAAACTGTGAAAAAACTAGCTCCCAGGACATAAAATTTCTAGTAAGTATTAAAAATCAAAACCCAACAAAACTTTAGAAGTCATTTTATTTTTGACACTACCTCCTCACTGTATTTTTATGGTTCAAAGTATTTCTGGGGAAGAAAGGTGGAAAATGAGTGAGAAATAATGTTAACTGTTAACAAGAATCAGGCCCATTAAATGGAATGCATTAGTATAAACTTAAGCTTAAAAAATATTTAATATTTGAAAGAGTGTAAATGGTACGGTACAGAATTATATCAAAAGAGTGAATTTATTGACACACAGTATTAGTGAAGAGCATGTATCACATATCAAAGTTGATAACAGAGAAAGAGATACAGAAACAAAGGGCAGTGGCAATTTCAAGATGGAGAACAGAAAAATCGAATAAAGCATCTTAAACAGTTAATAGCAAAAATGAAATGTGAAAGTAGAAACAGTAATTAAAGTTATGGAAATACACGGAAACGTAATGATTTACATGCAGTTTACTGCATTCTAGCAAGTACCCCAGTGAAATACGCAGTCTTTCACATTTACTATATACCAAAGTGGTATAAAGAAAAAATCCTGCTGATTTCTCTTGTCCTACTGGTCTTTTTAAGGCTTAAGAGTCTACTAGTAATGACTCACTGAGGCAACAAGGTGGTGCCAGAGACAAAGGAAAACTGAATGAGACAGGCTCTCTCTTGACTCAGCTTTGAAGCAAGGGGAGAAGAGAGAAGCCAATAAAACCTCAATCATTTACCATTCTAATATGCACAAATCAGAGTATATAGACATTTTCTTTTCCTGTATCAATTCAGAATCCAACCCTTCATTGCACAGTTCTCAAAGCAGTTGCATCTCTGTACTGTATTTCACCATTTACTAGTTGTATTACCCACACCAATGAACCACAGTAGCACCAAGAATTTATCAGTACACACAAACACCACACAAATGTTTTGTAGAATAAATATGAGCTGCAAAATGTAGCACAGTGAAAAGCAAAGTCACTTCATGTCCAATGCAGATAAAATAATGTATTACACTAAGAAAAGCTGAAGCTGTTTTGCAAAATTTCAATGTGTAGCTCTGTAAGAGCTCTAATTTTGCAAAATCAGAATACATGCTGGTTATTCCAATAGTAAAAATAACCATCATTCAAGTCCAGTGCTGTTGATACTAACTTTGTCACTGCTGCTATCTGCAAGGGAAAAAAAAGTATTTGATGTGTTAATTAATTCTTTGCTTCTTAAAATAGTACAGGAGTTTCCAAATCCAAGCTCTGGTAAAGCCCTATATCACATAAGTCAAACTTACAAACATCAAGAGAACCTATAAGAGAAAATTTTAGCCCAGCTGAACTTAAACAGAGTGAAGTCTACAGACATCTTACCTGTTTTAAGCAGCAGGCACATCTCCTTGCAAGAGCTGGCAAAAAGGTCTTGATAAAAGTGCAACTGCACATGGGCTAGTGAAGGCAAATTGCTTGCTTTCTAAGGCAGAACTAAACAAGGGAAATTAAACTTCCTTTCCCATCCTGAAGTCAAATAGTTTATATCCTGAATGCTTTTGAGGGAAGCCAAGAGGAAGGGAGGAAATTTGTGAGTATAACAAGGCGCATGTCTAAAGAACTGCACTTGCTAAGCAGTGCCATCTATGAACTAGGTACAAGTTGTTTTTTTGCATGTTTTGAGAAAATGAATCATACAAGCCACAGAAGCAAAATGGAATTTCAGACTGATCAATTATTCCAAACTGCAATGTTTATGATATTTTACAGATGTCATGGATACCATTTTCAACTGGGAGATTTCCAAGCATCACTGTAGAAACTTAACTTTTCTAGGTAAAATAAAGTTGTGTAGCACCAGACCAATATAACCAGCTTAGTGGATTTGTCTGCTTTCTTCTGTTTTGTTTTTGCTTTAGGACTGCAGGACATTTAGGCAGCCCAAACACAATATTGTAAGAAGGAATGCAAAGTAAAGTAGGTTTTTAAAACTCTGAAATGTTTTCAAACTTTTCTAAACTAGATCTGCAAGGCTGACAGTGAGACGGGGATTTCTTCACCTCTCAGCTGTGATTATTCATGGTCTTTGATGGTATTATTCATCCTCTCAGTAAGGTAGGGCACATAGCAGTGCTCACCCAGTCATCCTATCTTGATTGCAAAGTGCTTACTCTGTGCCTGCAGCACTTCCTTCCCTAAGACTTAATTTTGTTGCTATTGTTCCTCTTTTTCAGTACTAATTGCTGCTTTTGAATACTCCTTACATAGTTATTTGCTAAAGCAGTATTCCTGGAAAGATAAGAGAGAGTTTGCCAAAGTGTATTCAACAACTGCACCAGCAGTGAGCAAGTCCTTGGGATCTCTCAATTTCAACCCACTTTTTGCAGAGTGGATCCATGCCATCATCTGTTTAAGAAATGGCTGGAAGTTGCCATGGTTACAGTGCAATATAAAATGCATACGGGCTGCATTATGACTCCACACATGGAAAATATTCATACTACAACATAAAGGGAGTAAGTACCTAAAGAAGTAGGTTTCTTTACTCCATGAGAAATTCAACTGAAACTGCAATTTATTCAGTATTTTAGTTGGCATGGATGTTTACCTTTCTGTAGGGCTCTTCATATATTTTCTATACTGACTATCAGAGAAGAGAGGCACAAGGCCTATTCTTCCAGTCCCTTTCTTTTGTGGGATGGGAAATAGTAACCACAGCTTTTAGCTTTTAAGCCCAGGTTTCAAATTCTTAAACCTGAAGAGAAACCTACTGTTCCCCTCCTGCCCTCTTTATTATTTAATTCAACTGCTGGTCCCAGAGGCCAAGTGGCATGGAACTGTTCATGCCCAGCCTCCTCCTCTTTCCCCAGCACAGCAGGCACTGGGAACCAGTCCCTGTGGCGCTACAGCTCCCAAACTCTGCCCAGGAATTTCTGGAAGAGTCCAAGGCATCCCCAGGCAAAATCCTGCTGCAGGTCTGTGTTCCCACAACTGCTGCTGGGCTCAATTTAGTTTGCTAATCTATTGTTTACTAGTCTAGATGCTACACTAGATAAAGTCTTTTATGTCTCCTACAGCCCCTTAAATGTTCCCTCTCTGATGCCCACTTCAACATAAACAATTATTTGAATAAGGAAATTACTCACATTTTAAATCTGCATTGTTTGTTTAGGGTGAAGGCAAAATTTAAAGTTGAGGTATTTATATTACATCACTGCAAAAAATCCACTTAACTCCATCAGCTTCCTAGAAAACATCTTAAAGCTTCTCCTGTGTTATGCAAGAATTAATGAGACATGTGTCCCTTTGCCTCTCTTCTGGGGCCTTTTTCCACTGCTTTTGCCAGGGTCATGGTTATTCTTCCACAGCGTCTCATTCCCAGCCATCACAGCACCCACTGACCCTTCTTGACAGACTGCTCTGCATTTTGGAGTGCCTGCTGCTTTCAGTCACTGTATTGGGTGTCAAAATACACAGTGAGATCGGACATTGAAATTAACACCAGGCTTGTTGTAAGGTCCAGAATGTGGTGATAGAACACGTCATGTAAAGCATTCTATGGTCCTTGTTCAATTTAGCCGTGACACTCTATAAACTGATGAGTCGCCATCACCAAAAGTATAGCTGGGGCCCTTCGAAGCATCACTTTTAAAATAATTTTTGAGAGACCGACTTCTGAGGAGCAAACAACTCCTCCAAGCCGTGTTTTCCTCAGCCCTCAAACAAGCCCGGCTTTTTTCCTGTGAGGAAAGACCCTCACAGCAAAAACAAAATCCCACCTACCCATTTTGCTGTTTACTCTCCCCCTGGTTCTCTCTGCCTCCTCGTCGCGGCCCCTCGGCTGCGTCCTGGGCGCCGTCGGCGGCCGAGGCGCTCGGGGCGGCACCGTGCTGCCGTGGGACAGGAACTGCAGGTTTAGGAGCGGCCGGCACAGGCGGCCACGGCTCAGCGTTAGGCTTGGCGTTAGCATGCACGCCGGGCACGGCACACGGGCACGCGGCCGACGCCTGCGCCGGCGTGAAGGCGGAGGACGGCGATGGGATGGAGGTGACCTTGGAGGAGGTTACAGCCCCAAACGGCCTCGGTGTCTTATTGAAAGCCACGCTGGCTGTGGCAGTGACTTTGGGTGCAACAGCAGAGGCAATGGGCACAGGCTTAACTACTTCGGTAGGTTCTGCCTGTATGTGGGATGAAAAACAAAACAGAGACACACAAAACCACGCCAAACGCATGCACATTCCTCAGCAAGGATTTTAGCTGTTCTCGGGGGAGATGATCCAGCCGGCGTGAAGCACGGAAGCAAGCTTTACCAAGAGTGCAGCCATGAAATGTATGGGAAAACAACCTGAGCCGTGCATCTTAGGAGAGGGAATGATCCCAACGTGCACAATCAATATGAAATTCCACAACGCTAGCTCCTCTTGGCATATCCAAAACAGACACTCCACAAATCAAACTCACAAGAAACTGAAAAACCGCTCTGTTGCAAAACCACTGGGTAAGTCATGTGGAAAAAACCAGAGCTTTATAGAAAAATCCACATTCCGTGTTTCAAACCCAATCTGAGATATGCACGTTCCCCATACACAAATAGAATGTGCAAGTGTTCCCACACTGATCTGTTGCTAAGATCTTTAAGAGCAGAACAAGAGCACATGGGTACTCCCCAATGTCTCCACATACCCATGTCAGATAATTCTTAAGAAATCTGATTTTATTGTTTGCTTGGGTTTTTGTTCTGGGAACTACATTTTAACATTGTTGCTCCCAAACTGTGGCCTTTAAAGGTCATGGTCAGCAGAACAGCATTATACTACACATTAATTATGTCCACTGGAGAGACTTTTCAAGTACAGGCTATTTATAAGTATTTTTGAATTTGTAAACAGCATTTTTATCAGCAAGAAATTCTTGAAACTGCTGCATAGAATAAAAAATTAGAAGAACTCAAGAACAAATAACTCTCCAGGGCTTTAAGGAAAGTGAGGGAACTTTTTCTCTGAAATTACAGTATTTGGATAAGCTTCTCTCAAATACCAGGAAAGATTTCAGTATCCATTAAAATAAACAAATCCCCACAAAAAATTTAAAAATCATTGCCGAATTAATTCTACCTGCTTGTTTCTCCCTTAGTTACAGAGGGAAAACACCAGCAATATCTTAAAAAAAAAAAAGGTTCCAAGAGTTGGAGAATAACATTTATTCACCTTTCTTTTTCTTTTTTTTATAATAATTTCCAGGTTTCTCTATTCTTTTTTAGGAGGGGGAAAAAAAGTAATCAAAGATCCAAATGCTGCAACACTCTTAACGCAACACGTGGAAAATAAGTATATACTGAAAGTCTGAATGCCAGTGCTTATCCACAACAGGGTTTGACAGATGGGTAACAGTTAGTGCCACATGCTACATTTCTTGGTTCTGATGATGAACATACCTTTGTCACATGAAAATGATCAGGTTTTTGTATAGAAGACGCTCTGGAAAAGAAAAACAAACATAATTGTAAAAAACGAATTCTTTAATTTTTAAGTATTTCACTGTTTCACTCACCACATCCACCTATACATACATAAAATATTTAATTTTGTTTCCTCTATAGGAAACAAGAAGTTCTCAAGTTAAATCTACAACAGTGTTGTTAATATAACGAAAAGGCAATATTGAACTGAATTAATTTGTCCAGATACAATGTTAGGAAGTCCAGCATTTATATTTATATCTACTATTAGATTTATAAATCATAATTCTGTATCATCACTTCAGAGACTTCAACTCCAATCTGCTTTCTGGTTTTCATTCTTTCACAAGAAACTGTCACATAATTCCACAGCTCTTGCTACTCTATCACTATTTATATTTTAAATAGTGCATTGCTGATATACAGGCCTAAAACAGAACACTTCCTTTTAGAATAACACAAATCCTCCCAAAGAACTTGGCAAGTTAAATAATACAGAAACTTTTTGCACAGTCTTTGGTTTTCAAAAATAAGGTTAATGTCACTGCAATTCTACAGTAATGGCAAAAAAATTTCTCCCAAACAATGGGCACATTGAAACTCCTGCATGGTGGTGGGAAGGAAAGGAAGTATGGTAATGAAAAGGATTAAGTAGATAAAGAATTGACAGATTTTGTTACAGCTAAATTGAAATGGCAATGTGTTACAGGTAAAAAGCATCTCATTCAATCGGGGTTTTTTCAGATTTGCATATATTTATATGCAAAAATGCACACACACACACTAAAATTTAAAAAATATTAAAAACCCAGCAAAAAAAAATCTTATACAGTAACATTCTGTTTGCAAACATTGGTGCTGGTACACGTTAGTGTTTTCATGCTGTTCTCGTACAAAATTGGCTTTTTGACACATTTGTGTCATATTTCCAGTACATCTTCTGAATAAGGTTTGGAAAAACTGCAGCTGGGTTCTCATTTCCAAAAGACAATTTGCTAGGGAGGCAAAAAGGTTCATTTAGCTGGAAACCAGCTAACAGAGGCCACAATTTAAAAACCACTTCTACTATATAAACCATCTTTTCAGAAAAACATGGACAGCTACAATTGAATTAGGCATACTTGTTCCCTTTAACAACTCTTTTTTTAATTTTCCATTTTGTCCTCTTTTTTTTTTCCCTTAACTATTTTGTTCACAATTTTTATTCCTTCCTTCAAAGTCACTTGGCCCTCAGGCTCATATGATCCCAGCAACAGGAATTCTAATGCAAGTTCAGTATCTACCTTACAAAAAATGAAATATATATAACCCAGATGCCATGCTGACAGGAGGGGAGAAAAAAATAAAAAGAAGGAACAAAATAAAGGAAAAATTGCATAGCATGAGAAGATGTTCTGCACTTGGCCTTCCCCACTTGTGCATGGCTGCTGACACACATTATGTCCACATCAACAGCAATTCTTAACAGAGAGAGGGTTTTGTCTGCTCTGGGGAACAGGTCCCTTCTCCCCTTTCCCACAGAGTGTGCAGCCTATGAAAGCCTGACCTCTGGCCCTCCACAGCGCTGGGGTGCATCATTAATCACTCCTAATTGCAGAGTTGTCAATTTGCAGCAACAAAAGCAACAAGAAGGGAGAAAATAATGCCAATGCATATGGAAACATTTCTTTCTTTTTTAAGACCATCTCTACCTTAGGTACACTTGTTCATTTTGAATACAGTAATTTAAAATGTTTTATGTATCTATTAAGCTGGACCAAAAGGAAGAATTAGGAAGACATTGATTATTCAAGCCAACTACCACATTTCACACTCAATAAAAAAACTTCTCTTTGCTAATACTGGACTTTTGTTTAAGCCATATAAAAGGAAAATATTTATTTTTCTTTGTTTTTTGCAAAATAATGAAATTTGAGTTTGCAATGGATGACATTGCCTCTATACTCATCAACACAATACTAAGCAAAAATGATTCCATGCCACTATTACCAGACAACTGAAAGACAGTTTTCAAAATTCACCCTCAAAAATATCATACAAAAAGAAAAAAAGGGTAGAAAAAAAATAAAAAGCTTGATAACCAAAATGTTCATGATGTTCTTTTCAAACAGACAGACAACATTTTCCCCAGAAACATACTTGAACCAAGGACATAAATCTGTGTGCCGCAGACATACTTAAAACAGTTTAACTTGGCCTTGTTGACTTCAGACCATAATCAGACTAAAAAAATCTGTGATTTATCCCATATTGTAAAAGGAAAATGCTCACCCAGCAAACTGAGCCACCAAGATCATAATGTGAAAAATGCATGGTGGTTAGACAAGACAGTACAAAAGGAAATGCACACTTCAAGTTGAAAAGCAAAACACATCCAAGAATTTAAGAAAATTCTTCCTTCAGGGCTATTTCCCACAATATTTTCATAGATACCACTGAACTGCACAGCCAAAAAGTAATTAAACCGCAGAATCATGCATATTCCCTAGATGTTAGCACTTCACTTGCCACCTAGCAATTAAACACAGTAGGATTTCATGCAGGTTTGGTCCCACTGAATGTATGAATAACTGATGATAAAGGTTTTCAGAATGAAATGACACACTTGCCCTGTTACTGCTTAATAGAAAAAGCAGGATGGCTTGAAGCATGGTATTTTCTGAATGATTTAAAACTAGCAGTTCAGCATATTAGTTTATGCAATACTTTCAATAACATACAAACAAAGCAAAGACATAAGAGCTCAGTATTTAGGCTTATTATAAACAACTCACACAAAAGACCTTGGCAAATGATTACTGTATCAAACTTCATAAGAATTATTATAAACAACAAAAAAAAACAGCTACAGTCAGTGCTTACTGACAAACTACTACTGAAAAGTGCATAATTTTTTTGTACAGCTTCTATATCATTTATTTTTTTATTGGAGGGAGGGGGCAAAAAAGCAGCTATATTTAGCTTGTGCAAACAGCTCATTTTGACCAAACATGATCAAATTTGCTGTCTAAACATACCACAAGACAGTCCTCTCTGATGACTACTTTCATGGCATTTAATGTAATGCAAAACATTCCAACTTCCAGAGCAGCCTTATTAGGAAAATGAATTAGTCGACTCTTCACTGTAAGCAGTAGGCCCTGCAAAAACTATTCATTCTTTAAATTCCCCTATTATGCATTCATTTTCCAAGTATTTCACCCAGTTAAAAAAAAAAAAAAAAAAAAAAAAAGACAAGCAATTTGACAGAACCCTTCTATACTTACCAGTAAGCGGAAAACCACATCATTAAAGCTAAAACTACAGTTCTTCATGCTTCTGCAGTGAGTACAATTTGATACACCCCCTCCAAGGACTGATCATCAATGGCAACACTGTTATCTCAATAATCAACATTTCAGAAGCAAACCCTCAGCCACTAAACCTCTAAATCTTCATGAAACCTAGAATCCCAAGGACATGTCAGAGCTGTCTCTTCTGAACTCCATTTAAAGCCCCATCATCCCCCATCCATTTAAACCCCCTTAGTCAAGGGACTGTAACTTAAAAAGCAGATGAAAAACTCAATGGGCAAGTCACAAGAAGGTAACTGTGCTTATATGAGCCCTTCTATAAACAAGGGGAACACACAACTCTGGTACTAACGTAGCTGCTGTGTTTGCTGTTTCCATATTTCTATAACCATAATGATTGTTCAAACTCTTGTGAGAAATACAAGAAGGTGCAACACCTTCAGTGAGTGATTGAATCATCCATGTTGGAAAAGGTCTTTAAGATCAAACCAAGCAATCAACCTAACACTGCCAAGTCCACCAAATGAAGTCAGTGATGGAAAACTACCTCTGAACTTTATTTGTTGTTCTGAACTGAACCTTTCTAACAGAAGAATGGAAAAGAGGAAAGATTCCCTTCCTGTCTTGCATCCTTGCTCTTCCAATTTTCAAAACTAACTCCTTTTTCCTAGCTAGTGAATCACCATGAGACAGCAGCACATGCTAAATCCCTGAAAAGCCACTGGTCAGATCTTCCTTCTGAAAACCTGAATTTTTCATGGTCTTGCCACTGTAGTCTGCAGTTGTTTGTTAGCTTCATTTTACTTCAACTGACAGGGGAGAAAGAGAAATAAATTTGCTTTCTGTAAATTAGCCAACTCCTGGAACAAAGATGACAAGCAGAAAGCATTTAAGATATATAACAAGCCATGACTTTCACTTGGGGTTATCTGAATAAAAACAAATGTAGACATAATTTAAAGTATGGAAAAAGGAACAATCCAAATATATTTATCTTCCTCTTTAAACATAAGCCCCTTCTCCATCACAGACATAAATAATTTCTTACAAATTTTGCTCTGGCTCTTTACAATAGCAGAACAGGAAAACTGTTAAGCTTGCTTCTTGCTGCAATTTACACACCTTCAGAAATTAATACAAAAACATAAAACTGTGTTTCCCACAGTTTTATAGAAGCACACACTGCCCCAGGCAACATCTCTTGGTACATCAGCACTTCAGCAATCTTGCCAGGGCAAGCATCTGTGGCCTTGAGATGGCAAACCTGTTCACAGCCCAACACAAGGAAAAGCAGGCACAGCAAAATCATCATTAAGTAGAACTCAATGAAAATTGGAATCTGTTGCAGTCGCTGCAAAAAAAAAAAAAATTTCTTTCCTTTTTTGCCTTAAGAAACAGCAGTGTTTTCAAATCTGTACTCTGGTCATTGTGGTTGCTAAGAGATGGCTGTCAACATTTTATTTCATCAGTCATTCCCTTTGTTCTAGTTTATTATGCTAAGTTTACATTTAGGTGAACATACCAAATTGTGACAAATCATGTTAATTACAATCAAACAGCGGAAATGTCAGCGCTGCACCCAGAGGGTAGATGGGCATTAGAACAGAGCTAGTTTGTGAGACACTCTCCACAGATGCTACACTTCCAGTAAGTTTAAAAGGGGGTAAATTAATAGAATGTGTGTGACAGCCTTTTACACTATAGAATACTTCACATCCTCATAGTGTGCCTCCATAAGCACACCCAGGTACAACGAAGCACTAGGTCAGGTAAAAGAAAAATTATGTTCTTGTTTTTCTGGCTGCTTGATAGTTGGCCAAATCAAATTTAGGTCTCCCCTCTTAAATTTAAATAAGGTTTGTGATTTCATCATGATGTGTTAAAATAAACAGTGCTGATATTTTAGGAAAGAAAAAAGCTGCCCTCTGCTTTGGTATTCCTATCCACAAAGGTTTAGTTGTTTTTAAGACCTCCCAAAGACAACTACTCCTCATAGTCTCATTCCTGCGGTCTGTGGCAACCCTACCAATACATTTGTAAAGAGAATTTAAGTGTAGGCAGATAATATTTTATTCTATTACAGTAAAACCAAAAACCAAACAAAAGCTAAGGAAAAAATACCACAGAATTTATCTCACTTACCTTCAGTCAGAGGCTTTTAAAAACATGTTTTTTGCTTCCAGGAAGGCTGAAACTTTAGCAATCTGGAGTTCCCATGTTATGGTTAGCCCTGACTAGGAGGGCACATCTGTACACACCTGTTCATGACTGCCCTGATTAAAGCCTGAGCAGGTAAAGCATCCCCAATACCAAGTATGGCCAATGCCCTACAATCCTGTATGGCAGACTGCTTCCAGTTGTCTTAGAAAAGTCATGAAGCAGCCTAGATACAAGTGGTAGCTCAGCATGTCTAAACAATAAAGATAATTTTTATCAGTTATGCCTTGCTATAACTATATTTTTCTTTTCTTTAAGCCTTCCTAAAGCTGTCTTGCTAAGTAATAGTATTGACCTAACAGCTAAGTGCAAGTGACAAGATAAAACAATTCTATCTGGTTTTCTAATAAACTATAATTTACACATTTGTTTTTCTTTATCAGTGCTTATTAGATAGTAATTTTAACATAGCAAGCTACCTTTTAAAAACAGACATCTTAAAGAAAAGCATAGGTCTAAATAACTCAAAGATCTAGTCAATCCTCCAAAACCATTAAAAAAATGGCTCGGCTTCAACATTGACTTCAGTCTGTCATCAAATACAAGTAATAATTTAAAAAATTCAAAACTAAGCACTGAATTATTTTTTCTAGTGCTTTCCACAATATGGTGACTAATGTTTAAATTACCTCCTTTGTTTAAAACATAGCCCAAATAAACTCAAAAGTGTAGTCATATCTATTTTAACTGGAAATTCACCACAAACAGCTCCCCAATCCTCAACATGTCCTTATTTGGTTTTTATTTTTTTCCTTTAAATGCATGTGTGGGAATGAGCATTTTTTTTCTCAAATGAAGAATCTAGCAATTCAGAGAGCCCTTAGTTTATATTTTACTTCTTTTGGGAACAAAGCACACCTCTCCTCTACAAAGCAGCTCACCCATTTGTTACTTCCAGGAAGTCTGAGAAGGACAGTGGAAGTGTAGTTAACCATATGGGATGAAAACTGTTTCTGAGGTGTCAGGCAGCAACAGCAAAGAAGAGCCCTGTCCTTCCCTGGGTCAGCAGCATGGGAAATGGAGTCACCCACCCAGACTTCAAAAGCACTGTCCCGAAATCTGGCAAAATCCCAGCTGCCCTACCACATCCTGCTTCTTCCTGACTTCAGGTGATACAAGGAACAACATGAGGAACCTAACAAATCAGCTTCTGAATTTCCATCTGTGGTGTTTCAACCTGTGCATCATCCTAACTATGATATGCAGACATGTGGCAAGCCTACCACAACTGCACAGCTGTTGGGAGACCACTGAGCCTGGGACTACTCCAGAAAAGCCAGGGACATGGCAGTAGTCACCAAAAAAGAAGCATGATGATAACTCTATTTAAAAGGATAAACCATGTTTGTTTTAATAGGACACACTATGGGTTCAGTTATTTCCCATTAAGGTCATGAATATCATTAAGCTTTTGTCTGACTTCTCAGTGGGACCTACCAGCAAACCAGACAATTTTCTTTCCCTGTCAGCCTCTCAGACACCTCTCTCTTCCCTCCCATGTCACCCTAGCAGCAAGGGATGAATACTCATCCTCACGGTGCACAAGCACAGGATCTGACTGGCAAAGTGGCTGCCAGGGGCCTTTTCACTACAGGGACTCTGCAGCCAGCTGCTCTGTAGCTGGACAGAGAAATCTGGTCTTAAACAGAAATGCAATTCGGCTAAGCCCAGTTCATTATAGAAAAGAAATAGGTGAGCAATGCTAAGATAGATTTGAACCCAAACAGAGGGGCTCCAGCCAATCCTATTCAATCCTAAATGCAGACATAGCATTGGCCAGCAAGCTGGATGGTGCGGAGACCCCGATTTATCAGTTGTCCAAGCACAGGAATTTTGAACCCCCAATATAAGGGAGCATCGAACAATAAACCGAGCTGTTTGTCACAAGATCCTCAGAGAGTTCTGTCATTCCTGTCTCCAACCAATGACTAACATAAACCAGCATGTACCAGAACCAGTCCTCACTGCAGCAGATGTTTGGGGAGGCTCCTCAGGCCATCCCCAAAGGGAAAACCACCACAGGTAGCACTGGCTGTAGATAGCAGAGATGGAGCACTATAAACCACATGCCAGAATTATTTCTGTATCAATTTAATGAGCATGCACTTGCCAAAAGCTGTTAACTTTTCCACTACAGACCTTTGCTTTCCTTGCACTTTATCATTTCCATGTATTGTTTATATGATTATATTTTTAAGGTCATTAGCTTAGCAGCATATATTGCAGGTCTAACATGCTGAGAAAAGCTATTTATGTCTCAACACAGCTGTCTGCTATAGTTCTAGATATCTAACAACTTCAGTTTGGTAGTTTTCTTATATTTTCCTTTCCTTTCAACTGTGTATCAAGACCTCAAGTTAACCTGGCCAACAGGTCTTACCGTGCCTCCACAGGAAAGAGAAGTCAAAGATGAACTGTCACACTATGAGCTGTAGCTGGACATTATTTTGTTTTCTGCAAAAGCTAAGCAAGAAAGACTGGAAAGCAGCAGAGACCTTTAACAGTCCATTCCAGCAGTCAATAAATTGGCCAAGGAACCAATTATTAAGTGAAGGTGCATAAAGCAAAGTCCTGCTATTCTTCTGCTGTTTGAAACAACCATGCAAGAGGAGAAAAATTAATAAGCTCATCTGACTTCAACTATATCGCTAACTACAAAGTTTTCCTTTCTCACCATCTAGTTTTTGAAAAAAAAATACCTTTCACCCTTCTTAGCTCAAAATACTTAGGGGTTAACAGTCACACCACACTTACAGCATATGAATTAAGTTGCTTTTGTGGGCAGCTAATCACTGATGGAAAACATCTGATCATCACAAAGCCTGTTGAGATCTGTCACAATGCTGCAAACATTACTTTCATCTTGCCTCATAGCTGAAGTGAGCAAAATTTGACAGGCACAGTATGTGTTTTTATTACCTCATAGGGTTTTGTGCCACAGACATGACTTTCTACTGACAATATCCTGGAATTTATCAAAGGCAGTAATTATTCAAAAAAATAGTGTGGAAAAAAGCCATTAAAACAGTGCAGCTGTGAAATTCAGCTTTTACTTGGACGCTCAACTGCAGCTACCGCTTACTTTTACATGAGGTGGTGCAACAGATACATATCTAGTTTAACTCACAGTGGTTACTCAATTTGCATTTAGCAGTTTTTCAGACTTCTAGAAAATACTTTACACCTGAAAACCTGCCTGCTTTTCCCAACATTACCAAACACCCCATCTTTCTTTTACTCTTATGCTTCCATGACACTATCTCCATCTTTCAAGAAGACATTTATTTTCCAAACAGCCAATCATTAATTTATTCACATTTTACAGTTTACTAGAGGAAGGTGGCAAGAGCTGATGAGTCAGGACACTAAAATTTTGCTTCTCAACAGCTGAGAACTTGCATGGCAGAGGACAGGTTTTATTTAATCAGTGTCTCATTTTTTCCTGTGGGCTGAAGCTTGGGAACAGTTTATCTAACACCACTTGTCAGTTCACTTACTTCTCTGAGGGTGTTTTCCCTGTTCTTTACATCCCACATACACAGAGGTGCAAAATGAACTATCTGAGCTTAGGAAAATAACCAGTTATCTGCATAGGTACTGAATACACTATGTGGCCAGTTCAAGCTAACTTGAACTATTTTCAGCATATGAAGGGCATAGTCCATATTTAAACCATGTAAGCTTCGTTTAATCCATTTAGAGACAACTGTCCCTTGACAGATCACCACATATCCTTTTATAATTAAAGAATGCCTGCAAGTTAGCATCATAAACCATGCATGTTGGAGAGATGTGTTTTTCAAAGGAAAGCAACAGGTGTGGGGGCATAGTCTGCACTGGGAAAACAAAAGTGTAAATAGAGACAAGTAACATTATTCATGGCACCCAAATAATGAGATGAGTGTTTATGAAGGAAAAAAGGACACAGATTACACAGCTGACTGAGATAAAACAAACTTGGGCATCATTAAGTCAGGTAAGCTACCCATACTTTATCAGATTTTGACCCACTAAGAACCCAGAGTAGAAAAAACAGTAAAAATCATCTTCCCAGTCTTAATGTTTTTCCTGTCATCCCAGTGTTAGGTCAATTTTCAGAAGATTTTAAATAAACGCCATTAAGCATGTCCCACAGTCCAGATACCACCAAATACAATCCCCCTCACGCCACTTTCTAAAAAAGGGGACAGAAGTGTCTCAGATATATTCATTTGCTACTCAAATTCAAAGGTAAGGAGAGCAATATTTTAAGAAATGTTTAAACTTTCCAAAGTGCAAGCTTTTCCATTCATCTGGACTTGGCCAGGAGTGCAGGAAGCATCGCTGCTGACGCATTACTGCCGAGCAACTGCCAGATCCCAAGGCTACTTCAGGTTCTGGCAAGTAAACCAACAGGACTTTAAAAACTTTTTGATCAGAATACATTTGGACCTGGGTCAAATTTCTTCAAGCTCACTATCTTTCTGGAAGTCTCACTAAACTGTTGAATTCGATGGGCATTTGACTTAACCCTAGCACTGGACGCTCAAGCAGCAGCAGGAAAATTTGCCTAACATTTCCAAAGAGTCATTGTTTTATTAAGTTTCTGAGATCTTTCTGAAAACACTTATCCTTACATAACTAGTATAGAGAAGAAACAAAAATAAAAGATCAGTGTCCCAAAGCACTACAGACAGTACAGTTATGCAATTCTCAGGAAGCTTTTAATCAGGGTCTTTGTAAATCAGCAGCACAGTCAAAAGCAGATCTGTGTTGTTGCATTCCTTAGGAAATTACAGTGCACGCAAAGCACATCAGACTTCCCCCAACCAATACAGGCTTCCCCTCTTTCCTAGCTTGAGACCTTGACAGCTTTACTCTTGGTCTCCTTTGTAGGACATAACTTTCTGCAGCTGAATCAGAGGCTGCTGAAAACTTCCTCTAATAAAAACCCCCGAGGGAAAAACAAAACACAAGGCAGCATGATGACAACAACAATGACAAGACTGGTTTCCATCACAGTGAAAGAGTTTCCTCAGCTTCATGTTCCAGTCCTCAGACATTCACTGGCATAAAACACGTCTCAGCAACAGGCACAGAATAACATTAGCTGTTACTACAAATTGTTTTTATAGCTGCACATTGGGATGAAAGCAGAGGCTAGAGCATTCCTGGCATCCTTGTTTCCATTTTCTAACTGGTTTGCTACCTGGTTAGGCTGGACATGAGCAGGCAACATATGCCTGCAGCCCAGAGAGCCAAATGTGTCCTGGACTCATCCAAAGCAGTGTGGGCAGAAGGGAGAGGAAGGGGATTCTGCCCCTCTGCTCTGGTGAGACCCCCCTGCAGGGTTGCATCAGCTCTGGGGTCCCAGCACAGCAAGGACATGGACAGGGATCAGGTGCAGAGGAGGGTCACCAAGATAATCAGAGGGATGGAGAATCTCTTCTATGAAGAAAGACAGAGTTGGGTTGTTCAGCCTGGAAAAAAGAAGGCTCCAGAGTGACTTTATTGCAGCCTTTCAATATCTGAAGGAAGCCTCTTTACAAAGGCAATGGCCTTAAACTGAAAGAGACTAGTTTTAAACTGGATATGAGGAAAAATTTTTTCTTGTGAGACTGGTGAGGCACTGGAACAAGTTGCCCAGAGAAGTTGTGGATGCCTCACCCCTGGAAGTCTTCAAGTCCAGGTTGGAGAGGGCTCCAAGTAACCTGGTCTACGTGAGAGGCGTTTATGCCCAGGGGAGGAGGCTTGGAGCCAGATCTTTAAGATCCTTTCCAAGCCCAAACATTCCATGATAAGGTATTTTTGTAGCAGCACTGTGTGTTTTGCAGATCCAGCTAAGGCCTGAAGGGAGGCAGCAGCACTGCAGCATATTAGACAAAAAAGCACCGTACAACTCTGTTACAGTGGCGTTTGCTTGCTGTGCAAGAGTGGTATTAGATTATTTTCGGACGTGTCTATGAGCCTCCTTATATCATGCACTCTCTTTATAAAATATAATCAGGGACTGATTTCAGCAAATGAATGCATTCCAAATGACTCTCTGTCCCCCCCAAAAGCATACAGATATGCCCATGAGTAATTTGGACCAAATACATGTAATCTGGGGCACAAAGGAGTTTTAACAGCTGCATTGCTCTGATGCAGCTGTTCACAATTACTGACATGCGTCGCAAGGCACTTCTGATTACTGTGTGTTTAATCTATATATAAATGCATTATTTTACTACTCAAAAGCTTGGCATTTAGATGGTATCTGAAAGGCTTCAAAACTGATGTCTGCCTGTTATGTCCCAGCTGGCTATCTCAAAGTGTGCCAACAGAATTAAAATGTCACCAAAGATCATGCCCACTGAGGTATCTGTGTTATTTTAAGAAGTGGAGATAAACTGTGGCCAACTTCAGATTGTTTCTTTAAGTCTTTCACTAAATAACTAGAGACACAGCTTAAAATAAATATGCAAGGTCAATGGCATCACAATTTACATGCTAGCTAACGAGCCCCTGAACTTTCAGAAAGGTATTGAATGGGTTGCAAGAGCTAAACCAGAAATGGGTAAAAGGGTTTTACTTGAGAGTGTGAATGGCAAATGCCCACCAGTCACATGGAAGAACCAACACACAGTTTCAGTGTTAACAAAAAAAAAAAAAAGCAATTACAGGGAGAACGTTTTAATTATTTACCTGAAATACAAGAGCTTTGAAAGCATTGGCTCATTGACTGCAGAAAATATTAGTTACAAACAGTTGGAGGCTGATTTGATCATGCAAATTATTTGTATGTGGATGCTGCTTTACTAAAAGATATTGTCTTGGCAAGCCACGGGGAGAAGTGCAACTTCACATTATACTACCTGAAGGCATTTTTTTCATGGCAAATAAAGTCACGGGTCTCAGCTGCTTCCTACAAAAATCTTTAGGCATGGAAAGGCATAAATTTTTAGGCATGCACTTCTTGAGTGATCTCTTTGGACAAAGATGAAAAGCTCAACTGTTCAGACATCTCTTAATAACACATTTTTGTTAAGCAGACCAATGAACAATACAATTTCTCTTGGCCCAACTACTATCTTCAAGACGAAACATCCACAAATGAGGAAAATAAATCACTGACTTGTGAAAGACTTAATACTTCTGCAGTCTTTTGCAAAATCAAGGAAACATTTCTACACAGCCCTGAAAAATATTCTGTGTGTTTACACAAAGTTTGGGCTACCACAGTTTGGAAACCAACTAAATAGTGCCAGCCACCCTCTGGTCTCCATAGGTGATATCCCATAGTCATCTTCACTCCAGCAGCCACATGCACAAAGCCTGATTTTTGGAGAGCTCTCACCAGGGCTGGTCCTCACCTACCCAAGACTTTCCTACAGACTCAACCAGTCCAAGAAGCACAGAGTTAGAAATGACTGACTACAGAAGCTCTCTAATGCCACATCAAAAGATTTTCATATCTACAATCACAGAAATCTGATCATCTGGGTCCTGCCCATTTTTGCCAGTTCCTGCCAATTTCTGCCAGCTTTCCCTTTTGTCTGCTTGACCATTAGCAATCTACAGTGATCTAAAGCAGAGAACAGCATTAGACCATTAATGACATGCTCTGTATCTATTATTTCCTTTTTTATTTACCAACACATGTAGCAGCTAAGTCTGACATCTCCTCTGTAGGAAGAGCAACTTAAAGCAAACAAACAAAAGCATCACAAACAAACAAACCCTACTCAGACTGGCAGGCAGGAAGAAAAGTGCTGAACGTATCAAGAGGTAATTTAATTCAGTGACTAATCATGAGACAAGTTTTCCATGGAGTTTAAAAAAAACAAAACCAAACAGCAGGAACATGGTGCATCATGAGAAGAATCTGATGAATTCTTTCACATTTTTCATGAATAAAATCATTGGTTAGATTTATACAATGAAAAGGGTAGTCAAGAATAAATATCAAATGTTTGCAATACTCCACCTTGCCCTCATACTTCCTTTTGGCCTCACCCACAGTGTGCATCTATTACGAACAAAGGGTCATTCTCTAATGCTAATGTATGGGAAGCAAAAAAGAAACCCACCTCAGCCAAGAAAGCCATCATGATCAAAATGAAAGGTGAAATTTTAGAATAAAAACTTAAGAGTACCTCCTCAGAAAAACCTGCAAACTATTTACAACCTTTTTCATCTCTCTTCTGCAAAGAAAGAAAAAGCAACCAGAAAGAATAGTTTCACAGTGTCCTTTGACCAACAATGTGCTCTGTCTCTTAATCACTTGTTGATAGGAGAAACAGTCCAGGTTGAATCCTGCAAGGTATTATGTTTCCCCAGGAAAGCCGATAAATGCCTCAAGCTCCATTATCTTTTATAGCAGATTAAGTCTTTCTCATTAAATAATCTTTTTTTTTTATTCCACATCAAGAGGGATTCAAAACTTTATAACCATATTTTATCCCAAAATACATTTGTCCTTCCTAGTATAAAAAAAAGAAATAGACATCTAAGTTATGAATCCATCCTTCCTATCAAGATAAATCTACCAGATTAAACCATCAAATCAGTTCATGATTTCCCTGACCTTTCCCCGACACCACTCACCAACTTTAAAATTATCAACAATAACTTTGAATTGATTATTACTGATTTCAGCACTTGCATGCTGGCACTTCACTGGCACTTCACTCACCTCTGTGTGTTGCATACCATAGGATTTGAATGCAACAACTACATGGTATATTGCAAAAATAGCTAATCTTAGTGGCTAAAATAAGTAAGGATCATTTCTTTCTGACTAAAATAAAGAAATAAAGTGACTCGCAGATTTTATTAATTGACATAAGATATTCTGAAATTTATCTAGATCTTAAATAAAACCCAACCAGTTTTTAATGAAGGTGGCTAGAAAGTGCCACTTATGTGAGATATCTAATTCTCTTCTTCCTAGTTCCAGCTCCTGCCAAAATACCCTCTATATGGTAACTGAGACTTCATATTGACTTTTCTTTTTTTCTTTGTTGCTGTTGTTAATGACAGTGTTGTTTATCTAAGTTGTGCTGAAACTTGATTTTGTCCCAAGTTCCAAGTAATCCCCTGTTCACAATACTGTGCCACCTGAGTCTAGCAGCCCTGCCACAAGGGAAACTTCAATGTGCACTTGCTCCAACTTGCTCAAATTGCACTAGCAGCTTTCTTCTCCAGGACAGCTCCCTTCAGCCAAGTGTAAAAGATACAAAAACCCCATAACCATACTCTCTATATAATTAAGTTATTCAACATTTCTCCTTTATAGGCAGCTCCAAGAGATGCAACACAGAAATATTAGTCCAGCATTCACTTATTGAGTTGAAGTTATTGGAGCAGTCCCTTATGAGTTAAGATTCTGTGGAAAATTACTGACTTGTCCAATCATCATCTTCCTGCCAAGACCTGGAAAGGAGATAACTGGCAACTCTTTCAGTCAGTCGTCTCCAAGATCAGTACTGACAGCAGGCACACTTAAAAATTTCAGTACTTGAGAGGCCTTGAATGGAAAATATTACACATTTTTGTACTTAAAAAACATATTATACATTATGTTTAGCCCAGTATGTGCATTTCAGTGACTCCTGTGTCACTGAGACTTATAGTCTGCTCATGTGGAGGGGCTTTGTATGTAAAGGAAAAATAATCTGTTAGCAATCAAGCAGCATTAGTTACCTCTGAAGTCACTGTCCTCATTAAAACCTTGGCTTCCTACACACTGTAATACATTTTAAGAATGTATACTACATTCCATTTTTTGCACAGAAGCTTAGGAGCTAAAAGGGGTAATATACAGTCAATAAACAGACTGACTGACTGACCAGGTTTGGTCATTTTCCCTCCAGAAACATAGAGTGCTAAAAGTCCTTCTCCCCTATAATGAAACTCACATTACTTGTATAATCCATTCCCTTTTGCCAAGAAGGTCTCTCTTACAGAGCAGCAGCTACAGGTTAAACAGAAACAACAAACTAGGCCAAAGAAGCAATCCCTGAAAATAACTGCCACTCAGAAAATCCATTTAACTGTTTGGTTAAGAGTTTATTCCAAACAGAAAACAACATCAAACATCAGCTTCAAACTAGTCTTAGCGGCTGACATAGATTCTCTATAAAGTTTGTGCCTCTCAGACTGCACATTTATTTTATTTTGAAAGATTTTGTCCTTAGCTACACCCACATAAATATGACATCAAATTTTCATGGGGTTTTGTTGTTTGTTTTGTCAGAGTTTTCCAAGTTATATTCAAATTGTATCTTGGCAAGAGTTTGAAATGTAAGGAAACTGAAGTTTGCCAAAACTGTGTGAGAAAATACTCAGCAGACATCATAAACTTAGAAGTTTAAGGCATTAAGAAGAATATCAAAGATAGCAAAATATGAAAGCATATAAATCTGTTGTTAATTTAAATGTAAGAGATAGAAATGATTCACAGATTTCATGTTAACAGACAAACTGCTAAGCTAAAACAGCCACAGGAATGCTGGAAAAAAGTTAAAGCTTAACATGCACCAGTGTTATATAAAGTAGGGATGAAACACTGTTAGCATCAAGTGTAATTAAGCCTAAACTGAGAAAATATGCAAGAACAAGAAAAATTTACTCCGTTCATAAGTTAAGTGGATGTCAGTAAGTAAAAACAAACAATTCAGGTTCAGTTCTGGTTCAAGCAGTTGCAAGACCCTCACTGTATCTATGAGTTCCATTTTGAGAATTTATGGAAGTGAAGAAAAGCGCCCAGATTTTTAAGTAAACAAATGATTACTTAAAGTGTTCTTGAGATATTTCAATAACTTTTTTCATCTCAATAAATTTATTGCTACTTGTTTTATTGGTAAATTCCCATGGACCAGAAGCAAAGGCAAGTTTTTGCCATCTCTTATCCATGCAGAAGAGATCTCATTCAGCACAATAATCCAACCCTAACATCTCTGTGCTGCAGATGTGCCACTTCTGCTAAAAGTTACGCTGTCCTTACTTGAAAGATTCCTAATTCTTTGAAATATAATATTCTTACTGACAATTGCTTCCCTGCTTCTCTTAACATCCCAATTCCCACTTCTCAGAGCTCCCTAAAACTGGCAGGATCAGCTCCCTTGCATTGATTAGTTGCCTCGGGGTTGGGGAGAGCAAGGATCTGACATCTCCAGCCGCAGCCAGGGTCATGTGCAAGACAGAGCAGGACTGTGGCACAAACACCAAACAAATGCATCAGGTTAAAAGGGCAGTTCACAATTTTTATGAAGTTGAGATAGGGTCTCTCAAACCTCCTTACTCATCACAGGAAGGAAGAGAAACTTTTCTTTCTGAGCACTTTTTGGACAGAGGCTGCAACACAGGACTCCGCCAGAAGCACCGTGGGGTCAGGAGGAAAGCATGTCCTCTGGGCCTCTGCCCCAGCAGGCAGCCAAAGTTCTTTCAAGGCCAGAAACTGCTGCATCTCCATGAATGAAAGAATGTGTACATGAGCAACTGAAAAGACAAAGGGCTTTTTTTTTTTTTTTCCTGGTGGGAATAAGGATTCAGCTGTGACTAAATTGAAGTGTCAGATGAAACCTGAAGACTTCCTGTCTCAAGTCTCAACCACAAAGATGACAAAGGCTCAGATCTGGTGCAGACCCTCCCAAAACCAGGGAGTATGCACAGAAGTAAGTAAAGAAAACTGTCTCAATTGCTGCCTGAACAACTCACTGTGAATTAGCTACACTGTGCACCAAAGTTGGAGGAAAGAGCAATTGGGAGAAAAAAAAAAAATCAGTGTGAGAAAATAGTTTGCATCTACACACAACAGAAACACCTCAATGTTGTTAGCCTGTCTGAGACAAGAATTATGATGATAGATACATGAACCAACGCCTATAAGACCCCAGTTTAATTATTAGTTACAAGTGTTTGTGATAATCAAACCCACATGTCTTGTGTAAGCAGCCAGGTTCTCACCATGCAGGTGTTACACGGCCGGTTTAGTTCTCACTCCCCCGTCAGGCTGAATCATCCAAAGCAGCCACAGCGGGTCTGGATACCAGACTAACAGGTTCACTGATACAACACACAGACAAAGCAATCCCTACGCTTTTTAATTCTCTTGTTATTTTTCATGCTGAGTGTTCAGTCCAGAACACATCCACTGAAACACATCCTATTCAGTGTCAGGCCAAAACACACCCCGCCACAAAATGTGATGCAGCAGGGATATTAACAAAAAAAAAAAAAACAACAATTTGCATACACCTCTTTATTCAATCACCAGGTAAAGCTGGATTTCACTTCTAATACTGAACTAAGAGCAGCATTAGAAGATGAAAAACTGAGGTCTATTTTCCTGGGCCATGGAACTCTACAGTGTTTCATCAGAGCACTGAGGCACACACCTTTCCTCTCATTTTATTTTGTTGTAGCAAACTTCACTTTGGGAAATGAAAACTATGTGCACTCCAAAACCAATATACTATTTAGCAGTTGAAAGGATCTACATCAGATGTAGCAAATCTACATCATTAACAAAATCTAAAAAGAACTGGAACAAGCAGTGTCAGCCTATGGGGCTCTTAAGAACAAGAGAATATTTGAGGGGAGAACACAAACTTTATTTCACAAGGAACTAAGTAAAAATGACTGATAATAGTCATCCCTGATTTATCATCATGATACTATGAAAAATAAAGTATTTTCTACTGAAGCCCTCAGATCCTCGATGGCTATCAAGTAAGATCAGATCTGACTACATGAAAGGCAAATAAAGGTTATTTGCTTAAGAGAAAATGTCTAGTTTTAGGAAATCAGACATCAAAGCCCAGCCAAGTCTGCAGCAAAAACAGAAATGGAAGTAAAAAATTTAAAACCTATGCTCAACCACTACCTCGGTTCTGACAAATAAAAACCCACCTGATATAGTAAGATCAGTAATGGAGGACATTTTGCAAGTAATATAGCATTTTTAAAACAGCTGTAATCAGCTGCTGCCTACAGCAAGTAGTACAGCAAGTACTAGAAAAAAAAGTACATTTTTCTACATTATGCTGCAGTGCTTATGGGATATTGGTGACTGTCACCATGAATACCACGGAAGTCCATTAGAAAATAAGGAAATGAAAGTCAGAATTGTATCAAAGGCCTCCTGGAGAATACTACTTCATTAAAATCACTTAAAATGAAACAAAATGTAAAAAAACTAAGAATATCACTTTTCTGATGGCATTCTGTAACTCATTAAACTAAAAAAGAAAACAAACCTAAATTCCCCTCTCGGGATTATTTATAAATGGGAGGAAAGCAGTAACTGAAAGAGCTTCCTGAAACACAGCTATGAACCTTTTCCTCAGAAAAACTAAAAAGCAGTACTTAGCCAGGAAATAACACTAAGAGCAAACAACATTGCTTTCCTAGGAGTCTTCAATATCTGAACTATTCCACAGCTCCATTTCTGCCCTTTTCTGAAACGACGCCAAACTGGCCCCCAAACTAATGTCCCTTCCTCCCCAGCCCCAGAAATCAACACCACCTTTCAGCATCTCCTGTGTGAAGAGATGACAAGTAAAAAATACCTGGACTGTCCTTATACAGCCACAACAGCTCTTGACAATGGTGGCAGAGTCCAAAGCACCTGGCATATAATTGCCACAGAAAGGCTGACTTAATATTGCCCTGTCATGGAGAATCCTTTCCTGTCGTGTAGGAAGTTGGCACTTGTACCTCTTAAGCAGAAGCTTTATTGTACATCACAGGGATATTGATAGTCAGCAAAATTAACTCCTGTGGTTTTCAAGAGGTTTTTTTATTTTCAAAATGAAGGTTAGCTTAGTTGTGTTCTAACATTCCTAAAAATATATATATTAATGTTTGGGAAATACATTCAATCCACTCCTTAGAAACATCTATGCTCCTAAAGACCTCTTTAGTGTGGGGGTGTTTAAGTACATATCTCACATTCTGCTTCCACCCTTCAACAGCAATGAGAAGGCTTTGCAACATGCAGAATATAAAGCAACATAAAGCAAAACTAACTTAAAGGGGTTTGCAAGCTGGAAAATGCTGTTAAATAACAGTCAGACTTAGTAACACCAGTCACGACCTCACTCAGCCTAGATGCTTTCTGTATTAAATTTCAGCTTGCAAATGTTATTTCTTGCTTACAGCAAGAGCATATGAACTGAACAATGTGGAGTTCATTAGGCAATTCCCTGTTGTCCACAGATATACTCATCAACTCAGTTTTGGGGGTTTTTTAATTCTGTAAGACAGGAGAAAGCTTTTGGTATTTCAGAAAGTTATTCTAAATCACAAGCAGTCATTTATCATTATCACATCTTTCATCCATTAGGCAGAGCATTGCAAACTCATCCTCACTTTGCATACTGAGGCACACTGTCCATCTAGTACATGCCAAGATCAAGTAAGATTATCTAATTTCCAGATACTTCCTACTCAATTATGTCATTTCAGGAAAAACATATGTGAATAAGCCTTCACTGTTCCAGTCTTCACAGAAAGAAATCAATTGTGTCAGATCAAACCAGAATACAGATTTATTTTATTTTGTTTTATAATAGAGTAAAAATAGGCTTCTAAATTACTGTACACCTAAACATCAAGCCAAAGCTATTACCTTTCTAATGATCTGCTTGTGTAAATTTATGGTTTTTTTGCACTGCATTTTTTTTGCTTTAACAATTTAATCTTTGTTTTCTAAAAGCATCATACATCAGAGTGGTTTAATCCCTATAGCAGAACTATAAAGGAAGGCAAGTATTTCCATATTGATCTTAAATATAAGAATAAAAGAATGAAGTCTATATAATAATAACATGTGAAAAGCATTTATTTTTAGGCTAATCCCAACATACCTTAAAGATATGCATGGTTTCAGGCTCTAAAACAAGCATCTATAGAATCAGCAAAATTACTAGAACAAAAACAAAAAAAACCTCAAACAAGCAAAAAAGCTCCACAAACCAACCCCAACTTGACTTCCCTGTCTGAAAACAAGTAGTATTTTTAAGAAACAAACTAAGAGTTAAATTCAGAATTACTTTTTGCTGTATTTGTCAAACATCTGTGCTATACAACAGTTCATATAAAGCAATTGCACAGATGTTTATCACTGGTTAAGGCAAAAAAGCAAGATGACCAATTAAGGCACTTTAGTTACCACTCGATCCATTGCAAACAGATGGGAACTTCTTCTAGGATCCAAAACTTTCCTCCCTCCATTTTCACAAGGGACTCTCAGGTGCAAACCTCCACCACAATCCCTCACAACTGTTCAAATAGTGATGCCCCAATTTATCTCCTCTCCAGCTTTTAATCAGCTTCTGCTATTATAACATCTCAGCTACTCTCCCAAGCAACCTCACCAACCTTTATTGCACCAAGGACTTGGACTATGAGGGTAGGAATTGGAAAATGTATCCCATATTGAACTTACAAGCTCTCAGGTTGTGAGAGGCAGTTTCTGGATGATGCCCTCCTTGTTTTCACACAAAAGAAGGTGAAGTTTTTAAATATCCCCCTAATATGACTGCCCTTGGTTTAACCCATCACAATATAGGTATGTAGAGAAAACCTCTAAAATAAAATGGTATAATGGCTACAATTGCTGCAACTCAGAGGTTGCATATATTTTGCATTTCCCTAGAGGCTAACAAACTAAAAATAAAATTAAAACCAAAAAACCCAAAACAGCAACATGTTAATGGTTTCTGCTTTAACTTCCCTCTGCTTGATTTTCAACTTCCTGAGGTGGTATTAACTATATGGGGGCCAGAGGGGAATGAACCTGAAATTAAAAGTGAAAAAACATCTTTAAACTTAAATGTGAAGGAAATATTTTCATGTTCAGTAAATAGCAATCTGCCTTTGGTACTTGCCATGGTCCACCATCTGTATCTACTACTGTATTTATGTTCCTACACTACTTACTGCAGCAACCTCAAGAAACTGCACAGCCTTTACAAATCTCTTGCAGCTCTAAAGTTTCCCAGCAAATCTCTAAGGTACACAATGGGAGAAAGACTTCTATTCCTGTTGCTTAATTCGCCCTCAGTCCCACCCATTTTCCTGGCATATGGGTAGGTATCATCCTGCACAAGGCACTGAACTCTGCTTTTTACCCTGCAACCTTCCACTTTGATCCCAGCAACTCTCCTTTGAACTTTAAAGCAAGCCTTTAGTTTGTTGGATGCACTTGGCTGCAGCATGTTCTGTGGTTCATCTAATTGCTACCTGAGCAGCAGCAAAGTGCTATGTACAAGGCAACTCTGAATTTCAGCTGGAAGCAAGAGCTGTACCCTTCCATTCATTTAGTGTGTGGGCAGGCTTTCCAAAGGCATGGCTTAGCTAGCTAAACAACTTAGCTCCTAAATTAGGAGCAAAAGGTTCCTATTTTGCTTCCAACAAGCGCATAGATTTATACAACAACCTTTGGATGAAAAAAAACCCCAGCATCATTAGCTTTGAATTCTTTGGACAATGTCTCAAACCAATATCAGTTAATTTCACAGTGAGATAAAACAGGAGGACTTAAGATGACTCAGCTGACTGCATTGCAATGCACAGCACAGAAAGGCCACAGTCAGTATCAGAAAGCTCTCCAGGATTGCTTAAAGTCTCAGCAGGCTCCACTGAGTGAGCTACCTGAACAGCTGCCACCTCAAAGCTTAGTGACATGGCTAAACAAGAGATGAGAATGTCTGTTTGGGAGGCACTGTTTTTCACCTAGTTATTTTCAGGCTTAATCACCGAAAACTAGTATTAATTATTGAAAGTAAACTAGCCTTGGGGAATAAGTTGTCAAAGGTTTTGAACAGCATTTGAATTACTAACATACAGTTTGTTTACACATACCAAGCCATACTGCCTCAACTGAGTTCTGTGAATTTTTTGTGTCTCAGATCTCTCAATTAAAAAGAAATTATTTCCTTAATCATCCAGCACTTAGTTTTGACATTCCTGAAACAAGTTACATAAGAATTAGTATTGCAAAAAGAATGACAGCAAAAAAAAAGTTTCCAGATTTTGAAAAAATTACTTGAAAGCTGTGGTGTCATTCAACTAATTAGTATTGTCTCTGTTCAACTGGCGTAGGACAACGAAGCTTCTTTTTTAAAAAAGCAAATCACTGAAGATCCAAACTGAAGTCAAAATACCTATGTAAGGGAAATGATGATGAATAAAGTTGGGAGAAAACTATAAGACTTCAGAATGCATTCTTATCATAGTTTTCTTCAGGCTCATCCATATATGGTTTAAGGAAACAGCATACCCACCCAAGGAACCTATGACTCATAGAACTGAAACATGAGTTTTAACCATCATCTAAAGTGAAGCCTGTAAATTAAACAAAAAATAGTAAGAAAAAAGCAGACTAAGCTAATCTTACTGCTGAAAACCCTTTCCAAATTTGTTAATTTGAAAAAAGATCTTAGAAAACAGAATTCAATTGGTCCATAGCATTTTTTTGTTGTTTACCCTATCTTAAATCATGCAAATTTCAGCTACCCTTAAGCTAAAAGCCTAGACTTCATGCTTCCTGAAAGAAAAAACAAAAAGATAAGGGAGGACAGTACTATAAAGATTTATACTCAGGCAGGCAGCTAAAACAATTACAGCTTTTGAGTTTACCAACTGCAGAGCTCAGCCCTATGGCTCATCTAAATTTTGTCTCTGAGTTCTGTACGACGTCAGGAATACCCAGAAGGCCTCAGCTTCACCTATGACACTTGGGCAACCCCATGCTTTAAAAAGATTTAGGGAAAAAACCCAACAAGCCCATGGCCATCAATGAAATACATCTATTGCTTTGTAGCAGCTGTGTTCCTTCGCTGAAGAGCTGGAATCAGAACTGCAGTAACTGTTCACTGCCAACTTACTGCACCCAGAAAAATTTTTTCACCCAAACAAAGAAGCACTGCAGTGCAGCAGTAGACGAGGAAACAACCTGGAGAACCCTCCTTTTGCTTCCCAAGCCAAATAATCTCAATGCCTTTTGTCCTAAATTAGTAAATTCACAGACAGAACGAAAGAAATTCCTTTACAAAGCAAACTATACTCATGCAGATCTGTTTTACTAAATCAGAGATAAATATGTTCTCTATCATTATAGGAAAAACAAAGCCCAAGACTTTCTATCTTTCCTCTTTTACTTTTATCTCTGCATTACTGACAGTTTTTCCAGAAGTTTCACAGGTATCATGATCTCATTCATCTGCAGAAAACCGCAAGTCTTTATCCTTCTCACTCCCAAAGAACCCTTACGGCAGATCTCTGGAGAAACAGTCCCCAAAAATAATATTTTAAAAATAGGTGGTGGCTTTTAGCCGTTCAGCAACTTAGAGATTTATTTATAAAAGTCCATGCTAAGTTACTGAATTTTAAAATATATCCAAAAAGCAAGCATCTGGTTTCCATCTGTCCTCATGGGAAACTGGAATGGCTTTAGATGAAAATGAAATATTGGGGTGCAAAAGAGCAAGATCTCACAAAGGGAAGGATGAATTGAAACAAAAATTGGAGGAGACCTATCAAGAAGCTAAAATAGCAAGTTACAAAATAAAGAGAAAAAACCACACTCCATACTTTTGAGTGATATAAGATCACAGCACATGTCACAGTTGAGATGGCCACAACGCACAGAGCATCACCATACAATTCCAGAAGGCTTCAACCCATATAGAGGAACAGCACACCACTGCAGAAGGCTTCAAGTATCTGCCCTCCTTGCTCTTCAGCCCAGCCTTTTATCCCCTCCTGTTCATGCACGGCACCTGTGTGCCCTCTGTTCCCTTCGGTGATGCTCAGTGCCCCTGGGCACTCCATGGCTCATTGCTGTCAGTGCTGCTCACCTGCTGCTCACAGCTGTGCCCAACTGTGTACTTACAATATAATATGAAAAATGAGCAAATAACATCCTACATCCAAATTTAATTTCAGAACTGAAAAAAAATATATAACTTCTATATTAAGCAATGCAACTTATTTACAGAACTTATTGATTTTGAAGACATACACCTGAAAATACTTGCCAACATATGCAATGTTAAGCAGCTACTACTGCACAAAGGGCTGGGAAAGTACAATTTTGTCCATTTGTACTTGAGCAACCTCTAAGCAAAGTGGACTTGCAGTTGTGTCAGCTGCACCTCCAGCTCCTTTCCAGGGCACACAATAATTCCATGTTTAAAAAACCTAGCTGTGATACTGCCTTACACAGAACAAAGGGAAGCTTTTATTTGCCCTTCAAATATTTTGCCAACATTCAATTACAAGTTACAAAACATCTGAACTGGTTTTTCACAAGGGGTACTTGCACATCTACCTACATAAATATACTGCTTTAAATCTGTAAGTAGAGGTTTTGAAGGCAGTACTTTTAACTATCCCTTCCAACCTCCCAGACAAGCTAATTCTTGCCCCTTGCTTAGTTTCTCTTAATTTTATTTTTTCTACTTTGCACATGAAGAAGAGAGGAAGCCAAGTGAAAATGTAAATAGGTTAAGTATCAAGTTAAAATATTTATAATAAGGAACCAGAAAATAAAGAATTTCCTCTCTTGCCTTTGCCATAGACTACAGAAGTTTCCTTTGTAGCTTTTAAAAGGTGAAGTGTCACCATGCCCTGACCACTGTGCAAACTGGAGTGCTGAAGTACATGCTCAAAGTAACACTACTAACCATCTAACCATTGTGTTCTTTTAAAGCAGCAGCAAGCCAGGGCAGTGTCTCAGAATTGATGGACTCTTTCAAAACTAACCTCAACATCCTTGCATTGTAGTTCAAACTATCAGCGGACTGTGTGAAAGTAGATAAAATCTCAGAAGTAAAAATGAAAGATAAATAAAAAACAATAATAGCAAAATAAAATATGTCTTACATTTTCCTATTATGTGGCAGTAACCCATATTTTGAAGGCCAGCTTTGCTTCACACTGACAGTATTTCCTTAATCTTGCATGTGAACAGTAACAGCTTAAAATATTTTTTTTATGTCTCTTTCATTTTGGGAGAAGAGGCAGGAACAGAAAAATATAATTATGGAGAACACTCAGTATTAAAATGGCTTATCTTGCCACCCTGTTTATACTCTCAAGCTCCCTTCCCATGGGGAGCCAGCATCTCCAGTCAGCATAAATCTGACTAAAAGAAGCATCTTCATCCAGGCTATAAAGAACAAATACACAACCAAAGAAGACCTGTTAAAGAGCAGGGCAAAGAAATTTTCACAGGCAGAGGAACCAGGAGAACACTGCCTACACCTTTGGTTTCTTGGGATACTGGCAGAATTCAAAACAGCTTAGACCATGAGACTACAAAGCAGCAGAGGCACAAGACACATCTGTCACACCCCCAGATGCCAGGACCAAGGCTATTCCTTTGATCCCTGTTAGGCTGATCCTGCCTTAGCCTTCAGCTGTCAGGCAGCCAACAGCGGTGAGTCAGATGCTACACTAGGTAGGAAGGCTGAGAACAGCAGGGGATCAGGCTAACTCATGATTAATTTGATTTTCAAACCACTCATCTCTGTACCTAACCAGAAGCACCATCAGACAAGTTATTACCTGATGGGGACACACCTGCCGTGACTTTCCTATATCCAATTTCCTATAACCCTGCCCATACAATTATGGTGACAGGAGAAAGTGGGCCAACCCACCCGCCTGCTGCAGTGACTCAGTGGAAAGTGCATTTCTGAGCGACCTGCTGGTCTCCTTGGCAGTCAGAAAAGCAAATGACACACTAGATACAACACGTCGTTCTTCTAATGAACTGGTATAATACCTGTCTTTCATCAAGAAACTTTTAATGCCACCTTTACAAGTTTCACTCAGGGAGATGCCCTAGGCATGAACCACACCACAAGGTAGTCCTTTCCTCAGACTGAGCAAAGGGAATCCCTT
Organism: Chloebia gouldiae; assembly: GCA_003676055.1. Classification (NCBI taxonomy): domain Eukaryota; kingdom Metazoa; phylum Chordata; class Aves; order Passeriformes; family Passeridae; genus Chloebia; species Chloebia gouldiae. The sequence continues at coordinate 1,864,466 of QUSF01000025.1, forward strand.
AGTCAGGGCAGCTAAGCACCAAAGCACAGGACAACGGGAAAAACAAGAAACAACAAGCAATGCTGCAGCCTCTTACAGAAGAGAGCACTCACACAACCATTCAAATACATGGCACTTAGGGCTGGGAACAAGCACTGCCACTCTGGAGATGGATGTTTGTCAGATCTGCAACCACATCATCGCTTTTTATTCTAATACTGATTAACTTGCTGAAAGATGTAGTCCTTTCATTAAGAGGAGGATAATTTGCCCCAAAAACCAGTCAGTAACTGGTGAAGAGATATGGTAATCTCATCAAGGAACTCTGCACTGCTGAAGGCAGGCCTGAAGAGCAATCATGGCCTACAGCTGCTGCTGTTTCTTTGAAAACAAAAAGAGGTACTTTTCCCTATGTGATGGATTCACAGGCCAATCTCCTCCAATATGTTCACTCACATCATTGAATCAAAACAGCAGCCTTCTAACAAAAAAAACATTTACCCCTGGGAGGCTTTTGAGAATGAGAGGAATTAATTGTTTGTGCTGCTGCTCATTCTTCTTCAGATTCAATAACCCATATGTGAGCAGCCTGCTCCTCTCCTGCAACAACTCTCAAAACACAGCCTCAGGCTATACCAGAGATATGCTGGGATTCAATGAAGTCTATGATTTAGTAATGAGATTGGGCCAAGACATAACTTCTATAGCAGACACTTCAATTAGCAAAGGGAGGCTGCTACTTAGTGACATAGTGATAGCACCACGGTGGAAACATCTCCCAGCCTCTGTGCAGAAGTATTTTTGATCCATTTAATTCAAGGGTAAACTATTTAAATCAATCATTTTGTTAGCCAGTAAAAATGGTGCTGTAGGCCTTGGCCCAAAATAATGTTCCTAGTCACTTGGGGGAGGGGGTAAAAAGCATTAATAAGACCTGCTTTTAAACGGATTAATTAAACAAAAGGAAGAGAAAATTGAATAGGTGACATAAAACTGGAAAAAGTCTTTGTCAAGCCACATAATTAACATCTAATAAGTTTTCTTAAATGCTGTAAATCAAGACAGATGATAGGCTATGGCAGCATATCTTTCAATCACTGACATTTAACTCCACAGACTTTGCCAAACCACTCACACATTTTTTATATCCTCCAAACCACTGTTAGGATGATAATCAATTATCTTTAAAAAAGAAGCTATCTTACCTTTGCAGAGTCATGTTCAAATTGCCTGTACATGCCTTAATCTTGTTTTGTGCTTCTAGATGAGTCATCCCATCCGTGCTTATCCCATCAATGGTGAGAACCACATCACCAATCCCCACATGTGCCTGGGCTGCCTTGCCACCGTCATTAAGCTGAAACATTGCAAGAATGGTAAATGAGAAACTTGGATGGTTTAAGTTTATTGAACACAAAATCACTTTTTATTCACAGTGCTGTTTCATAGAAAGAGAAAAAACAAGATATCTTTTCTTATTTGTGAGTCCTGTGAAAATTGCCGCATTACCTATAGGTATTCATTCTTATTTCACTTCAATGACAGGAAAGAACTGCACAATATAGCCTGTTTTTCAAAATCAAACTCCACTTCTACTTTACTGGCTGGAAGCTATGGACATTCATGAAGAGACACAAGCAGGGACAGGCATTCAGTTTCCTGCACTCCAAGTTCCAGCCACCTTTCTCTTTATACATTAATTTTTCTGACAAGAGGAGCTATAAAACAGCTTTTCCACTCTAAATTTTCCAGTTAAAAATCTCTTCAAAGTTCATTATTTGTCAATGACTGGTCACGTGCAGGGAAGACTGTTAATAGTGAAGATGACTTTTCTACAGCTACTAGAAAGTCAAAAGTTCAACATCACAGACAGACTGCTTGCAGGACATTGTTTTGCCTTTCAGTAGGTTTACGGGGCCCCAGTGACCTGCAGTATATTCAAATCAGGATAAGAAAAACTTCTTGAGAAGTCTAACTCTTTGATCGAGGTCACGGCCAAAGTTCAGTTCAACTGCCGTTGGTCCACTTGAATGAAACAATATTACAACAGAAACCTCTGTAAAGTTTACACTATTGACCCCAACTGAACAATAAATCAATCTTTTCACCTGTTGCATTTGAATTTCAACTACCTTCATTCCCAAGAAAAGAAACAGAAATTGAAGTAACACATAGTAAGATCTATGCACTGATATATATCCCTGATCCTTAATCTTCAAATTATTTTATAGCAGGTTGAAAAAACATCCTGGGTGGTGTAAATTCCCTCTATGTTTCTGAAAGTATTTCTTATATTACAGCAGAAATGTCATAGCTGCTGGTGCTGTGCATGCAAAGCCTCACAACTCTGTCCTTTGCCTGCAAGCATGAGTCTGTTCCTTGAAGAAATCATTGCTTTTAGGGAAGTGCTGCAAACAGCAGAATTACTTTATCTTCATTTCCAAAAGCAGAATTCACCTTGAGCTAAAATGGTGCTTTAGCACATGACTTGAGAGCTGGTGATATTCAGCCAGGAGAAAAGGAGGCTCAGGGGAGACCTCATCCCTCTCAACAACTGCCTGAAAAGAGGGTGTAGTAACATGGGGATCAAACTCTTCTCCCGGGTAACAAGTTACAGGGTGAGAGCAAACTCAAGACCTACTATAGAAGGTTTAGTTTGGATACTAGGAATAATTTCCTCATGGAAAGCATTGTCAAGCACTGGAACAGGTTTTCCCAGGAAAATATATTCAACATCCCTAGAAGTGTTCAAAATATGCATAAATAAGGCCCCTGAGGACATGGTTTAGTGGTTAACATGGTGGTGCTGCTACCTTGACAGCTGGACTTGGTGACCCTTAGAGGTCTTTTCCAACCTTGACAATTCTATGATTCTATGACTTTTCAAAGATATGCCAAAGGAAGGTTTTCATCTCCTTTGTTTTTTAACTGCCCCTGTTTTAGTTCATGCAGTATGGACAAAGAAGTTTTGGTTCTTTGTTACTTTACAAAGTACAGCCACCAGTCTACACATCACTCACTTCAACAGGAGAAGTGAGGTTACGTCTTGAAAACTGTCTGTGGGTAAAGGGATAATAATGCATGAAATATGAGGGGCTCAGTCTCTGCATTTGTGTAGGGAAAACCTGTGGAAGGTGTCCCATCAGCCTACCTGATATGGTTAAGGCTGTCCTAAAATCCAAGCAACCAGAAATACATGACAGCTGTGATGCGTATTGGATGGCATCTGAAAACAAATACTTTACCTGAGAAAAAATATTGTGTAATGTTGCAAGACATATGCAAATGCAAAACTCCAAAAGTATTGCCATTTGACAACATACAGACTAAACCCAAAAAATTTCACATGCCATCACTACTGGAATTTTTCAACATCAATTCTATACTTGCTGACTGCAGTAGCAAACTTGAGCAGATAAAAAAACAGAGAAAATTTTCATCAAAATCAGAAAAATTCTCCCATTTGATGTTAAGAGGCCTCCGATCAAGGAAGACTTGTCATATCTTCAGATGCAAAACAGTGGCCAGGCCCTCAGCACTATGAATCAACATAGCTATTTTAGCCATGGTTGAAACCAGAGGGTGCGAACAAGGAAAAGTCAGCAGAGCAAGGAAGTGAAGTAAGAGGCAAAGGAAAAAGGAGACACCCTGATTTCAGAAAAACTATTTGACTTGCCAAAGTAATAAGAATTTCAAGTTGTATTGTGAATCCTTTTACAAAAGGCTTCAACAAAAAAGCCAAAAGTCCTCCAAAATTGGGTGTTCATACCCAAACTGTGAGTTAAGAGGCCTGATTACTATAAAACACCAATCAGAGAAGCTCACAAGCATATAGAAAGCTATGACCAACATAGCTATTTATAGGAAATCTCCTCAAACCTTTGGGTGAGGGATGGGACATGCCACAAACAGATCCTGCCATAAACCGATATGTTATAGCACGCTGACATTTGCCAGCAAGGTCTGGAAAAGGGAAAGGAACGTAAGGGTGCTAAAAGCTAAAGGTCAAATGGATCGCTGTGATTTGTCAATAAAATTTAGCTTTCTCAGAACGTGTGCAAATGCACATGATGCTGACATGTTGTAATTTGTGATGAAAAAAGAAAAAAGCAAACTACACACCGCTCAGGACTAAGACTTCAAAAGCCAGTTTCAGGATAACAATTTTCATGCAAGGGTGGGTGGCCTTACCATCCCTAGGCATGTAAATGAAAACAAATTTCTTAATTAAAAAAAAAAAAGCCAAACATTTATGTTTAATACAAGTGGCCAACACACAACAACCCACAACCAAGCACCTGACTTTCAAGAGGTCATTCTTATACTGTTGCCTAAGGGGATGAAACTCCTTTCAAGCACATGTGGGAGACCACTGTAAAATCATTTCAGTAAAATCCCAGGATGAAATTCCCTAAAAATAGGCCCTGAGATGTGTGATGAGTCCCTAGCTATGCCCAAGGGTCCTCCTCTACAGACAGAGAACTCATTATGCCTTAGAGGTGAAGCTGTCAGACATATCAAAGCAAATTAACTGGACAAGAGTGTCAAGAACTGCACATACAGAGGGATGCCAGAGTAGTAATCTCCTTATCAAGACGGAGTGGATAAGGCTTCTAAGTAACACCTACTGATTCTGAATAAGAGATCTGAGTCACTAAGCAGGAGAGGTGAGGTTGATACTCCTAGGAAATCTCAGCCAGAGAGTGAGTATTTCCTGGAAGTACTGGTCCCTGAAAGCTGTTGCAGTACAAGCCGATTTCTGCTAAGCATTAATATGGTTATAAATAAGAAACCCAGCCCAGTTAGCTAAACCGGCCTCTGGGCTGTCTGACAGAGGTTTCAACCAATAACATCTCTCCTGATGTACAAGCATTTCACTGGTGCAGAGTCTAAGGAGCATAAAGATTAGACCAGTGACTGTCTAGACCAGAGGGGTTAGAACTGCCTATAAAAGTAAGCACTGAACAACGAATCACACTGCTCTGCTGATGACCAAAGTGCCAAGTGGGCAGTCTCACACGCTTGACCATGGGTCATATCAGTCACTCATCAACCCTGGCTTCTGAACCACCAATATTGAAGTGAGACTGAAGCTGCAAGGGCAGTTTTACCACCAGTGCAAGAGGAATATTATCACAACTATATAAAGAAAGAAAACATCTACACTGAACACAGCAGGAGGAATTAGAACATTTGAAATAATTAAGGATCTTTTTCAGATTGCAGACCCTGGGTGCCTCCTTTTTGACACTTCTTAGGGGCTAGACCATACACTACCACTACAAACACTAAATTGGAATACATAATGAAGGTTACATATGCCAAATTGTGTACACATTCGACCCAAAACTGCATAGATAGGCCGATAAGCCGACTCCGTTCCTATCACCGCCTATACTCCGGTCCGATTTTCTCTTTTGCCGACTCCATTCCGTATTCCGCCCAAAAGCCGGTCCGGGTTTTCCCTTCTATGACCATATTTCTTGTCACAATGGAAATAAACCAAATTTATTTCTTGTCCACCCAGATTAAAAAAATATTCAGCAGATACAGAATACATATAAAAAAAAACATTTGAAGATTATGTATTATCACCTACAGATTTATCTCATTGCTACTTTTGTGCCTTTTTTTTTTTTTTGGGTCCAGTACAAGTGATTTTTTTTTTTTTTCTTACAGTGCAAATTTAACTTTAGGAACATTATCCTGAATCAGTCATCCATAAAGTAGAGAGTTATCTGGCAAAAATGGTGATCCTGAACGTATCTTTATTAAATGTGCACATATCACCATATGGAAACAATGCAACAGGAGAAAAGTATAGCAGTAAAATTACAAAACTGGCTATCTAACGATCCAACTAACCTCTAAGCACCACAAATACTCTTCAAATCCTTGATGGATCTGTTTTAATTCATGAGGCAGGTTTTTAAAGTCAATAATGAATTAGAGCTACAAAAAAGCAGACTTTTTCCCCTTGATGTTACACCACAGACTTGAAAGCTACAAAATTGCCAAACCAGGAATGTTTCCTCCTACTTAATTCCATGTCTCTCTACTCTGGAAAACTCATTTGGAGACTGAAGGGGAGGCAAGCAGGAGAGACATTTCGTGACCAGGCACCTGCTGAGGCCACTCACTCCCGCAGCCCCCGGCAGGAAACCTCTGCCCCTCTGCAGCAATCAGCTACATGGATGAAAGCCAAAAACCAGCCTGTGCCATGCAGGGATGCACGGGATGCTTTTTAAGAAACACAAGTGAAATCACCCATCCGATGTTAGATTTCAGTTTGCTTTGGAAAAAAAAAAAAAAATTAAGAAAATATCGTTGTTCTAGTGGTTCTCAACATCAGAATTCCAAAAGCACAAATATTGTCCAAAACCATGTTCCAAATGGAGACAGAACAAAAGTAAATCAGTTCTTGATCGAGGACAGACTTCAAAATCAAGGCATAAAAAGTAATCTCAGCATAGTTGTGTAATTCAGGTTTTGAAATGCAAACAGCCCAGAATACCCTGGAATACAATTGTTTTATTGAGCTAAATTTTAGCCAGCACACTATTTTGCTTTGCAATAGCCAACAGCTTTTTTACCTTTACTCTTAAGCTTCAATTAGATATTTTGAACGAGTCTTTCCAGGGCAATTGAAAGTGTGCACACATACGTGCATCTATCTCTGAATCAATGTAATTTGCAACCTAATTAATTTCTATTTAACACATAACCACCTATTTCTCCCTCACATGACTAAGAAGAAAACTTGACAAGCAACTCTTCTTTGAGCTGTCATTATTTTGCTTTTATGCAGTAATAAATGAATTACTTAAATTGCAGTCACTCACAGGACAAAGTCTATCAGCTAAAGATGGAGGCTGTCTTCTGTGTTTTCCGAACTGCTTGCCTTGAATCTATCTTAGCTGCAGCCACCTTGTATGATGGTACATCACAATGACTTTCCCAAATAAACTGCTCTGCACTCCAACTGTAAATAATGTTCTCCCATTGCACAAACATCCTTCAATGCCATCTGCAACTTTCCCTGAGAATGTAAGTCATTGATCCTGATTTAAAACTCCCTGGGCTAGCTGATATCCCTCCAGCTTGATTTTTCCCTCCCAAGCATTTGATCCATAGTTGGCTGTAGCAATTCAGTTTAAAGTCATGAATAATCAAAGCAGAAAGCAACCAGACAATGATCCTTGTGTCATTACTGATCCAGCTTCTCTTGTAGTCTACATTTTCCTATAATAAAGTATTTTAAATAAGTAAAAAGCCAAAACACAACATACTCATTTAGACAAAGAATATTACAGAATAACTTTGCAGCATCACAACACAAGCAAGGGGGCAAACTCTTTTATCAAACAACGTTCTGCCTTTTCAAACCACAGGGCGTTATCTCCTTGCTACAATACACTTCATGCTAATATTTACACTCATTACCTGTCACTACTTGGTTTCTCCCTGGCTTTGTTTCACCTGACTGAAGTATCACCTTGCACTGATAATCAGTATTTTAACAGCAACTTCATAAACATACACAAAGCTAAAAGTAAACTAGAAGCACCCCTTTGGTGAATTAATGAAAGAGAGGAACAGAAGCTCACTCCAAAATACAAGGGGAGGACACACTAATGCTGTGTAGCAGCACCAACTCCATCACAAAAATTGCACGTGTGACCTGCCTCCTGCTCCCCAAGGACCTTGCAACCCACAGAGCCTGAGCATGGAACACTCAGGGCCAACACTGACCACTACAAGCACAAACAGGGTAAAACAGTGCTCCAGCATGATACACCTAATGGGATGGCTCACCAAAGCCCTTCCTCACCTGCTTCCCTGATGGGAAGGAAGCAAAAGCCTACACTCCAGACTCTTGGCATGTCTGGGACACTGAGGTCCAGTTTAAAAACTTCTGCATGAGGGGAAAAAAAAAAGCATCAGAGCACCTGCTCTTTGTGGCAAATAAGCTTCCTCTGTATTCAATGGAAACTGAGAGCTGTATCGTGTTCCTCAAGCCTTTATTACAGCAATATTATTCACATAGCCAACAGATTAACCAGCCAGCTTTGACAGTCACTTCCAAATCAAGAACTCACATGCCAGTTTTAAAGTCCAGATCAAATTTATACAGCTGAGTTGTAAGAACTCTAATACAGGGTTTGCTGTGGAAAGTGCTGACACAAGCAGCTATAAAAAGGGGTTATGAGGCTGTCCTTTAAATAAGCTAAAGCTTTTCCCCAAACAAAGCAAGGATCAAAGTTAGCTTAGGTCAGAAAACCTGCCTGATTACCAGAGTACTTTGCTATGTATCACTGCTATGAAACCCTACCCTCAACTCCCTCTATGTGGCTGTACTCCCACTTGCTACATTTTCATTTCCCTCATTTTTCGCCCTATAACTTTAAAGGTGTTTTCAGACTGATTTATAAAGCTGTAACCGAAGGCATGAACGGCACAACCATTAAATAACCATTAAATAACCATGTAAGAAAAAAAAGTGTAAGACAAAGCATAAACCATTCTGCTTGGTCTGGCTGTAGACCCCAACAGCAGGTTGCATCCCAGTCCTGGTGAGTTTTATCACCAGTGCAAGAGGAATATTATCACAACTGCCTCCTGGCCAGTTCTCCCAGGTTCCCCAGGTCTGCTCCATCCCTCTCCCTCCATACACAGCTCCATTGCTGTTACACAGCAGTGACTCAGTTGAAGCAGACCCAAACCATCCCTTTCACTCATTACAGCCCACGGGAAAGTGGGGAGAGCCCACAGGCATCCATCCATTTTGCCAGCAAAGAACCACAAAACCATCTCTCACATTTCATTCTCAGTTCTGACAGCAGTAACCCCAACAGCAACATATACTTTACACTGATTGTGTATACCTATAGTCCCACATTCAGAAATTATGTCAAAGAAAAATGAATACAATTAGAGTTTTCCCTCTAAGCAAACATGGTTGAGAATGCCTGTGGGTTCATATTCTAGGAAAAAGGTTTCAACCCTCTCTTTTTTCCTTAAAATTTTTCTCTTACTGTATTAAAACCTTTAATATTTATCTACTGTCTTCCACCAAAACAAATAAACAAAAAAGCAGCAAACAAAACTAAACTAATTTGGTTTTGGCACTTTGAATGCTGTGTTGCATGCACAAATCATTCTATCCATCCATGCATGCACTAAATGTGGAGATATGCATCTACAGAGCAGCATGAGAAGACATTCACTACTTAAAACAAGAGAGGCACCACATATCTTAGATCACTCTTACACACGACTGGGTTGATGCAGAAAAGGATCCAAAAATATACACTAGGTTTACAAAGCAGAGTAACTGCACCATGTGCAAGCCTTTTGAATAGGTGCTGGTTTATTTTTCAATCACTTAACACCAAACAAATGAACTTGAATACCAGTAGCAGCTCTCAGCTTCCCTCTCTTACCCCAGACCAGGTTGCTAATAAGCAGGAACAGTTTCCACATGCCAGTGCCAGAAGGATTATTAACTTGTGCCACCTCTCACTTGTCATGGCTTGACTGATCATGGATTCCTTGCAGCTCTGCTCTTCCGTGAGCAAGAACCTTTATTACCTCTCCTCCCTCCCTTATGACAATTCAACTGCTGCGGGATGTAAGGAAGCAGAAACAATTTCAGAAAAGGTACCTTCAGCTTTAATTTTTGACAGAATGCCACTATCTCGTGATTACTGCAAGTCTAGTAGCAGTTATTAGAAAGTACAATCCCTGCTTTTGACCTTGCTGATGTGAAAAGGAAGTACCTAATTACATACAGTAATCAATTCTGGGACGACTCATGTCTTTAACACGTAGCTTAAACATTTTATCTAGGTGCTAACAGACAAGTTAAAATGTGGAAACACCAATTGGAATTCAAAGGATTACTAAAATGAGCGAGAAGTCACACTCGCATCAAAGAGGGATAAAGAAACTATTTTGTTCAAGTGTCGCTCTGTTGGTGTGTAACATGACTAAGCGTCTGGTCTTGCTTTTCCAAGCCACTAGCATTCAGGAGAACAGACATGAAAAGATTGCCACCAAGAAAGGGTGGACAATAACTTCTTGACTAACAAGATATAACTTATGTTCTGATTTGGAGAAACAATCATGCCACAATGACAAAAAAACAGTTGCCAAAAGGACTAAGGAAAAATAATTTAGACATTGTGACTAGAATTATAGTTGCTGGAAGCACATGGGTAATTCCAAAAAAACTTTTGAAAAATACTTTTGAAACACTTGAGTGATGGAAAACCATTTACAGTCATATGCCAAAATGTCTGAAGATATTTAAGGCTCTATCCTTCTTGAGAGAAGCTTTCACTAAGCATTCTCTCAAGGAGCTTAGTTGTGTTCTCATGCTGCCAGCATGCCCTAAGAGCCCTATTTATTTTAACTGGCTGTCTTCTCCCTGATGATTATTCATCTGTTCAGAGAGTTTACAGAACAGATCCAGGTTCCTCCCTGGGAAACTATATGCCAGTGGGTAAAAAATACTGCCTACTTAATTTCTCAGAGAGACAGAAAAGAGAAAATGGAAAGAAAATGTAGCTAGAAACACAACACAAATTTTGTATTGCCGCTTTAGCTTTTGGGAGCTGCACATCTCTCCTCCACTAGTGGTTAGTTTTTTGGGGTTTGGGGGTTGTTTTGGACAGCCAACACAAATTAACTTCACAACTAAAGCACATGATTTCTTAGGCTTGCCGAACAGGCAACCCCTCAGGAGCCACTTGATTTGTACCAGAACAGAAGCCTCAAGCCTCTCTCATTTGGAGCAAACAGTTTGGAAACTTAGGAAGTTTTATTGCTGGGGCCTCCTGAACAAAAAGCAAAGCAGGGTTAGTTTTCTCTAATGGCGCTTAAGTGTGAAGCGACAAAAGGGACTGAACTCAGCTACTTCCAAAAAAATTAATTTCCATCCTGTAAAGTCTATACATATGACAATGTCTGCAGAGTATAAAATAGAGTATGTCCTCCCTTCCCAGACAGTGTTATGTTTATTCTTTATAGATGATAAAATTTGTTTAACTGAACATCCATCTCCTTATTAGTCTTAGTAGCCAAATATATGCCATCTTGTTTTCATGGTCTATGATTTAGCTCCTCTTAATGGGATATACCTTTTCTTCATCAAATGTGATGCAACTGCCCCATGCTTGCCAGAACATCTAATTTAGAAATACAAAGAGCATGATACATTATATTGTGTAATTTAAAGATATATATGTTTTTCTTTTTAGTACCTCTCCCAGGACAAAGAGCATGGCAGCAGTGAGAAGGAAACACAACTAATGATGCTACTCTATAAAGCAAAGCAGAGAATGAAGTGGGGAGCCAGTGGCAAGAAAATGTTACTACAAATTGAATCCCTCATAATACACCAGCCATTGCTTCATTTTCCCCTATCCAGAAACCAAACATGCATAAACAAGCAGAAAACAACCTGCTTGCTTCAAAGAACTGAGATAATGTCAAGCTGCACCATATAAAGTTAGGAGAAAACAGAGGCAAGTTCAGACATTCCAGAATTGGTTATTGGCTCAAATCATCTGTCCAGAGAGGACAACTCATCTGAATGGCACCTCAAAGTGTCACTCTGCAAAAACTGTGTAAATCCATCTCAAGGTGAAACACAAGCCCAGCAAAAGAAGCCACCACACCCTGAGCTAGCAGGAGAGGCTGGAGACTGAGCTGCACTTGTGCCAGCTCTCTGTCGCGCATGCAGCTCAGCACCAAGGAGGAAATACACAAGAAATGCATCAGAGTGCACAAACTCCTCCATGCCACATCAACAGGGGCTTCATATTTTAAGTATAAAGGCACTAAGGCTTATGGTATCTCCCTTTGGTAACGTGAAAGAAAAAGGCAATCTTAAACATATGAAAGGTGACAAATCATTTCAGATAAATGAGCATGCTCTGAAGTGCATGGAAAGTTAACAAATAAACCAATCATGGCTAATATGCTGACAGTGCCAAAACCTTCACGAAAGCACAGTTCTGTATGTGCCTTCATGCAGTGGAGAGAGAACTCCTTAGGATTTAGTCAAATGCAAACTTCTAGCACAAAGAAATAAAACAAAAATGGGAGACATTACCAAATCCTTGTGGGTATCTTGCCTTTTATACATCAAGGGAATACTATAGCAGTCATTTGTTTTAAGCCAGTCACATACTGGCTAAAACCCCCAAGTATTAAATATTGCAGAAGAAGAGTCCAATAAAAAGCCCTCAGAAAACAAGAAACACATTTTAAAGCAGTTGCACATTATTTAATAAATTCATACAGATGTTTTTAGCCAAGACACACAAATCTATATCATAAGCTAATAATGGTCAGGAGAACATATAAAAATTTCATATTTAATTTTCTATTTTGTAGTTATTTATATACATATGCACACATGCACACAATACACTGTTTTAGTTTGCTTAACTTTAAACATTACTTTAATGTGATTTTTTTTTTAACACATTTCCAGGTGTGGGTGTTTGTGTATACATTTTTTTATGGATGTAAAACACTGGATATGTTACTATAGACAGTGGTATACGTATGTATTCTTTAAGAAAATATTTGTGTAAAAATATTTATTCTTGCACACACCTCTATACAAATAAAAATGCCTTTGTCCTCTGTGAGAAGACCAAAGGAAAATTATCAACAGCTTTTTTTTTAGGCAGTGTACAACAAAAAGCAGTTGTCCAGAGCAAACAGGGAGCTATTCAGGACAAATTTTCTGACTGCAAAATTAAGACCCTCATATTAAGTAAATTTTCCTTACCATTCAATTGCCAAATGCATTACAGACATGTAAGACTAAACATAAACCCATGCAAAACCTCCTTACTAAAGCTCCAGAGAGGAAAATGCATGTGTACTTGTTGCAGCTGCGAACTTTGACAAAATTTCTTGCTGCTATAGTTTAGCCATTTTCTGAGTTTTGCTGCCAGAGTTGCACTTTAACTAATAGTAACCTAAAGTCTAAGTTACGCTGCAACATGTTTTTTTCTTCCTTGGACACCTGGAGATCTGAAAGTTACACACACAGCTAAACAATGAATAAAGCTGATTATCACATAGCTCTGAAAAAACAATGCAGAAAACTCAACCCTTCAAATGTACTTCCTGCCACAGTCCACCACTTGCTCTCAGCTTGACACTGTGCAGTGGAATGTGTCCAGCCATTCAAAGTCTGGGCTTGCAGAGGAATCCTGTAAGCTTAAGCCTGCTAGCCAGGACAGCTCTCTGGTGTATTTTCTTTTTTTTTAATTTTCACTTTCTTTTTTTCCCTCCTCCCCATTTGTATATATGTAGCCCTACACTGCCAAACTAAAATCAGAGGACATTGCAAAGTTCAGACACAGAAAAAGAAATCCTCCCTATCCGAAGCAGAGTTTACAATGAATATTGTCACTTCTAGGGAAACAAACATTTAAATCATTTAGAGTCTTACATTTGGGGACTAAAACCAAGACTGATCTAGCATTCTGAAAAAAAAATCCTATATACGCTAGTGGTTACAGGCAAAGCTCAGAAACAATTCCAAGTAAAACAACAAAACACAAAAACAAAGTATGCATTCATTCATCCAACTTGATCCAAGACAGATGGTATGGAAAGCCTGTGTGGTTTTTTTTCCCCTGGTACTTTTGTTTGGTAGGTTTGGGTGTATTTTTTGATTTGTTGGTTCTTTTGTGGATTTTTTTGGTGTGGGTTTTTTTGATTTTTGTGGGGGATGTTTTATGTTACTATTATTGCTGACAACTGTACAAAATATTAATCCTTCACATAGGAATCACAGGTTTCCATGTGATTTAAACCCTTCTCAATCTCTGAGATCCAGCTACAGCCTCTTAAATGCCTTCAAAGCTAAAGAGTAAAAGGCTGACCAACACACAAGGAGAAGGCTTTTGAAAAACATGATCATATAGCTGACATATTAAGTCCATGAATCTTTTAAGGCACATTATTTCAGGTTTTTTCACTAACTATTCAAAACAGCAACAACAACCTTTACAGTAGGAAGACTCCTGCTAGATTTCAAGTAATTTCTTAAAGTAAACATTACTTAAAGAATTGCTGGAAATAAGACTTTGGAAGAGTTTAATAAAAAATAACAATGGGTACTTGCTTCTTTTTTCATCTTGTTTCCTTGAATTCGGCATCAACTATACCAAATGAAGAGAAAAGTTTCTGGTCCTTATAAATAGTGCTCTTTTTGACCAATATTTGGGTTACAGCCACAACAATTTGTTTTTTTTTGTCTTGCTCTACTACCCTGATTGCTACTCAATTTTGTATACCTCAAGTTTGTGTAGGCCACTCATGAGTAAGGCTCTAGTGAAAGCTGGTAGTGTGAGTGACATCCCATCCTTTGGCAGAAGAAAGGCAAATTCAAAACTAAAAGATATTCAGAATAAATAATATTGGATGTTCACTGCTGAAAGCTTATCCTCAGAAGAGATTCTCCACATCAGTCCAAATCCAAGAAAAATTATGCCTCTCTAAAGCAGTGAATATCTCTTCACTTACCAACTAAAAACAGCAGGTGAGAATACCCAAGCAAAGTGAGTACTTGCTCCTTCCCCACAGCAGGATGCATCCATCATCAGTTGTGACAAGCATTCAAACACACAATTCTACATACAACAGCATACAACTCACTTCAGTGAGACATAAACCTTGAGCAGCAGTGCATTAATGTTTGTAAAACAGCTCCTCAAGACAATAGAAATCGACTTTCAGCTGCAAAACTTAGGCTGGAGGGAAAAAACCCAACCAAGCAAAACTGCCCCCATATATTTAGGTGAGACAGAATGCAGTTTCCAAAATCACTGAGGCTCCACCTTTAGTTTATGGGAGTATTTTAAAAAAGGCAGAAATATCACAGTCTTACCCATTCTCTCTCTCCCCAAACATCATCAGGCAGGATAAGAAGGGTTATGCTGAGGCCATCACAAACTCAGGCTGGCCACCAGAACCAGAAGGGTCCAATGGCTTCCCACCCATGACCACGATTCAAGGCACGCTTTATCAATCATCAAACAGCAACAGCACCTCTAGCCCTGCTTCGGCAGGTGGAAGGCAGTAATAACAACACACATGGAAGCAGAAAGTGAGAGCAGCCAGTGACCTTTGGTGAGCAATGTTCTCATGTCATATGAGCTGGTGACATCAAGGATTCACATCAGCCTGATCCAAAAATGCACTGTTTGCGTATTTCCTGCCCATTTAACAAACCCATTCTAGGGGAAAGCTTTCTCCTCATAAATACATAATTTTTGTTTCAATCCTTTTCTAAAAGGAAATGTTCAAGGGAAAAATGAAAATGTCACTGAAGGATCTGAGCTCTTCAAACAGCCATCCATCATGTCTTTCTTGAAATTAACAGCTTCAGACATTCCTCTCCGGCCACCTATTAGAAGGCATCAGATATCCTAAAATTACGTAACCTACCAGAGGCAGGTCCCGGATTTACAGCACACGTCCCTGAGTGGCTCTTCCAGCTACTGAATGGTCTGGAAGCATTTCATGCTTCTTGCTAGCATTCAGTTACAGCCCATACCAATAATCTGCAAAAAGGTTTGATTTTCCAGGGAGCACAGGAGAGTTTTCCCTGTCCTCTAAGCTGCTAGATTTAAGAAGCAACTTAGCACAATTATAGCCACGAAAATATGTTTAGGCATGCTGAGAATAAAGGATCTTCATACCTTAAATAAAAGCACACTGTGATCGGAAGTTTGAATAATTAGCACCAAAAATGTCTACAAAAAAGATTTAAGACCTATCCTTAATGGAATTTGATACTGAAATTATTTTACTATGCTTAAATTCTCACTTTAAAGTTTTGTTTCACTCACATAAAGCAAGTCTAGCTGACCTGGAACAATCACATGCAAGCTAAATTTATATTACTTTCAGCAGGAGTCTTGCAGTTGGCTACACTGAGAAAAAGAATCCTCTAAAAGAAAGGCTTGCAACATAGTGGGAGACACCTTTTTTCCTCTTCTCTCCACCTTTCCAGTAAGACTGACCTTTCACCTCTTGAGCACTAACTGGAGAAAATGATAATAACTTTTTGCACACCATAGTATTCTGATCTCCATACACTCTGCTACAAGTCACCAACTCAACAGCCACACAAATGTAAGAACTGAAGAAGATGACACGCTAATGAAGTTACTATTTAGAAGTTCAACAGGATCAATACTTTACCTTTGATATAATACAGCCTCTCTCAGGTGAGGTTTTGCAGTGCTTTTGGAGTAGAGATGAAGAACAAAACCCAAACTACACTAGCAAGAGGGAACAATAAGCATGACATAAGCAGAAACATGAATAAAGCTGGAGACCTTGGAAGTAAAACATCATCTCAGAAATATGCCCACTTAGAGGTTAGGGGAATAGCAGGTTAGTGTGGCTTTGTATGTTTTCTTTTCCATCCCCATATGGACATCTGTGACCTGACAGGTCAAATGGAGACACTGAAGCTCCTTCTTATAATACGTATATTATTCAAGAGCATGAACCGACAGAACATTCGTGGCTGAAACACAGTATGCATTCCCTTACCACAAGAAAAATTCATGCAACTCGCTGTCTGTTCCAAGGAAACAATCTGAAGGAGTAAGTAATTACAGAAATACAGAGCACGTGAGCTTGGGCACCCTCGATGAGACCATGGTGCCAAACTGCAGATTGTTAGAGAGAACTCCAGCTAATGCAAAGTTTGGACCAGATAGTAGGGTAACAACATCCCCCTACAAATCTGATACTAACCAATTCATCTTATACTTTAACCCTCCCCCCAGTGCAAGACCTCCCCAAAATCCTTCTACCTCACACCATAACTGTGGGACAGGGGCTGCTTTATGAACTGGACTCCTAAGGAGTTCAATACAAAAGGCTCAGTGTTCCCACCAATAAAGGAGAAGTCAAGATGCTCTCCTCCAGGGCCACACACTGAGTGCAGGTGTTCCCAAAGCCTAGGAAACAGTAGCATCTAAACCAGGACTTGTGGGTAGGCAAAGGGGGGAAATCAGTGTCTTGCAAGTGTTTCCAAATGAATGCCTGAACACAGGATGATGGATATGGATTATGGGCACTTGGGCACTCCTACTGGGATGCTAATTGACCGCAGCAGCACCACCAGGGTCAGTGCCACCCTCTTGTCGGTGTGTTCCACTATCACTGCTAACACAAGGAGTCACTTATGCAGCAATTAAGGGATAATTGTTAGCCTGACTGAGAGTTACCAGCCAACTACACCTTGAGTCAGAACCACAGAAACTATTCCCATCTCCCACGAGGACCAGTCACCTGGTGACTCCAAGATCTCTGTCCCAGGTGTTCATCCTGCTAGGTCCTGCTAGATATGGTTGGCACTCCCGGGACAGCATCCATCCCAACGGGACAGGCCCTCCTTCATCCCCAGAAGCCAAAACCCCAGCCACTCCCAGTGTCTCTGGATATTTTGCCACCCCAGAGCACCCAGAGGACCTGTCTCCTATTTATGGGAGCTTCTTACTAACATGAATTTCACCAAGTATTTCATGGTTTCTGAAGTGCTTCTCTCATTAACTAAACTAATAAATGTGCCAATGGAAGGATCAGCACTGGCAGCACTGTATTTTGTAGCCAAGACTCACATTGAAGAGCATGATGAGACTAAATCAACTGATGAAGAAATTAAATTCCAAGCCCTTTCAGATGTCCAAGCAAATCAGTTTGTTAGTTCAACCCCCTGCACTTAACTGGAGGGAAGAAACTCAAGCCTTTGAGAATTGAAAGCATACAAAACTTAAATAAAAATTATAGCAGCACAAGATGTGTACCAGGCTAGAGGCACATTTATTCTGCATTCCAATTAAACTGAGGAGGAGAAAAAAACCAAATACAACTATTCTGCATAAACAAAACTTAAAGCAGAACATTATCTTTCTTTCTTCTTCCAGAGCAGTGCAAGCTACTAATACAAAAAAAAAAAAAGAAAAAAAAAAAAAGAAATACCAACTAGACATATAAAAATTCTGGTGCAGCTTAAAGTTTGCATTCAAATGTCAATGTGTGGAGTGATTAACCTGCCTGAGGTTACACCAGACCTCCCTGCTTGTCTGTTATTATCACATGCACTTCCTAAACACTAACCACAGCACTCACTGAACATAAAATATCTGTCATTCCTCCCCCTTTTGCAGAGAAGACACAAGCAGGCTGGTTTTCATCAACATAAGGAGTACAAGGCTGATGTAGCAACTTAGCAGCAGAAAAGGAAGGCTGGAACAACAGTGATCAAGCACAATCTGATGAAGAACAAAATCATCTGCCACATTCAAACACATCAAAGTGAGCTCATTACAGCCCGGAGGAGAGACAGCAACACAGAGCCCTGCACACAAAAAGGTGCACAAAAGATACAGAAAATGAAGGCATCAGAAGTAAATAATTTGTGAAGCATTAGTAGTCAGACATGCATAGATTTAGATTTATATCACTGAAATTAACCCAGGTCAGCAACAAGTGAGGGTTAATTTCTCAGCACAGGCGAGGAAACACTCATGTCCCTGGGGCGGGATTACAACAAACCTCCCCCAAAAAAAAAAAAGCATGTACTCCAACTTCCAACTTATATCATTAAACATGACACTTAATAGTACAATGCCCTGAAGTTACAGATAACTCTCCTGAAAAACAAGTTTTAAGGAGCATGTATCCCTAAGTGAAAAGCTGATGGTATTACCCACCAAAAATGAAAACAAAGGCTATTTCTGTGCTCTTTTAGCATACCATGTGAATGGATGAGCAGAGGCAGTAGCACAGAGTGGTACATGGGCTCAAGGGAATTGCAGAATTGAAGCAATACAGACTTATTGAAGCAATTGCAGAACTGAAGCAATACAGACTCAGTGCTTCAGGCTGCGCCTTCCTACTCAAGGCTGCTGAAAATGGAGCTGAGGAGCTCTCAAACCACAAAGACCAAACTTGTGTTGCGAGAGGAAACACCCCAGGACTAGAAAAGAATTTTTAGTGATGACATAAGCCACATAAATACACATCACTGCAAAGGCAATTCCAGGCAAGCTCCTCTAAGTTTATGGAATACACCAAATGAAATTACTAGTACTAGTCTCAGGGCTCACCAACCCTGTCCCTAAGTGAAAAACATTTTGATTTCTTTTTCCAAACTATATTATCTTTTGGATCCATTGATGCAATGACAGGTGGTTTAGTTCTGCATATGCAAATATTTCTAAATAGTATTTTTAAATTTGAAATGGGATCCAATTAACACATTTTAGCACAGTTGCCCAAAAATCTAATCTTGGTCAAATGCTGTCTCCCCCATATATACCATCTAAAGTCGAAATAAAAATAAAATCACTTTATCCTAATTTAGTCCTATGATAGGCATGAGGATGGTAAGAAA
This sequence comes from Chloebia gouldiae, assembly GCA_003676055.1. Taxonomy (NCBI): domain Eukaryota; kingdom Metazoa; phylum Chordata; class Aves; order Passeriformes; family Passeridae; genus Chloebia; species Chloebia gouldiae. The sequence continues at coordinate 1,883,895 of QUSF01000025.1, forward strand.
CAGGAGTTAAATGGTTCACAGTCATGTATATCCAGAGAGATATGGCTTAGGAAGTGAGAGCTTTGTCTTCAGAGCTTTGGGTTTAATTTGGTTTAAAAATAAAAAGACAACAAAAAAAAAAAATCCAAAACCCCCCCCCCCCAAACAAACAAAAAAACCAAACAAACAACCCCCCCCATATCTGATTAAAAAAAGAAATGGAAGAGCAAATGCCAGAGAAAAGTCTGCAAAAGAGACACTGGTGTCCCAGAGCCTACGTGTTGAACAGTGTACTCCAAGCGTGGTGTGGGCTGCCCAGCAAGGGTCTAAACTTTCATCTGGCACTCAGAGGACATGAATGCAAGTTATTTAAAACCACAGCACATCCAGCTAGCACGTCACTTTAATATTCTGCTATAGATTGTGTTACTGCTATGCTTTATAATGAACCTTTGGCTTCATGTCCAGTTCTCTGGTGAAGCACAGCAGTGCCACAGCTTTAGGGTTTTAAGAATTACAGGAGCCAGTTAATGCTTCTGCCAAATCGAGATGTGCAGCAGTATCCCAAAGGCAGTGAAAAAATGCCACAGGTTCTTGGAAAAGGGTCTCGCACTGAACAGAAATAAACAAGCTGAGTTTGCAACTGAGTTTAACTGCGATCTCTGGTCTCCTCATCTGACTTACAGCTCAAATCTTCGCTGTTTAATTGTGAACAGAGGCCTCGTTTTAATGCAGAAGTAAGAAAAGCATTCAGCAGTATCCACCTGAAGCCTACTTAGCAAAAAATGAGGGGTCTGGGTGGATTGCCAGGGCCGGGCTCAGCACGCAACACAAGAAAGCGCAGAGGGCTCAGCAGAGGCAGGCGGGCGCGCAGGGCAGCACACACGTGGTGTGACACGCCGGGACAGGGACGGGCTGTGCCATAGCTGGGGCATCACCTGCACGCATACCTCCCTAAAGGGCAAGGCAAAAACGGAACAAAGCACTGAAACATTTCAGACCTCTCCTCCTTCACGGGGCGGGTGACAAACGCCGTGCTTCCAGCAGATATGTGAAACGCAGCTTTTCCTCTGGAAAGAATTTGAGACCTTTGCCACTTGTCTATCTTGACAGTGAAATTCATCCTTTCTACTTTGAGAGAGAGGGAAGGGGCTTGAAAACACACAAATCAGGCTGGTTTCACTTCAGAAATCACCCCCCCCTTTTTTTTTTTTTGGAGTGCTGCCAAGTAGCAAGTACCAAGAATGGTCAGGCCATAGCAAACTATTGCATGTATGAAGCTGCCCTACAGGACACAGCCCGAGCCACACCTTCCCCAGAAGGCTCCAGTGCAGATCCTGCTTTTCATGGGAGCCAGTTTCCAGTCCTGGACCAAGAGCTGTGATGGGGGCTTGCAGACACTGAACCTACCCCAAACTGAACTGCAACGCTCAGCTACAATGTATAAATACATACTGATCCTGAAAATTTTGGTAATAGGGCTGCACTGAAAAACGTTTAAAGCCGTGACCCCTGCAGGTATTTTTTACCACCTCTGTGTCAGGGCTGGTATGCATCAATAAAAAGCTGGGCCTGGCATGACAGCTCTCCAGTGCCTGCTGGCAGCAGATCAGATTGTACTTTGAACAAAAAACTTAGTGTTGCAACATCTCCCTCCTCACCGTTCTGCAGCACTAAAATAAACCAGGCAGAGAGACATATACATGCACATTTTTTGTCTACACTAAAATAATAAACATGAAAGCCTACTTATGTCAACATGAGTCTGTTTATTCCTTGCAAGAATTCACAAATGGGCTTTTCAAGAGCTTTGAGACATTCTTGACTAAAGAAAACAAAACATTAAATCAAGTTTCAAAGTTCATTAATAACTCAAAATATCTTCTAGGGAGCACCAAAGTAAATTTTTCAGTAACTGCTGATGAGGAAGAGCTTGTTGAGAGATATCATCTCATGCTCCCCTAAAAGGTGTGAATATTTGTGTCTTGATTCCTGCATTTTATATTTTTTTTTTTGGTAGCCTGGCTCAAATAATCTAAGATTTTTTTTCCCCAATGCAAAAATATTTGAGTTCTCAGGAGAGCTGCAAGTCTTAGAAGAACTGAAGAAGAGAAACAAATTACACTTTCATCAGCATTCAAGCCAAGCAGTGAAATGGAAGAGCAAGGCATTTTTGCAAGGAAAATACCACCACCTTATTTTGGCTTCGCTATAAAAGAGAAAAAGAAAAAAAAATAGGGGAGAAGAAAAGTTGTAGAAGGTAAGATCATTAAGGAGGGTGCTGGCAGAGGTGACCACCCCAGACCAATGATGTGAATACCAATATCTGTATGTTTGAGCGTCCAAATTTTAGCATCTGCTTACATACTAAAGCACAGTGGGCAAAGCTGAATGGAATTTGCCCACAAACAACACAGAATTTCTCATGAACCCTGAAGAAATGTAAAATATTTACTCAACAGCCAAATCAGCTTTATGCTGTATTCTTCACTTGTTTGTAATTTTCCAAAGCCAAAGTGAACTAACAGAAGCAAGGAAAATTCTCTTGAAAACCAAGGTTTTATTCATCATTTATGAAAATATTCATTTACTAGCATCAAAATACATTTTGACACGCAAAAGAAACAAGATTGTCTAAGCTTTTCTTTTCTAAGCAGTAACTATTTGGCAAATTTCTTTTGACCAAATTTCTTTTGACCAGATAATTTATTAAATTCTGCTAAGGGATATAGCAAATATCAATAGTATTCCAACAAACATACAAACCGAAGCATTTAAAATTGAAGAGGGTATATTTAGATTAGATATCAGGAAGAAATTCTTCACTGTGACCATGGCAAGATACTGGAACAAGCTGCTCAGAGAAGCTGGGGTTGCCCCATCCTTGGAAATTTTCAAGGCCAGGTTGAAGGGAGCTCTGAGCAGCCTGGTCTAGGCAAAAGGTGTCACTGTGTCACTGGCCACGGCAGGGGCATTGGAACTAACTGATCTTTAAGGTGCCTTCCAACCCAACCCATTCTATGAGGCTCTTTTTTTTTTCCAAGTTTCACTTCAGACTAGGATAAATTCCCTTCCACAAGTTTGCACATTGCAAATTTGCTGCAGTATGCAAGTCTGGACTGTCCTAGAAAGTACCCCAAGAAGCCTGGGAATGAGGCACCACGCTGGTGGAGATCTGTAATGAAACAGAGATGGAAAGCACGAGCTCCACACCCAGAGACAGCATACAGGAAATGCTCAAGTAAATTACTGTATGGGTGAGCCAAAGGAGGAAAGTTCAGGAGGTATTAACATTTTTCCATCTGATGAGAAGCAGACTACAAAAGGTATGAAAAACAGATTTGTCGCTATACAGCTTTCCACACGTATCCTGCTGCCAGAAATGCTAAATGGCACAATTCAAAAAGGAGGCATCATGCCAGCTGTCGTATTCCTCTATATCAAGAATGAACAAAATAAAGAAAGGAAAAGGTATTAAGGCTGGAGTTTCTCTTAAGGGGATTGTATTGATTAAATTTTTTCTCACAATGTGGTAGTTAAAAATCCCAGAGCTAATCTAATTTACAATATAGAGCCCTGTCTTGCACTGAAATCCAGCTTCAAAGTAAATACATTGAAATTATGTCCTGTAATAACTGTGTAGAGTACTTTGCTTACACATTTGTTACATTCTGCTCTCAGTTACTCATTTTAAACAACAGCATATGGAGACATAAGGTACATATTCTAAGTAACATTCTTTCTCTCTGTAAGAGAAGTCATGAGAGTTTACATACATTACAATCTCCACAGTTCACAATGACTGGGCCCAGCCCAGATATGTATGCAACATCACCTAGATCTTTTCCACACCTACTTCCAGTAACTTTATGTTGTAGTGCTTTTGAAAAGTATCACAAACTTATAAATCAAGCAGTTTATTTCCTATACATCTTCAAGAAAGACTGAGGTTACTATTATCCATTATCTACTTATTCCAACATTTCCCCACAATCTTGTCTGCCATGCTCCATCCCCTATTTACAAGGACTTCCCCCAGATGACACACATTTGTTAGGAGAGCAGCAAACACTAGAAGCAAAGAAGCTTTGTGGAGTAATAAAAAATTTTCAGCATCTAAAGTCCCATCTCCCTCAGACCAGAAGAAACCAGTAAAGCTGCTCCAGGAGAGGGGACTTCATTAATGTATCTAAATATCTAAAATGGGAGTGCTAAGAGGATGGAGCCAGGCTATTCCCAGCAGTGTCAACCTATAGGACAAGAAGCAACAGGCAGACACTGATGTACAGGAGGTTCCAGCTCCTGATTATAAGAACTTTTTTACTATGCAGGAGATCGAGCACTGGGGATTGCCCAGAGAGGGTGTGGAGTCTCTCTCACTGCAGATATTCAAGAACAGAATGCAATCCTGTGCCATGTGCTCTAAAAGTGCTTGAGCAAGGAGGTTGGACCAGATGACCCACCACAGTCCATTCCAACCTGACCCATTCTGCGACTCTGAATCCTTGAAAGACAAAGGAACCTCAAAACTTTCTTCATTGAAGGGCCTATCCACATAGCATGGAAGTTTGGACTCAACACGCTTCTGACAGACAAATTACAGAAATAAGTGTATGTATTCATCCATCTTTTTCATCTGGAATACTGCAAGCAGAAAAGACCCTCCACACACTGCTCTCAACCTCATTATTTCAGTACTGCACCAAACAGCTTGTTCACATTTGCACATTCACTACTTGGAAAAAAGCAAGTACCAGCTCAGTTCCCATTTTAAAGCTTGGAGAGACTTTGTTCGGTGTTTCTGTCAAGTCATGCCCAAGAAATTCACGAGGCCAGTGCTTGCACTGCCCACTTGTCCCCACACTGTCATAGGGGATCTGTGGCATAGTGGAGGACATGCTGCCTCTCTGCCTGCAGCACCCCACATCCCAGCATTTAATGAAGTTCTGAGCAAGAAATTCCCATACACATCCACTGAAAGCCTTCTCTATCTTTTAACATTCCGTGCCTGCTGCGACTTGCAATGCCTCGTAAGAACTAACAGAAATATACTTCCCCCAGAGCACAATCTGTCAGAGGATAATTCATTTAGGACTTGGCTGAACGAGTTTCAGGGCACCATGGGCTTCCTGGAAGGCAGGACAACTTATTCAATTATTCCACACACTACCACTGCTTTTGCTTTGCATATGCTGACACCAGAAGCTAGAGCCACCATTAGTAATCAGCCAATTTGCCCGATTTGTTTTCCTAACAGGGTAAAATTCTACCACACAGGCCATGCACTGTTTAGTTCTGAAGATCTCCAGCAAGCCAGCTGCTCTGTAATTCACTTTACCACATATACATGAAATTGCATACACCATGTCCCAATAAAACAGCTTGTAGACAGTCAACAACACTTTGGTCACTATGTAATTGATTTAAATACTTAGATTTGATGCACCATTTTCAGAAGTTTGGAGATTTGACATGTTGTCTGTTTAATTACACACACAACCCAGATTATAAGAGATCTGCAAAAATTTGTTTCGGGAATTAGGAAAAAAAAACCAAACATGAGAAAAATATTTGGCACAGCTCTGTGCCCTAAAGTCCTGAAATATTTATAATGCTACTTGACCAGCCAGCACTGCCACCCTCACACATTCAAAAACCATGAGTCAGGCCCTAGAAATAAGTAGTGCTTTTTAATCTTACAATTTTATTGCCAAGATACACTCTGAGGTTTTGCTGGGTTTTCCAGCTTACTTTTCTTAAATCTGCAGTGAAAGACCAAAGGATTATTTTGATGATTTAAACTGAATTCTGATTTTCATACAAGCACATCAATACAAAGGACTGGGAGCATAAAAGCAACCCTCTACAATGTTCCCCTCCCAAAAATTCACAGTTACTTTGACACTCAAGAACAGCAGCAGCAAAAGTAACTGATTTCCTCTAAAATCTTGACTGCAGCAATTTTGGAAGGGCTGCTTTAGGAATATCTCCTCAACATGCAGGAAGACAGCAAGAGGTGGAAGACAGCAAGAGGTTGAAGACAGCTATGTGTGGTCCTGATTAACATCCAGATGAGGTTACTGGTGCAGATCACAAAGCACTTCCTCCTCTTTATGGGACAACTGGCAAAATGAGCTCAGATCTGTTGTGGCGCAGCGAGGCCCCTCTGATGACACAGATTTTGGCTCCATTTTATTCAAGCCTTTCAACAATCTTTACTCTTCCTCCCAGTGTGAATAAAAGGGATGGGGGAATGGCCAAACTGGTATCTTCTGCATGCTTTTTAACCAACATTTTGCTTGCACACTCCATTTATTGATGAACAGAAATCAAGCCAATGAAGCTGCTACCTTCTTTATGCCATTTAACCCTATCACACTGTAAAGGCCTCATGGGCAAATGACACCTAAACCCCCTGTGCTCTCCTGAATCAGAATGGCCTGAGGTGGCTGACGAAAGGAAGCCACTAGCATTGCCATGATGTTGGGATTGCAGAAGGGATCTTGTGGCAGGCTCCAGAAGGCAGCACCACACACTGGGCAACAAGAAACTGGAATCCACAGTTGAGTCACGCCCAGGAAGGTCAAGAATCTGTCAGGAAACTAAAAGCCAGAAGACATCTCTAGACCCACTCCTCCACCTCACATGTAACACCAGCTACAGAATTTTTCCTAGAAGCCTGCAGTGCTTTTTGGGTTGGAAACCCAAAGCATGCACGTGCTGCTGACAGTATTTATTCAGAAATCCAGGGGCACCCAGTTGCTCATAAAAGAGCAGCTTGTTTCTTGACGCTGAAGAATTTCCTGTAACTGCACCAATAAAGCAAAGCAGCCTGTATACAGCCCTGCTTTTCTGATAACAGAAGCCCAGTGCTGGGCACAGTAAACCCAGGATATACTACACTCTGGCAAGGACTGGCACAGTTTGGAAAAATAGAAAGGAAAAGGATGGTTACAGACTTGCAATGCAATACTAATGCAATTCAAAACAGAGACAAGCTATCCCTATAGCAACTTATATCACCTGCTTTTGAGTCCAAAGCTCTTATCATTTGTCACCTGGAGCTCTCTGACAAACATACTATATACTCACTAGTTTTCTGCATTTTTTAGCTTGTGTTGTTTTGGTTCCTAACTCTTATTTCTTTTATTACTATCCCTTCATTTGCTTTATGAATCATAAACCCTGTTAGAGTCACAGGTAATAATGGATTCTGAACAGCAGTTCCCTTAAATGATAGCTAAGAGCAAAAACTCCTAGTAGAATTATTTCAGCAGTAAGGCACAAGTCTTCAGGCTAAGAAAAGGAAAGACAAAACTTAAAGGCAGTACAAATTGTGTTATTGCAAAACCACCTTCCTCGTCCTGATAAAACAGGCAACAAGCTAAAGGACTCAAACCTATTAGCAGAAACTGAAAAAAATGGCACTAGAAAACCAACTCTGATTCAGTTTGAGTGGTGAGCTATCTTAAATACTAGTGAGGTTATTTCCTAATTCATAATGCCCATTGTTATGCACAGTGTTTCCTAGAATTGACACTAATATTACTTAAATGTCATTGTGTTTAAGTCTAAACTATTTGCATGCCACCCCTTCTCAAGGGTACACTTTCCCACAAGCACAGCAGTTACACATTCCACTACGCTCATATTTATCCCCACACTCTGGGTAGTATTTTCCTTCATGAGGAATTCCCTCTTGTGAGGCCTTATCTCCCATATCCAACCCCCTTCCAAATTCATAGAAAAATTTCTCTCAAGGGAATGTGCCCCTGCTGCAGGATAGAGGCAGATTAGGTAATCATCATCAGGGCAAAGAGGGACAGGAAAATCTCTACAAAACCTCATTCTGTGCCCTGGGAATATGTTCCTTGCTAAAGAAATGCAATTCTGAAATGCAATGTAGAAAGCAGGAATGGGAAAATTAGGTCATGCAATTAAGAAGAAAAAGTACACAGTGAATGAGTGACAGAGCAGGCATTCAGAGTTAGCAGTAGCACTGGAGGCGCTCCATCCTGTGGATGAGGTCAGGAACCAGTTGACGTCAATGACTACGGCATCCAAAATCCTGCACTTCACCCATCTGCCTCCATCCCAGCTCCAAAAGTGTGCCGTACATTTGCAAGGAGGAAGCAGTGGGAGAACAGCCAGGCAGTTTGGCCTTCCACAGCAGTAGGAGGTTACAAAGTAAAGCATCAACACCAACTGGTTTGCCCTAAATCCTTCCTTTGACTGCTGTCATCAGAGTTTCCTGTGAGCAATTTCCAGTTATTTCATCCCACACCACCCAGAAAAGACGTATAAAATTGATCTGGCCTGTCAACTGCAATAGCAGATGTTTTCATCAGTTCAGGTATCAAAACTAATTAATATGATTTTAAGTTTCAATGATCAGCAGTTTCTACATTTTAAAGATGAAGTGGAGATGTGCTAATGGAAGAAAATGCTCCCACAGAGGAGCTACTCCCCTGGCCAGTGAGTATCACATTCCCTCTGACATAAGAGGGATAGTGATACTTTTATCCAGAGAGACAGTGCAAGAATTCAAGCCTCCAAGCTTTAAGTGCACACCTCATGGAAACCATCTTTAGGTTTTCACATTGGAAGTGAATTGCATTTCTAGATATTTACACCAAATTTATTCTATCAGTCAAAAACACCTACTCATCTGTATTTTGTTCATAAGTTCAATTATTTAACCAGCAGTTCAGAAGCTTTGTAAAACTACCCAAAAAAGGACATGCTCTGAGGGTAGTAATCTCTAGCTTAAAAATTATAACTTACACAATAACTGCATACTGCAAAGAAAATGGGATGGAGCACCTCTACATTTCCAGGGCAAGAGTTAGCACTACTAAACCACTTGATTGACGGAGTTTGACCATCTGGTAAAGGCCTGTTTCTATTTGAGCTCTCTGGATGCCACACAAACATCTCTGCTAGTCAGTTCTCTTAGGCTAACAATCACTGGCTCATGCATCTTTGACACAAAGTAGAAAGTTGTCTGGGAAAGGTCAGCTGTCTCCTCCAAGCAAATCTGTGCTTCTTTCTTCTGGTAACAAGTCTGAAGATCCAAAACTGCAGGGTGCTGAGCCGTGATGCACATCGACACAAACTGAGCCTTACACAAGAGTCACCTTATGGAAACAACTTATATGCTCACAACTGCACTTCTCCTTGTGTGTTTTTCCAGTGCCAAGGCCTGGGTTCTTAGCATTTACAGGGTTACAATCGATCTGCACAATACCAAACTAATTTAATTTACAAATTATGCTCTCAAAGGAGATTAATGTAAACCCCAGCTACAGTGACTTTTGATTCTAGCCAGCTGCCAAAATATGACAGCTGGAAAGTGGAGAGAAGATAATGTATTCATAGCTGACAGAAGTTGTTACTTAATAAGCATTCAGTGGCAGTTTTCACAGCTTAGTACACTGACAGACATGTCCTAGCAAATCTGGCTTCAGCACTTCTGGCCTGTACTGTCCCCAAGTATCTGCCACCACTCTGCCAGCAGACCCAGTTCCCATGGCCAAGCCTGTTGGGACGAGAGGAACCTCTGCTGCACCAGTCCCACCTACTATCCCTGCTTAGGGCACTGATGGAGGAAGAGTTTCATCTGTGGAGTTGGCTTTAAGCTCCATCATGAAAAAGCAAGCACAGGTATTCTTCCACCAACCTTCTTCAGCCAATGAGTAGCATTGATGGAGTGGGGGCCAATTCACATCCAAGAGGATTATTTGGTACTACATGCGCTTATTCCTGCTTTTTAGAGTGCAAATATTTGGGGAGGGGGGCCTTCCTCACACCTCTGGGCATTAAGATTTAAAGAAGACAGGAACTCAGGCAGTCAGGTAGGATGCAAGGCTCTCCAACCATTAGTGCTTCCTTTCCAAGGCTCTTTGTGGCACCTGATGACTATTTACATTACACTTGATCAAGTCATAACTCCAGAAATCAGTCCCCCACGAAGAACTAGTGCACCATCCCCCAAGGGTTAAATATATCCTGAATATATATTTTGGGAGTTGCTTTTTCATTTCTAAACAATTGCTAGCATACTACCTTAGGCACTGGGCAAAGAACACTCTCATTTGGTCTAGATTCAAGATGCTGATTTGATAAGCAGCTGCAAAAAGCCAATAGAAGAACTGTCTGAAATTCAACAAAGGCTATTGCAGGGTCCTGCACCTGGAGAAGAATAACCCCATGCACCAGCACAGACTGGGGGCTGATCTGCTGGAGAGCAGTGCTGTGGAGAAGGACCTGGGGGGTGTGGTGGACACCAAGCATCCATGAGCCAGTAGTGTGCCCTGGGAACCAAGAGGGTCAAGTGGATCCAGAGCTGCGTTAGGAAGAGCATAGACAGCAGGTCGAGGGGAGCGATCCTGCCCTTCTACTCAGTACTGATGAGGAACATCTGGAGTGCTGTGTCTGGTTCTGGGCTCCTCAAGACAAGAGAGACATAGAGCTCCTGGAGCAGGTCCAGTGGAGGTTGACAAAGATGATTAAGGGACTGGAGCACTTCTCAAACTAGGAAAGGCTGAGGGAGCTGGGCCTGCTCAGCCTCAAGTAGAGATGACCAAGAGGGGACCTCACCAATGTCAGAAACTGATGCGCAGGAAGTTCCACATGAATGTGAAGAACTTCTCTACTGTGTGGGTGACTGAGCACTGGAACAGGTTGCCCAGAGAGGTTGCAGAGTGTCCCTCACTCGAGATGCCCAAGAACCGTCTGGACACAATCCTTTGCCATGTGCTCTGGGATGACACTGACTGAGCAGGGAGGTTGGACCAGCAGACAGACTGTAGTCCTTTCCAATCAGATCCATTCTGTGAGTCTATGAATTTATCAAGATGTCTTCGATGTTTAAAGCTTTACAAGGCTTCCATTTCCTTACCAGTCTAATAAAAGCAAGGCCAACCCTACTTCCACAAGCTTTGTAGTTTGTAAATCTCCTCTGGCTTTTTGTTTGCTTTTCTTTGATTTTGGCCCTCCTTTTAAGGGCATTAGGTAAAGAAAATTTGAACAGCACAGAAGGTACTGCTCAGATACACACACATATTGTAGACAAACAACCCCATGAACCTGTCACCCCATGTCTTTCACAATGTAATACAAAGTCTAAAATCACAAAAAGAAGCGGTAGAAAACACTGGACTCAAAACTACACCTGGCTCACCTGGCTTGTCATATATAAGATGCACATTAAATAGAAAAATCTTTAATAGCAGATGCGCTATAAAGTTTGAGATTGAGCTGTTCTGCTTGGCAGAGGGAGCTTTTGCACAGCAAAGCTGCTTTTGTTTTTCAAGAGTTCTGAACAAAATGTCCTATAGCTGGAGTTTCCACCAAAGTGATACAATCTCTTTAATAACAAGAATACACCTTTGTGTGTGCATTTTTTATATTTACAGCATTTTGTCTTGGCTGTATGGAATTTCTTTTAAAAAATCTCAAATGATATTGCTACCAATACAGCACCATACTTACAGACACTTGGATCATTTTCTCCACAGCCTGAATAAATTTTGGGTGCAAGAATAATTAAACATAACCCAATTACATTCATAAATACAAAAGCTAAATAAACAGGGAATCTTACCCTCCTGAAATTGTTGCACTCTATGTTAAACCAGGCTTAGCATCTAAATCACTAGTCAGGTCTTCAAAAGAACTATGAAATAATTAGCACAAAATGAAAGTTTCTGTTGCCTTCCCAGTGCAAGTACTTCACATTGTTTTATTACTTGTCAGGGAAAAAAACAGATACTGAGTTAGATCATTCCTTAATATAGCCCAGGATAAGTCAAACTTCTTTTATATCCAGTTAACATGCAAACCATTTGACCTTTCCAACAGGACTACTAGAGACCTGGCAAGATCTACTTTTTAGCCTATGGGACTTCACACAAGGCATTACATTTTACTTCAGGGCTTTGCTACAGGCACAGCTGACAGCAGTTGCAAGAGTTCATTCGTTCAAATACTTTCAACTATCTCTTGCATTTACATCTACTAAGCTTAACTGTTTAAGCTGAAGTTTCAAATAAAAAAAGTAACTTAAAATGAGAAAAAAACTTAATACTAATCCATAGTGGTAAAATATTATGGACTATTCCACTTGAAATTTTGGTCTACAAGTCTCCGTGGCTACAAAATTACTCAGTAATTTTGGTGTACAGTTTTTGGTGCAGCACTTACTAATGTGCTTTTTTGTATCATGATATGATCATCAATTTATAGCATGTCATTTTGTCGCCATACTACCTCTCTACCTGGAATAGCACACCCAAGCAGCTATATGAAACTGCACCAGTGTGTTGAAATGATAAAAGATGAAAAGCTACTGGGTATGGGACACCACACGAGTAACTGACAGCATTGAAAGGTGAGCAATGAAAGAAGAAAATAAATGGGAAGAGGGAAAGAATCCGTGTCAGCTCTTCTAAGATAGTACCTCTCTCTGCAAATTCAGCTTGAGGACCTCACATAGCAAAGGAACCTGAAGAAGTACTTCTGTCATATTTTCACTGCTGTCACTGCCCTGAAGACTTGAGTCACTCAAACTCATGTAACACAGGCCTTAGCAGTGGCCTCCATCTCCCCTGTCTCTATTCTTGTAACAGCCACCTATGGAAGCAAACCAACTTGACGGAACAATGGGCTGAGGCCAACTGTATGAGGTTCAACAAGGAAAATTTACCGTGCTTGGGTCACAACAGCCCCGCGAAATGCGACAGGCTTGGGGTAGAGTGGCTGGAAAATGGTCTGGTGGAAAAAGGACCTGGGGGTGCTGGTTGACAGGAGCTGAACATGAGTCAGTGTGTGCCAGTGTATGCCTAGAAGGCTAATGGCATCCCAGCTTGTGTCAAAATCAGCTTGGCCAGCAGGACCAAGGAAGGGATTGTACCCCTGTACTCATCACTGGTGGGGCCACACCTTGAGTCCTGTGTCCAGTTTTGGGCTGCTCATGACAAGAAAGACACTGAGACACCGGAAAGTGTCCAGAAAAGGGCAAGGGAGCTGATGAAGTGTCTGGAGCACGAGTCTCATGGGGAGCAGCGGGGGGAGCTGGGGGTGTTTAACCTGGAGAAAAGGAAGCTCAGGGGGACTTTATTGCTCTCTACAGCTACCTGAAAGGAGGCTGTAGTAAGGTGAGAGGCAGCTTCTCCCAACAAACAAGCAGGACAAGAGGAAATGGCCTCAAGTTGTGCCAAGGGAGGTTTACATCGGATACAAAGAAAATTCTTCACCAAAGGGGTTATTAAGCATTGGAATAGGCTGTCCAAGAAAGAGGTTGAGTCACCATCCCTAGAGACATTTAAAAGATGTGTAGATATGGCACTTCAGGACACGGTTTAGTGGTGGACTTGGCAGTGCTGAGTTAGTGGTTGGACTCAACGATCTTATAGAACTTTTCCAACCTAAATGATTCAATGACTCTGTTCCTTGTATTTGTTCAAACTAACCTCAGCCTCAATTTTCATTTGTTATGACCACTGGCAGGAAGCATATCACCTTTCCCATATTTCCACTGCCTTAGGCATATGAGAAACAGCTTTCTCATATAAGAAACACTTTCCCTTATATTGGTGACATATGAAATCTATTCTTAAAAAGTCAAAACAAATAATTTAAAAAAAAAAGCCAACAATGTTATCTCCTGGCTCCATACCAAAGCCAAACAAACAATCCTTTCAACACCATGTCTCTTCTCACAATGCCTTTTGATAGCCATCAGCCAATGAATAATGAGAAAAACAGTTACACTAAAAATAGCATCTCCAAATGCTGGGGAAGTCGACAGAAGCTGTCAGGCCTCCAGGGCAAGATACTTGCAAAGAAAACATGCCTAATAATTTGCAGTTACTATTCAGTAAATGCTCCTGTCTTTTGGCCTCTGGAAGGACTGCCAATTTTGCATCTGCTCTGAACATCTAATCAGAGTTTATTTTTTCACTACAACTATCTTTGAGAAGTAGACACTGCAAACAAATACTTTAGTTTTTCCATCATTAAATATTTAGCTTATATTCCTCATATTGTAACTAAACTGTCACTTATAAGAGAAAAAAGAAGAAATAGCATTTTTTAAATGTAAAAAGAATGTGCTCACACATAACATCAGACAACCCTCAGCTACAAACTTTTTGGTTCCTTTTTCTCCCAGTACAGCCAGCTTCACCTTTGGTGGAATGACATCAGCAGAGGAACTTTTTTTTTTTTAATTAGCTTCCTACTCAGTCTGAAGAGGCTGTCATGAAAAGAACGAGATGCAGACACTTTTCTTACACCTCTTCCCCCCACGCCCTCCCTTCTTCCCAAGCCCACACACTAGTGCTGGTCTGTCATTCTTTAAACCACACAGCAGAATAGACAAGGGAAGGAAAACAAATGGTCAGAGGAAACAGCCCTTTTACCAGTTTTCAGCACAAAGATGTTAAACCATAGTGAGACAAGAGGCAGCCAGGAAATTACATCCATACCAATGGATCTCTCTTTCCATCTTTTGGTTGAACTGAGGAGCTCTCTAAAGACTGTTGCTTGCAACTACACTAACTTTGAAGCACTAACCAGTACTCTTAGACCTTTCAGAACACTTGCTCATATTAAACCACTCGTGCAGCTGGGAACTTTGTAATTATCCAAAGGAAAACCTCTGCTCCTTCAGGACTTGGTGCACAGAGGATGTAGACTTTGGCACTGGTATTTCATTTGTCATTGTCAGTATATTTTTCAGTAAACCACACATTGTAAATAACATTAAACAGAACTGAATAACACTTCTTGCTTGGTATCTTGGCAAATCCCATTCACTTCATAAGCACTGATAGCTCCTGTAAAATACAGTATTTGCTGCCCCAGGAGCAGCATCAGCAGGTACAGGCTGTGATGTCTAACAGCATCTCTCACCTGTGCCAGGAAGTTAAAGAATTACAGAAAGGTCTGACTTAGAAGAGATGTCTGGAGAGCATCTGGTTCAACCCTGCTGCTAAAGCAGGCTAATTTGTGACAACTAGCACAGGATTGTCTCCAGGTGAGTTTTGAGTATTTCCAGAGAAGGAAACTCCACAACCTGTTTTATCAGCCTGTTCCAATGTTCTGTCACTCTTGAAATAAATGAGTTTTTCCTCATCTTGAGATGGAGCTTCCTGTGTTTTAGTTTGTGTCTGTTGTCCCTTGTCCTGGGCACAGTCTATGTCTTCTCCAGGTTCAACTCTCTTGGACTTCCCTCAAAAAAGAGATGCTCCAGTTCCTACTCACCTTCACAGTCCTTTTTTGGAACCCCCCAACATTTACTTGTCTTTCTTGTACCGAGGAGCCCAGAACTGGGCACAGCACTCCAGATGCAGCCTCACCAGGTCTCAGTACAGGAGCAGAATCACATTGCTCTTCCTAACTCATCCCAGGATACCACTGGTCTTCTTGGCCACCAAGACACGCTGCTGGCTCACAGAGTTTGCTCTCCTTCAGGACCTTCTTGGAGAGCTGCTCTCCAGCAGATCAGTCCCCAGCCTGTGCTGGGCTGCATGGGGTTGTTCTTCCCCAGGTGCAGGACCCTTTATTAGTGTTCTCTTGAACATAATGAATTATGTTCCTCTCTGCCCAACGCTCCAGCCTGACCAGATCTCGCTGAATGGCAGCACAGCCTACTTATGTGTCAGCCACTCACTCTTCCCAGTTTTCTACTACCAGCAAACTTGCTGAGGGGACTCCATCCCTTCCTCCAGGTCACTGATGAGTAAGTTTAATAGGAGTTGACCAAGGATTGACTCTAGGGGAACACCACTGGCTGCAGGCCTCTAATTAGAATCTGTGCCATTGATCACGACCCTGAGCTCTGCCATTCGGCCAGTTCCCAATCCACCTCAGCTGCAGTAGTGGAATGTATCTTCAGCTGCATTTTGTGCAAATCATCACAACCCAGTAACAAATCAACCCAGCACACCAATGCCAGCACTTGCCAGCTAGGGTTTAGTTAGGAGCTCTCAGCAGCTTCCAGGATGAAGCGTAAAGTTACTGACACAATTATCACTGGCCAGGCCAGCAGTTCTAGTGTTTCTTTCCTATTCACATACCTGCTTGCAAGACTATTTCCCCAGCCCTCCACTAAAATAACTTATTTCATACTTAAACAAAACTTGATTTTACTGGAAATTATACATACAGCTTAATAAAATAACTCACACAAACGCAAGGGCAAGAGGCTCAGCCAGACTCCAGTCAGTCAAAGCTGACATGCTCCAGAGTCCATTCAAAACATCATTTTCCTTTATTGTCCTCTCACTATTTTCACACATATTAATGACCTCCCAACACCAGTATAAAGAACATCAGGATGCTCATGTGGGATGAATACTGAGTAGCTGATGTGCTGTACTTGCACATTGCCTACTTCATCCCAAGGTGGGCTGCTGTCCCACCTACTCCTTGAGTGCACTTCCTGCCAACAGACTTATTATCATGAGTCTTCTGTCAACTATAAGCTTGCAACTTGAACACAAAAGCATCCTTGAAACAGCTGAAAAAATGAAAACTGAGAGAACTGCAAAATCAAGTGGTTCTTTCTGAGGCAGGAGTGGTGTTTGTTTGTTTTGGGTATTTTGAGGAAGAAAAGTGATCAGTGAAGCAGAAAGAAGCTGGTAGTGTGGGAAACACACTGAAAGAAGCTGCAGTAGAAAAACAGAGCTGTCAGTCAGGTTGAGCATTTCAACAGGACTGTATTCCACTTA
Organism: Chloebia gouldiae; assembly: GCA_003676055.1. Classification (NCBI taxonomy): domain Eukaryota; kingdom Metazoa; phylum Chordata; class Aves; order Passeriformes; family Passeridae; genus Chloebia; species Chloebia gouldiae. The sequence goes on from QUSF01000025.1 coordinate 1,900,610, forward strand.
ATTCCTACATCAAGAGAAAAACAGCAAAACATCTTCTGAAAGACAATAGCTAAACTTGTCACCAAGATTCAACAAGAAAGTAACTTAAATATAGGAAAACAGCTGATGTATTTGCATTAGGTGGGAGGATATATATTGCCTACAGACTACATTAATCTTCAAACTACAGCCTTGCTTGAGTATATCCTTGTTTCTAGTCATAAATATTGCCACAAAACAGAGAGAAGTACCTTTAAGACACTACATCACAGAAAGTTTTATAGGCTACTAACATGTCAAGCACACATTTGGAACAAGTATCCAAACCTCTCACAGGTCATCCCAAAACAATGAATACATCATCAATACTAAACACCATTTATTTCAATCTGCAGAAGACAGCAGTTTTGACAGTTCTAATATTAGTTATGCTTACTGAGATTATTCTGGCTTTGTTAAAGAAGCATGGGGAACTAATCAACTCACCAAAAAGTAAAGCAAATATAATATTAATTCAATGTTGAAAGAAGTATAGATAGTTTTAAAAGCTACTGTGTCACACTTAAATAATATAGATGTTGTAGATATGATTAACCCCAAATTCTGTTAATACAGAATTCAGCACACCTGAGAGCCACTTCATGAATCCTACCTAGCAATACTCCAAAACGACGTCTGTTCCTTATAGAAAATGAAAATAAACTCCTGCACAAACAAATCTTGTTCTCACCTCCTCTAGCTTTCCCTTTTTTTTATTTTTTTGCATCATAGTATAGGTCTTGAAGGAACAAGGATACCAGTTGCTTCTTTAATTAATGTAAACCACCATGAGGAAACAGTAAGAACAGCAACTCAGAATAATCTAAGTTTGCACACCTGGGCTGTAGCAATTTCTGTATTCGTCACTGCAGGCTAGCTGCTCACAGTTTGCATTCTCTCATTACACAAATGCACTTCAGAATTAACTACCTGGAAGCCCTACAGTACACTTACACGTGGCAGCCTGAGTCACTTCAACACTTGGCTGTTAATAAACCTCAACCCACCCTTCAGCCCTTATTACTTTCAGAGTAACTTCCTTCCCAGAGGCCCTGGCTTCATGGGAACCATACCAACCATCACGCTCCCACCACCGCGCTTCCTGCTGTTAGATTCCTGACCTGTGCAATGGCACTCTGCAGGGCTCAGACAAATGCCTTCACCAGGCAGGGAGAAGGACTGGGAAAAGCCACCCTGTTGAAGTCCAGCCAGATAAAAGTTCACAAAACAAGTGTCACATGCATTCATGTTGTACAGACATATATACTAAATGTACACATGTTATGTATGGATACAAACTATGTGCATATATGTCATATACTTAAACTGCTATATGTAATAACCATCACATGACAGCAACCCCAACATCACGACTATTGCTTCCCATGAAATGTGTACAGCTGTATAATTAAACATAGCAACTTTACAGCACTCAGCTATATAAAGTGACTGACATTACCCTGCAATAACTATTGCTATTGGTCATGAAGTTCTGAGTACTCCGCAATATACTAATTTATGAAAAATCAAATGCTACCCAAGAACTAATGTTAACCTTAGCTGACCATAAGAATTTCAACTAAAGGACACAAACCAGGCTGATTTTACCCTACAAGGCAACAAGGAATACACCCGTTTAAACTGTATCCTGTTCAAACTCAAGCAACTTACTAAAAACTTTTTTCATGGAACTGTGAGATCTTAATTTGTTCAAATCATTAGTGAAGAGATTAACTTTTCAGATAAACATCTTTAGAAACCAGTGTATTCTCTGTGTTTCATAAACTACGCTTTATTTAAATCTAATTTCAAGGAGTTTAAACTAAAGCAGGAAATTAGCCTTCAGCAACCCAGCATTCATCTTCAGCATCTAGAGGACAAATTAAAAACAAAACCATAGAGTCCTCCTTGCCAAGGAACATAATTATGCTGTCTCATTACTGTTTTGCTAAAATAATTTAATTAGCAGCCTTCAGATACAGGAAGGAATTTATGCTACATCAGGAAAAGAATTACTTGGGGGGGTGAATGGTACACAGTGTTCTAGCGTACCAGGAACATGGGTGTTGAATTCTTCCAGTAAAAACTATCAGGCCAAAGCTGGATTGGCATACCAGAACGAAGCCTTTTTTTTTTTTGATCCAAAGAAGGGGAAAAAAAAAAAGGCACCAGGCAGTATAATACTTGCATACTTTTAACTGCAAGTAGAAAGACATAGCGCAGGAGCAGTGCTGAGGTGAAGTGGATATTGTGCTTCCCCACCCATGCACAAATTAAAGCTCCAAAACCACACCAGACCCTGTCTTTCATTATGTTCTGCTCCTGTGGGCACTGACATTTGTCATTAGGGAATCCCATAACTGAGGCTTTTATAGGTAGCTCTTTAGGCCAATTCCTCCAGGCTACTCCATGCGACAGTGAATTTGATTCCTGCAATAAAGTTGTAGTCTAGGCTAATTCCACCATATGTTTCCTCTTTTAGATGGGAAGCCTGCTTACAGCAGGACTGCACTCTAGATCTCCAGGATAAGAGGTCTGTACAAAAAAAGTATTACCCTTTCCGAAGCTGGTTGTTTCACATGGCTGACTGCCTATAGTGCTTAACTGCTCGTCAGTATCACCCACAAGGACCCTGTGCCTTTGTAAATCCTTGTCAAGAAAGCTCCTGCACCATCAAATCAGCAGAGTGCCATCCACATCCCCAGCTCAAATTTCTCATTAGTGTGCAAGTAACCAGTTACTGAACAAGAAACTGAATTACAGTTCAGCTTTAAAGTCCCTGCAATCCAGGAATAAACTGCTTTTCAACAGATATTAACTGTCCTAATCAGTACACAGGCATTTCTACAGATCTCCAGTCTATTTTAGCCATATAAAAATAATTTTTCAGAGCCAAGTTGTACTTTAATTTCACCAGCATAATCCAGCAGTGGATAAGATAAGCCAAGACTAAACAAACTGGAAGGGTTTGAAACACTAGTTAAGATTAGCTAAAAATATCACCATGATGCATAAACCCAAATAGAAACCTGCTCCATCTCCCCAGGCAGTATCAATTCTGCCATCCCAACAGGTGTAAAAAATAATTCATCTTTGTCACTAAACTTCATGAAAATGCAGAAGAGGGAGGAGAGCTGTTGACAGAGGAGGGGCCATTTGTATATAAATGATTCCACCTGGCTAATCAGATTTAAAGGTGTCAGGGTACAGAGCCATCAAAAGCCAGTCCCTTCACCAGTGATCCTAGAAATTCAATACTGCAAAGTTTGTCCCTATATTGTACGTGCAAAGTACTTCAGCCATCTGCAAAAGGCTTTGAAACTTAGCCCACACTGAAAGACAAGCCTTCCTGAAAACAGTTTTAAACTAGGAAACTAGTTAGACAGTGCTAGGTACAAAGATTGTATTTGTTTTGACTTATTTCCTCAAATCCTTTGAATACCAGTTCAGAGCACATACTCTATAAAACACTCATGAGAAACTGGCACGTTCACTCAGGCACATATTGATGAACTGCTATTTACAACTACTGTCATTTAAGTACCTTTTTATTACAAATGGTAGGATTTGTAATAACAGACACCACAAGATCCTCAGGCAGCTAAGAGCTGCTGAATAAACACGTGTAACGTGAGTGATTTTTCCCGCTGCTTCCCATTTGAAATGCACAGGCTCAGCCCAGCAAAGTAAATTGCTTGTTTCCTGTCAGCCTTCAACCTCTACATCTCTATTTTCTGGGTGGGAACAGGGAAGGGAATTCAAGGGTAATTTTTTTTGTTATTTGAATAAACAAATGCAGATAAAACAACCATTTCAAATGAACAAGTCCTTCCTAAGCTAATTTTCTTGGAGCCTTTATACAATACAGATTTATTTTCCCCTTTCTATCCCTCCCTCCCCAACCCCTACCATGGGGTCCTTCATGCCACAGGGCAAGTGAAGCCCCAGGGTCTATAATTAATGGCTTTGTCTGAAGGTTGTGGGTTAGCCACAGCATAACAGATACCCACATGCAGGAAAAAAAGCAAATGCACTTACCCGAGAGATAGACAGAGGCACATTGAAATCCTTGCCCCCTTGAAGCCTGAAACCCCAGGGAGCCGGCCCGACCAAAGACACGCTGTAGTTGCTCATGATGTTTAGTATTCAAGGACCAAATCCAAAGAATTGATGCCTGCAGAAGAGGATTAGAGTTTTAATTTAAAGCTGATAAAAACAAAAGGCACTGTACGCAATTCTGGAAACATTCTTTCTTTGGTTGTGTTCCCCTCCCCCCAAAACAGCCAAAAACCCCACACTAGGTCTTGTCATGACTTGTGCTTTTATTCTCCATATGTTGTTTCCCTCCATAGCTTAGGAAGACACAGAACCTGGAGAACTGCTGCTGCCAAAATATTTGACAACTGCTTTTTACTAGCAAAACACCATGTGGGGCAGGGGTGGTAAAACTATCCAGCATTAAAGCCCAGCTTAAAAAAAGTCAATATTGAGACAAGCATGAATTGATAGCATCCCTTAAACTGAAGTATGGAAGACATTAGCACTACTAGCACATTCATTTCTAACAAAATTAGTATCATATGCTGCCCTGTCATCAGCTCAAAACTTATTTCTAAACACAACAACACCAAAAGCATCACAACTTTGCAGTTAATCAGACGAAAATAAAATCCCTGTGACGTTTTTTATTTTTATAGCATAGCTTCATAGTGGCAGAACAATGTCACAGATGAGCCGGTATTAAAACCAACCGAAAAAATGAAAGCTGTGAACTAAAGCAAAACATCCACAGTCACAATTCAGTGCTGAGGAAGCAAAACCCACGCATCTCCCTCTCCACAAATGTATCCAACAAATTACCTTTAAAAGGCAACTGAGATATTTAAGTGCTGTTCAGCGTCAAAGATAAGGGCTTCAGTTCCACCTCAGATAAGTAATGTTACAATGACATCTTAGGTAGTGGATGCCGTCTATTTTTGTATAGTTGAAGCCCGGCAGGAGCACACCAGGGCAGGCTGGTGTAAGACTACACCGGGGCACAGCCAGATTCCATACTCATATAGGGACATTTAAGGTGGACCTTCAGCCAAGCAGCAGCAGGCGGCTGCAAACCCCACCAAACTCTGACAAGCCCAGCTCTGGCTGTTCGCACACTGCAGGGGGCCACGTTGGTTTCTCAGAGGCGGTGGATTTTTCCAAAAGCAGCCCAGCCCCGAGGAACATGAGAGCAGGCTCATTGCACAGCCCCCATCGATGCAAAGCTGTCACTCCCCAAGAAAGTCATCCACAAGGCACGTTTTTGGGTTCACCTCCCAAAGCAGCAGAGATCCACTGCTCACACTTTTTTCTAAATCAGTGAACTTTATTCACACCGACGGCCACTCAGGTAACCAGAGCAGGGCTACTGGCATTAGGCAGCACAAGATATAAATATATATGTATTAGGGAGCAGAATCTGGAGCTTGTACCAGAGGTGCCTGGGTAACTGGGCCATTCCCAACCCACCACTGCCTGCTAGCATCCAGCAAATGGGCAGCTCTGACCCCAGGCGCCGACTCAACCCACCCTTAAAAACCTCGACAAGCATCAATGAACAGCAGGGGATGCACACAAGATTGAGCTCTCCTGTCGCTAAAGAGGAAGAAAAGTCCCCGCCAAGTTTGAGCTAGGATTCTTAGGAGGCTTGCTCACCACTAAAGAGAGAACTAAGCTGTTTAATTGCCCTACGCACAGAATTCTTTGAAAAAGAGGATCTGAATTAGTCACAGATTTCTTTCTGCATAAAAATACACATTCTGTTCACTCCCGCTAAAAGAAATCCACTGCGGTGACAGGTCATTGTAAATTATGAGCTGCAGAAAAGCAAGCCACATCTACTGACCAACATACAGTGCAGTTGTTTCACACAGGTGAGCAGGCTTTACCTGGCAATTGAAAGCTAAAGCACCTGCATAGCTTTTTTCTTTTTTAAGTTGAGCATCAACTAGTTACAGCTACAGACCCAGGAAAAAGAATGGATTCTGTTAGGAATTGATACCATTCTTTTTCATTTGTAGCAACTAGAAATAGGAGGTAGCAACTAGAAATAGGAAAGAAACTGCTTTCTGAAATACTGTGCATCACACTCATCATCACTCATCTTTCCTTTCTCATCCCTTTAAGTCTGGTATATCTGCATCTCTAGCCTGACAGATACACTAGGAAGGAACGGCAAACAAAGAAGACTCGCTCCAAGTTTTAGTTAACAAATGTCTTATAATATGCCAAGGCAATAGCTAAAGGAAAACACCGCGAACCATGAACCTCACGTGCGGAGCATTGTGCAAACAAACCAGCTAAGGGTGAAACTGTGCAACTTTCCTTTCGACGATCAAACGCTTAGTGGACCTGCGTCTGGAAGGGGGAATTTCAAATTCCCGGCCGGAACGCCGGGGCGCACCGCTGCCGCCAGGGCGCGGAGCCGCCGGCCCGCAGCACCCAGCGGCGCCGGGCGGCCGTGCGGCACAAGCGCCCGGGCACACCACACCCCGCTCTGCCCACCTCCCGGGACGAGGAGCCCCACGGCCAGCGCGGGCTGGGGACCAGAACTCCCCGCAGGAGCGCTCGGTCCCGGCTCCAGGCGCTCCCACCGCCCCAGCCGCTCCGGGGGCACCCGGCGTGCAGCCCCGCGGGTGCCACAAAGCTCGGGGAGCAGGACACAGCGGAGCCCCGTGCCCGAGCAGCCCGACGGGCACGGCTGGGGGCGAGGAGCCCCGCAGGTGTCCCGCAGCCCGGGCTCCCCGAGCCGCTGCCTCGCCGCACCCCGGCACGCCGGCCGGCCGCTCCGCCACCGCGGCAAGTTGCGCGTCCTGCTCACAGAAGTTAAATGAAACGAAAACAAGCACCGAGGAGCTTTACAAACCGCGCCCAGCCTACTGACTCTTTGCCTGATCCCCCCCGGTTATTTTCCGTTCGCTTTGGGCCGCCGCGGCACTCACCCGGCGGTGCGGCACGGCGAGGACAGCGCAGCACTCTGCGAGGCGGCGGCTCCGTCCCCCGCTCTTGTTTTCACTTCCGTCTCCCGCCGCTCCTCCCCTGGCCCGGCCCGGCCCAGCCCTGCCCGGCCGCGGCGGGACGGGAAAGGCGGCGCGGTGCCCCGGTTTGCTGCGCTGTTGGATCTGTTCGGGTTTGTTTTTAGCGGGGGAGCGCTCGCTTTGGCCCCGCGTTGCTTTACGCGCACGCAGCTGCGGGCGCACCTGCGAAGCGCGAGCGGGAAGGGGCCGCTCCCCTGTGCCCGTCCTGAGGGAAGAGCTGCGGTGCCGGGCAGGGATGGGGGCAAGCTGCGGGGTAGCCTGAAGCGGAGCAGGAGAGCCTACGAAAAGAGGGAGTTTGGTTGATTTAATGTGGCGTAGCGTGAGGAGCGACAGGGATGTACTCGCCCCCTGAGGACATCAAAGTGCGGGAGCGGCGGCGAGGCAGAAGAGCTGTTGCAGCTGACAGAAGGCTGGCACAAGAACAAACAGGTGTAGAGTAGCCATGCATAAATTCAGCTCCGAAATTGGAAGGGATCCGCCAGAAATTAAGGTCTTTGGCACAGCCTCACTGGAGGAGTGCGTCCATTAAATGAACCAGGTTCTAAGGTGATGCTTGATCAGATTGTTACAGGACTAATTCTTTAACACGAGGGGTGTCCAGCTGGGAATGCAGCTGGGAATCCGTGGAGCGGGGCGGGCTGGCTGGGACAGCACTGCTGGGCCTGCCAGCGCCAGCCACTGCCACTGCCTTGGGAGAGGCAGGAGTAGGCAAAGATGAAACAGTGGCACTTCGGAGTCACATCCAACTGCACCTCACAGCTTAGGGAGGCTTGAGGTTCCTGCCAAACTTCACGTGCGACAAGAAGTCATTAGAAGTAAAAATGTCTGTGAAAGAAATGTGCATCTAGTTAACAGTACCATTATCAGTAAGAGTTAAACTATTTCAGCACCCTCCTCAAGCATGGATTTACTGTGGAGAAAGAATGCAGAAGAAAGCTTTAAATTCTTATTTATTACCGTCCAACAGAACACACAGTCCTCATAATGGACAGCCCTGCCTCACCCCTCTGGCCCAGAGCACTGTCCCTTGCTTTTATTGTTATTTGCACAGCCTTGAGCCTGATTTTGGCCCTGCTGTGCCCTTTGCTCCCACAGGTTCCCCCAAACAGGAGTCCTCGGGCTGGAGCTGATGCTGGGTTACAAGACCTGTGCCTTAGGTGCCTGGGTTTGCATGAAACCAGGGCCTGTCTAATCCTCTGAGCCCTGGCTCAGTGAACCTTAACAAGGGTATTTTAACAGTGTCCCACTGAGCTGTGTGTCTTTAAGTAGGACAAACACGCCTCAAACAGCATCTCAAAAGAAAAGCATCTAAACCTCCCACTACTGCAGTCAAACCACTGTTTCAGAAATTTTCCTTCCTTAGTTTGCTCTTTTCCTATTAAGTCTCTCCAGTCGGGCAAAACTAAAAATCCCTGTTACGCAAACAGACTCTCACATGATTTTAATTCATGGAGGTAAAAATTACCCAACCCAGGGATTTTTCATTGTGTCACAAGGGCTGTAGGTCACTCTCAAGCTGTTCTATTAATTAGAGTAGAAAAAGCTCCAGGAGCCCACGCCCCATTGTGACTCACGTGATAGCTCCAGTGTCAGCATGTCCCTGTGCTGAGTGCCTGGGTAGCAATCCGCTCTCAGCTCACCGGGGCACACAGCCTGTGGTCCTGCTTGATTTTGCACTTTGCCATGTTAGTGAAAAACATCCTTTTCCACTTCAGTTCTCTCAAAGCCTTCAGCTTTTCCTGTTGGAGAAGTAGCATGCACATGCAGCACCTCAAGACAGTATTACGTTAATTCATCGTGACCGAAGAAGAAGGTGCAGAGAGACTTTCGCTGGTTGGTGTTGCAGCAGGTTTCAGCCCCGGCAAGCCTGCATGCAATCTGCTCCAATACCCACCCATTGCAGCAAGGCCAGTGCCACTCCCAGCTCAAAGCTGGCAGTCTCATCTTTAAGTCCGTCATCACTTCGCTGTGGCATGATCAGTTTGTAACAAATGAATCTGTTTTCCTTTGCCTCCAGACACGGGGCACAGAAATAGAGGCAACTCATTAGCTCGAGATCGCTCCATTCTTGGTCACTTTTCAAATACTCTCCTCTTTGAGAGAAAGCTTTTCATTAAGATGAATAGCGAAATCAGAGATAGTAAGTTGAGCAAGAAACCTCGGCAGCAGCTAGAACTGTGGCCTGCCTGTTCTTCCTCCTACCACTACCGGATTTTAGACAGAGCTTGCATTTTCCCCTCAGAACAAGGAAGGAAAGCGTCTGGAAATTAATTAAATGTAGTAGTCAGCTAGCCAGGCAGATACAGCCTATCTCAGAATTACTCAGGCACCTAAGTCTCGTTTAAATGCTAATGAAATGCCTTAGGTGCCAGGTAATGGGCCCTACAAAACTGACAGAGAATATCACCTGCGGTGGTGAAGTACAAAAAGGCATTTGTAAATTAAAAAGTAGCCCTTAAATTATGAACTGATTAACAAGGCACAGTCGAATTGTTTTAATTAAACACCACTTAATGTAACATTACCTTTCTCTGTGCTAAAGCACTGAACTACAAGCTGTGCTTTTACTGCACTGCTTTCACTTTTGCTTTTCTTCCAAAGGTAAAGCTAGTGTAAATATTTACATTCAGCTTATAACTCGTGTTCACCAGCATAAAGTAATCCTCTCTCTAAAGAGGTAAATGTGAATATCCTCTAGAACATAACAGCTTATTTCCAGTTCCAAGATAGCTGTGTGGCCAAAAAATACAATGAATTAGATAATTTCTATGTGTTTCTGAAAAGCAGGGGCTGCAGTCAGCTTTTGACCAGGCAAGCTCTTACATTTTGTTCACAGTGAAGCCCAAACCACGTAGAACTGGTATCACAGAAGAACTTTTATTTTTCTATTTGGTATTTTGTGGTTTTGTTGTTTGTTTTGTTCTGTTTTGGTTTTTTTTTTTTTTCCTGTCCCTGTTTTGGAGAGATAGCCTGTGCTGAATTGCATCCTCTCTCATGCATCCTGTCTACCACAATAAGTCCAGTTATTCCAAAGACTTCTTCACACGGGAAGAGCCATGTGGCTGGGCAGGAGGTTCAGAATCCAGCCAGATGGGCAGCTACATCCACCAATTCACCTTGGAACGGTTTTGTCAGCCAAAAAAAAACGTCATGGTCAAATTTTCTCTTACTTGTCGCCTTTTTTTCTCACCTCTTAGAGCCTGTTATCCCCCCAGCCGTGCTGACCATCTTCACCACTTGTCATCAGCCCATTTTCTCACTGAGCATGTTTGCTTGTGTTACTTCTGCTGTAGCTGTGTCCTCTCTGACAGCAGTTTACTCCCCATCTCGTTGATCTAGACAGCTTTTAAACCCGCATTTTCATCAGATTGAAAAGTTAACAGTGTTGGTGTTCCCACTCTAGCCTTTGAAGCTCTTAATGTTACAAATGGATTTATTCGTATTTTTTATACCCGGATTTCTTTTTTATTTTAGCTAATCAAGCCTGCTTTAGTTTTTATTTATTGGTGCTTTTATTTGTAAAGAGAAATTAATATTTACTAATAAGATACTTCTTATTTACAGTGTCTCTAGAATCTTGATAAATTGCATAAACAGAGGAAATGTGTATTATTACTGGACTCCTTTGTAGTGACTAAGCAGACGCATTGGAGCCTGATCAGTCCTAGTTCTAAGCTAGGAATATCTGTTTTGTTCCCTCCTCCTCAGCTAAAAGAAGGACCACCTATGTGGATGTCACAGGTTAAACATTTCTACTTTGTGTGTCCAAACGAACGAAACAGCAACTAAACCTCTTCATTCCAGGAAACTTAATAAACTTAATTAACCTTTGCAGAAGCTTAAGGTTATCTTCTTATCACATTAAACACGGCCCATTTTAGGGACTGAAATCAATCTGAAGCTTCTCAGAACATCACAGCCTAAACAGTTTCATCCTTAGCCCTGCTGTGAGGCATTAGCCTCATTTTACAGATGGTCACCAGAGGCAATAAACATTTATCCATGCAAGGAATCAACTGTCAAAGAATTGAAACCAGTTCTTCCAAATTCCTTTACAGCTACTAACAACTAACCACTGGATTACTCTACCACAGGCTGACCTAGCCCCTTCTTCAAATGGAGCAATACATGGGAAGACAAAAGGAGAGGAAAAAAAAAATCAGACTTCATATTTACCATTTTTGACAGAGTTATGGGAGTAATGCCTTCAATTATCCCTGTTCTTACCTACTGAAGCAAGATGCCTGCCCTGATTTCCTTTGCCTTAATGGCAAGGAATGGTTAATGCAGAAACCTGTGGCTTGGTGTGGCTTAGTTACAGTCCCTCAGCTGTGCAGGAAGGGCTTGCTGAGTGATGTCTTTGAGCTGCATTTGAGATCCACCATGAATCCCAATTAAGTAAGGTTTGGCAGGTAAACAGCCAAACTCTCAGAATGATCCTTGCAGTTATTTATATTAATTAATGCTAAGGGAGAGGAGATGCAGCTTTGCCTGTAGATTTGTGCATGATAGATTTCCTTGGTGAGGGAGGGGGCGGCTGCCAGCTGCAGCACCAAGAGCCTGGCAGGTTGGGAGCAGCTGGGCACAGGGGTTTGGGCAGGGGGCACAGCAGGGGAGCAGGCAGCTGCCCTGCTTTATTCCTACCAGCACCACTCACTCACCAAAGCACAGGCTTTTTATAGGGTCTGTGCTGCTGCTCAGCCTGGCCACCCAGCAGATGTCATTTGGGGCTCCACCACCACAACCCCATATCATCCTGAAGTCAAAGCCCTGCAGCCAGCTCACACAACTGAACTGGTACAAAAATAAACATAATCCAAAGCAGTGACATCGCACTGCATCAACAGGTCTAACAATACATTTACAAGTGTTTGGAAATAAACTATGGGGGGTAAAAAATCAACTTATCTTTTCTGTTGTATTGACTTAGCTGCCCTGGATTTCATAACTGCTTAGGTAAAGCCATACAAAAATCTGTGCATACAGAGAAACCTCTCTAGGCCTTTGTAACCACCTCTTGAGTTATTTGGGGTTTTTTTTTCCCAGAGAAATATAAAATAGGCATGAGAGCAGTGAGATCAGAGAAGGTGTCCAGGAGATCTTATTTTAACTGCTGCCCACATAAAATATTATATCAACTAATAGCTATTCCCACAGTAAATAAAATACAGGTAAACTTTACTTACAGGGGATAGCAGCAGGAAAAAAAGAAACAATCACCAGAGAAGCTTATATTTATACATTTTGAGAATTTGAACCAAACTTGTACACACCAGTATCATATTTATGTGTTAATTGTTTTGCCATGATTTATTTGTGAAAACACCAGTTCCCTGTTGACTTTGCAAGTTTGGCTGCTACATAGATCTGGGTGTCACCCCCCAGAAGACTGCAACCTGCATTGTGCTGATAAATTTGGTCAAAATTCTGTGCATAAATCAAGATGAGCAACAGGGACAAAAGGGACCACAGGTACACAGAAGCACCTCTCACTGTCAGAAACAGTTGTGCCCTCCATGGATAGATCCAGGAGCCATCAAGCCTGAGCCTTTTCTTCCTGAAATGCTGCAGCATTTCTTCCCAACTGAATTTACATCTTAGAAGTGCTTGTGCTTTATTGGTCCCAGCTGTTCCCATCGGAAGGCTGTTCTTGCCCCTGTTTGTTTTAATAGCCAGCAACCTGCATCTTATTTCCAGACTAAGTTTAGTCACATACAGGTTTAAATAGTTCTCCCTCACTGCTGTTTGACTCCTGGGTATTTTTAGAGGGGAAACCATATCCCCTGTCAACCTTCATTTTCCTGGGCTGAACAAGCCGAGGTTGCCTTGGCCTGTGTTTGTAAGGAAAGATCGTGGCACTCCTGCCCATCTCAGTAGCCTTTCCTCACACCTGTTCGGATTTGTATTTTCCTGGGGCATGAGACATCAAAATCATGTGTAGTGTCCTAAGGACACCTTACTGATGTCATCTTCTGCCATGGATTTAGTGTTTCCACTCCAAACATCCTGATTGACATGTCCCAGAATGGCATTTCCCTCTCCAAAGAAAACCGTAACAGTGCTCCAAAGATAATGGAGAATTGCCCACTTGATTAATTTTTTTCCTACTTTTCTCCCATTTTCAGTGTACTGCTAAATTATATCCATATGTATGCTTTTATCTATGCTTCTGAATTCAACTCCATTACATTAATTATTGTTCTTCCCATAACATTTTTCAGATCTTCCTCCCTCCTGATAGGGCCTCCCAACTTCTGTCATCCACAAATGTCATTACCAAACTTGCAGTCTTCGCGCTGAGTTTGCTGTGAGAATTCTAGGCGGGAAAGCTTTCAAGACTTTTTAATTTTATAACCATATATTTATATAATTATGTACAAATATGTAAACAAACTCCATTAACTACCATTTTGCACCATCCTTCTTGTTGCAGTCTTCCCTGCTGCAGTCTTCCTGCTCACCTGGCATAAAAATGATGGTTTTGGCAGTGTAAGGATTGAAGCAGAACATCAGATGCTGTCCTGAAACCTAGATGAATGAAATCTGACACACTGACTTTGTTTATAACCTCAGTGACAGGACAGCTATGAGGTTAGTCTGTCACAGGCTGCCCTCAGCAAGAGCAAGCTGTGCTGGGAGGAAGGTGCAGAAGTGCTGCAAGCTCTGTCTGGAGAGATGTTCAGACCAGAGCAACAGGACTGTTAAGAGGTCTGAGCGGAGATGGAAACAGAGAGAGCCAGCATTAAATTATATTTAACGATGTCTTAGACAGAAAATGTTATTGTGCTGATGTTTGCAAGGCAGCAGAAGCAGAGCACCTAGCAGTGTCATAGAGTCACAGACTAGTTTTGGTTGGAGGGGATCCTAAAAGGACATCTAGTCCAACCCCCCTGCAATGAACAGGGACATCTTCAACTAAATCACGTTGCTAAGAGCCCTATTTGTTTCAAAACAGGATAGGGAACAAAAGATGGAGAAACCAGCACTTTAGAGTTTAAGGATGTTAAAGCAAGGGAAGAATACTCTCTTAGATGATTAAAGGAAAGTGGAAAAGGAAGAAAAAGATGTATTTCTCCTCCATGCTTCCTATGAGCAAGGTGGTCACCTAACATGGATAAATCAAAACTATGGATCTGTTGGTCTCTGAGCTTATTTACTATACCCACATATGGAAAAACGTACTAGTCTCTTCCTGTAGAGGTCAGGCTATATATAAACAACTGCAAGTGAAGCAGGGCCTGATGCAATTTGCTCTATAAGCTGCCTGTCCACAGCATCTGTGCAGCTGCAGGTGGGACGTGGAGTCACATCAATCAATCTAGGGTTAAACAGGAGCTGACAGTACTTTGGAGGAACATGAAGTGCCTGCAACATATTAGCTGGGCGCATGTCTGCACTTTGCATGTCTCTCTCTTTGCATGAGAACCACCCTCCAAAGCACAGTGAAACAATCCTCTCACTCTCAAAACTTTCATTCTAAACAATACGTGGGAGTGGCAGAACGGTGACATCAATCATTTTAGGTGTGGCGTACCTGTTGAAATGCATGACACAGGTTGCACAGCAGTACCTGCAGTGTCTGTGCTAAGTGACAGGAAAATATATTAGAGACTAGTTAAAGAAGCAGCTTGAAGGTGAAAACTGAAAATGAGAGGGAGAAGAGTGAAAAGTTCTAGCCACCACCTATTGCGTCTAAACTCATATTGTTTCTAAAAATACAAAAGCAAAATGGTGGTGGGAAATGTTGATGCCAGAAAGCTTTCAGCAAGTAAAAGGCCATGCTGGTGCCCAGTGTAAAACTGAGCCTCCAGAGCTCCAGGATTCAATCTGACAGCCATGTCCTAATGCTCAGCTCCACCTCAGCTTGACCAAAGCTTCAAAGCCTATTAAAATCAAGTAGAAACTTTCTGTGGCTCTGGCTCCTAAATTTAAAATTGGCACTGGACTTTGTCTCGCATTTCGCCTCCTCCCCAGCCCTGTAGCTCGATACCCCTCGTTAGCCTGCTCGGGATGGTTTGTGTCCCTCTCTCTGGAGAACATTTGTCACCCGGGACTGCTCCAGCCCCTGCTTATTTTGCCGAGAAGGAATTTTGGCAGCAATTAGCCGAAGTGAGTTTCGGGACCTTCAGCCTGTTTGTTTGACCTCTGGAAGTAGGTGGCTAATTCAAGGACAATGGAAGCTGTCGTGTTACCTGTTCCCAGCATGAAATATATCAGGGGAGAGCAGGAGTGAAGTCAGCCTTTCTGTTTTGATAAGAGGGTGTCCAAAGATCCCTGGAATGAGTGGAACTCCAGCAGCCACTCAGGCACAGGACTGCCTGGCCTGCTATTTATACACCCAGGGGCGGGGCTGGGGAACAAAGTGGTTCTTCTGCTCCTGTTTTATTTTTATTTGCCTGAAACTTCATCACCCAGAAGTATGCATGGGCAGTTTTATTCTTTTTTTCCTTTGTAGTGGAAAAAAAAAAGTGTTACCAGTATAGCCTTATGTCATATATCTTATAAATGTATTTATATCATATTCTATATAATATATATACTATATATACACATCATTAGATGTGTAAGTATTGTTTAAACTTTAAAAACCAGAATCTCTCTAAAGACAACCTTTAAGAAAATGAAAAATGGATCCAGTATCCCATGTGTAATGATGATGAACCTGGAGCACAGACCAGCAAACAGAAGATAACTTCACTCAGGAAGTGGTTGTCTTAATGACACAGAGGGACAGGGATATCAAAGTAGGACAGCTGAGAGAGATGTGAGGCACACACCAGTTCATATTTTATATGGCAAAAGTCAAAGTAATGGCATCTTGTGGAGTTTAATTCACATGCAGAGCTATGTTTGAAATTCAGTTATACACATATTTGTGCTAAGCCCCTTTGGAGGCAAATCCAAGTCATCCCAATGTTTTGAATTTTTTAAACTGGTTGGAAACATAACTTAGTCATTGCAGTGTTCTTTTGCCTTTGAGGAAGGGAGCAGTAGCACTTAATTTAATTTAGAAGTGCCCTTTTCCTGTTGACAGAGATAAGCCCCAAGAGAGCGTCATCCAATTCTCCTGTGCTAAATATGACAGAAAAAAGAGTCTTTGGGAAAAGAAGTCTAGCACAAGACCCTGGGAAACGCTAATTGCAAGCTTATTTTAAGCATCTTGCATGTTTTGAATAGTTTACAAGGCTGTTCCTGTTGCTGAGAAGTCAGAAGTCTTGGTAATAAAGACTCTTGGGAAACTGATCCATCAGTTTTACAAGTTTACAGTGTTGCTGGAAAAGGGCCAGTGAGCTGGTCCCTGGAAATGAATGAAATATTTCTCTATTACCTCATATAGCTTGCAACACCGTAGTAGCTGAGTAACTTGCAAGTGTTACTGCATTCATCTTTGCAGTGTCTGAATAATCCAGGGAAATACAAGTACAAGCAGCTATAAAAATATTTCCACCTCTTTTTTTGTGGGCAAGTTTTCCACCACTCCTAGCCTAGGAGGGGAAACTCTCAAACTCTCTCCTTGGGGCAGAACCAACTCCTAAGCATGGACCCTGTTCCTCCACTCACCCCAGACTGCTCCCAGGCCTCTGCTGACGGGGCAGCAATACTCACCTAACCTCAGTTTGTTTCCCATTGGACTAGTCAGGGGATTAGGACAATTTTCTGTGGAGACAGAGGGACATACATGAATTACCACATTAGCCTCTATGGGCTGGTTTCCCTCATCCCACAAACCTTTGGGACTGAGATATGAATCCAACATGTGGCAAGTGACACTTGGGAGCCATAGGTGCTTTTCATTAATAGCTACATGACCTATAACTCAGGCCTTCTCATAGATTATTGCCATTATGCTATTTTTAACATTAGCAGTCACTGGGTATATATCTATGTTTTCAAACAAAAGCATGGCTTCAGCCCAGAGACTCTTTGCAAAACAATTTGCTGCTCCTTCCCCCTCCACCTCCTCTTTTCCTTCCCTCTCCACCCATAAAATTCACATCCAAATTCAGTTATCTCTGTTTATCTGACAGGATGTGCCAAAGGAAAAAAAAAATTGATGATAGATTTAAGAAAATAATACATTGTGTATGCAGTACATACACACCATAAAACATTTTACAGTGCCATAATCGAAAATATGTGCTAGGAGTAGACTAATCAGACTTATTTCAAAATAGCTGGTTAAAAGGAAAAAATACAAGAAGGGCTGATTGCAAACAGAGAGAACAGAGCACATTTTCCATGTCTCACCAAAACCTTTGCAAAAAAATCTCTTCTAACCATCTCTTTTTATAAGAGGGAAAACAACATGAGAAATTACTTTTTTCCTTCTTGCACAAATCAGAACTTGACTTGAGAAACAATTCACCCCGTCCTGCAGCATTAACCTTACAGCCTCGGGCAGTCGGCTTGAAATGCCTCACAAAGCAAACAAACCATTCGGGAGAGAACCACCTCCTTATCTATTCGTAGAGAAAGGAAGAGGGAAGGGATGAGTGATGGCAGGAAACTCACATTTCATTCCAGTGACGAATTTTGACCAGCTTTTCATTCCTTGCACTGGAGATGCAAGTGCTTAAGAGGACCACAAAGACAGGGATGAGTGTACACAGCTCCTTTTAAGCACTAGGGAAGCTCTTTTTGGCAAATAAACATGTTTCCACTGTAGCTCAGTCGTCAGGATCACCAGACAGAGGGCGTGGGCTTATGTTTTTTCTTTTTTGGGGTCTGTCTAGCCAGAGCTTTGCATAACTTCCTCCACCCTGTTCCACTCATCTTTCTGCAAGAATCTGAGCAGTTCATCTGCATAATGTTCTATCTGACCTTTCCGGTGATTTCTTAGGAAGTCAGGATTGCGCTGATCCCTGGGGAGGCGCACAACAAACCCAGGGGCTGGGACAGGTCCCTGTGTTGCCAGGGACAGCTCTCATCACGAGTGCCAGCTAGGGGGGCTGAAGCAGGGTGGGCACACCAAGCTGTGACTGCCAAAACTGGGAACATCTCTAGCAGCCAGGGACTGCAGTCCGTCACTTGAGATCCTGTTAGTACGGTCTGACTTAAGAGAAAATGTGTGGTGTGGGAAAATGGTGAGCTCAACAGCCATATATAGTTATTTCAAGCCCTGAAATATGCAGGACTGTAAATATGCTTTTCATTTAATGGAGGTGGATACACAATTGAATGAAAACCAGGGCAAAATGAAGCATATTAGCAAAAAAAAAAGAAGGTGGTGTCAGACTCACTCCACAGTTCTCCTGGATACAAGAGTCCCTTTGCTAGACTGCGGAAATGAAATAGATTTTATCTCCCTAAAGTTCAGGGAAAAATCAGGTCTAGGACTGCCTGGTAAGCTATAAAACAAACTGAAAGAAAAGGGGATGGATAAAAGGAAAAAAAAACCAACAAAAAGCAAAAAACCTGAAGTTTGCAAAATCCTCCAAAAAACTAATAATTTCAAAGATATTAATATCTGTAAAAACGTTAAGGTATGCATGGGATTGTAGGAGGGCGTTTTGCAGAGTTACTCAGAATAAATTTTGAAACAGAAAGTATTAGATGTTCTACTGGCTGTGCTAATGCCAAAAATCTGTTTTCTTATTTTTGATGATAAATAACCTTAGGGGGGGTTTTCCTATCCCAGAGAGAGGGTGGAATAAATTACGGGTGGATGTTGGCAGCCTTGCAAGACTGAAATCTTGGAGCAAACACCAGAGCAGCTGGGACAAGGCAACCTCACTGGTGCTTCTGGATGGTGTTTAGTCTTTTCACAAAGGAATGAGTGATATGAGCAGCAAGTAGCAAACAAGGCTGTGCAACATAAGTAACCTTGCTGTAGAGGAAATCAAATATAAAGGAAATGTATGAATAATTTTATATTATCACTTTGTCTTAAAAACATGTGATATTGAACATAATTTTTAATCCTTGAAACTTTTGAAATAGCAGGAATAAATTACTAGTTTATGGCCTTTTGCCCTTCCCCATGTCTTTGGAAAGTATCCATTTCTCTAGCTAAGGACACGATATTGGGTGTATCATTCCAGTAGCCATCATTCTTCCTATTCAGCTTAATTCCAATGGCTACACACCTCTCTTGACCCTAGCTAAATTAAAAGAAAGAGATAGAGCAAGAAGAAGGTTTAATAAAAGTAACATTGCATCAGGTGCACAAACTTCTTGGAATAGCTAAAATTTACAGACACAGTCATGGATTTTGGCAGAGAACTGGCATGTTTTGATGAGATCACCAAAGGTGTAAAGTGACTGCAAAACATGTATTCGATTATCTCTTAGATTTATAGAGGATTTGCTTGCTTGGAAAGAATTTTTAGGATGATTGGCATACACAATTTGTGTAAGCTAATGGTGTTGGGATTTTATATACAATTCTATTTTTATACAAACCAGGGGGAGTTCTGCTCCTTGATCTAAGCTCCCACGTAGGCAGGGGGTGAGTGTCCATTTGCTGCCTGCGTGTTTGTTTGGACAGAAGTCCACAGCAAGTGCCAAAAGATCCCACATCAGAAGGGCAGCATTTTACTCCCACTGTAGACTGTCAGAGACCCAGTCGACAACCAGCATGGCAATAATCAAACTGCTTTACTGAGAAATGGCACAGGCCAGCAAGGAACTGACAAGATTTACTCACAGCCTTTATGTAATGGATGCAGAAAACTTTTTGTACTCTTGTTCTAAGAATAGCCACCCCGCAGTGACGAAGGGGATTTAATGGAAAGATATCTGTAGACCCTTTGTGCTCTAAAAAACATCTCACAGTCTCTGAGTGTCTATTTATTTGCTTGTCTTCATCTTTCACTTCCACTCAAAACTATGTTTTGGCCATGTACATGTGCATCCACAAATTCCCCGAGGCTTAGAGAGACAGCAAGAAAAGGTATTCTCTATAAGATGTAAAGGGGAGAGAGTGGAGTTATTCTGCTGACATTGAGTTATGAAGCCTCCTCCAGAGAAACATGTTCTCTTCCCAAGGTCTTACCACCAGACACAGAGGTGAAAAAAAGCTCATCTGGTGATAAAACAGATTGAAAAATTCCTCCCTTTTCCCATTCCTCAAAAATGGATCTTGAGCACCTTTAAATTGAGCTAATTTCTTTCTTCACTCTGCAGATGAGTAAAGGCACTCCAAAGGGTACAATTCCAGAATATCTCAGCAGGAGCAGAGGAACAATAGCAACGGACTGGAAACAAACATTTCCCACTTTAAAAGCAGGGATTGCTTACTAGAAAAATGATAAGAAAGAAGAAGGACCATGCCATAGGGCTTTTGGGCTTTTTTCTTTTGTTTTTAGATACTAAAGCAAACAATTTCACAAGGATGGAAACAACATATGGACAGAAAGGGAAACAGACTGAAGATGGGGAAGCAGAAAGCAGATGGGGATCAGAGAAATGAAGCTTCTTACCCGTGTGTCAGATGTGGGTGTGGAAAAGACATCATGGGGCTTGTAGGTGAATTTGTTGGATTCACTCCACTCTCTGCTGTTCTTCAGCTGAGGCAGCTAAATGAGAGGCAGCCCTGTCACCCCTGTACATAGAGAGTTCAGAACAATGGAAATAAATAAGTTAAGAATAAGTACTATTTCAACTGAATTTAAAGGAGAAAAATGCATCCGAGAAAAGGCTGAGCTAATGCATCCCATAGGTCCACAACAGTTTTTGTGCATCTCTTGGTTTAAGAGAGATGTGCAAGGCTCATTGTTATTTAAGGACTATTTTGGGAGCCGGATCAGAGGCAGAGATATGGACAAAGAACTAGAAAAATTACCAGTTCTGACAGAGGACAAAATATGAAGAGTGAAGTGTGATTTTTTTTTCCCATGTCTCCTCCAGAAGCACTGATCTTCCTAGATTTACTCAGTGTTTTTTTTGAGGATCACATTGCCCACCTTCCCTCTGGCTTTGTAAGGCACAGCCAGTGCTCAGTGGTGTGCGTGGCTGAGAAGGTGAAGCTGGGAAGGTGAAGCAGACTCTGGAGAAAAGTCTATTTCATCCTCAGATTGGGAGGTATTAGAAAAACTCTCTCACTGTTAGGGTGGTCAGGCTGCCTTTCCCAGGGAGAGCTAGAGCCACCATCCCTGGAGGTGTTTGAGAGGCATCTGGTGCTGGGTGGTGGTTTACTGGTTATGGGGTTACAGTGGCAGTGCTGGGTGGACAGTTGGTCTTGGTGATCTAAAATCTCTTCCAGCCTTGATGATTGTATGATTTAATGAAAAAGCTACTGTTTAGAAATCATTTTGGTTAGGAAGTAGCCACAGAAGCTGGATGGTAACTGCATGACTCAGGATCATGTCAGCTAGCACTGTTTTATTTGACAGTTCTCCTGATGGGGCTGACTCAAAAACTCTTTCTCTGCTTAATGGTAATAGAAAGCTATTTCATAATTTCCAACTCTTTAAGCCACATTTTGCTATTTATGGCAGCATTCTCTCCCACAGATGCTGCCATCTTCTCTGCTTACAGCTAATTCCTTAAGCACCACAATTTCCTGAATGGCTGCTTCAGGGTTGGTTTTGTTTTTTGTTTGTTTGTTTTGGGGTTTTTTTTGTTTTGTTTTGGTTTGGTTTTTTTTTTCCCAGAGGATAAGTGTATTCTTTCCTTCTAATCCAGGATTTGCACCACTCAGCAAAGGGGACCTGGACTTGGCCATACGTCTACTTTTTTGACTCTGTGAAGTGAGTCTGTTTTTATTTCATAGATACTAAATTTTATTTTATCTTAAATATAGATCTTAGTTTTATAGCTGCTACCACTTGAGCTACACTTCTTTTATAGCAGGGGTCTGAGGTATTGCCAAAACTGGCAAGGGAGGCAAAATGGTTTTCTTCTAGCCCAGAATGCACACTCGTTTGTAAAATGTGATGTTGTAGAGGTTTATGAGCCAAAATTATGACTAGACTGTGTGGGTGCCAGGATTTGTGAGTCTCTAGTGCCATTACAGCTGTCACCTGCAAGAACTGAATGGAAGGTTTGGAGCATCTGTGACAAGTTTATTCCCTAAACACAAACAGATGAAACTCCCTCATTTCTAGCAGCTTTAAGAGTAGATCTCAAAAAGGAATATAAAAATTCTAGCTACCTAAAACGTATTGGAAAAAAACTCTTCTCTTTAGTATTAATAATTCACATATGTCTAGGAAAAGAAATGGAAGATATAATGGAGTCTATGTTTTTGGAGTTTGCCTCTTTCTGGCTGCCACTTCCCTCCTTGTAACCTTGGCACTGAAAATTACCAGGAGGGAGAGAAAAGGAGATAGCTACATTTTTATTATTATTCTAGACAATGATTCTATCTCCTTTCGGTCAAAACAAGATCCTTTTATTCTCCAAGGTTTGGAGGACTCTGTACAGGACAGTGAAGTCATAGCAGAGACAAAAGCAGATTTTTTTTTTTCTTGCCTGAGGAGTTTTAACTTCTTTGAAAGTTGTTGGAGCAGCTTCAGCCTCTTACATTTTTCTCTGTTCTCCTTGTAATTTTTATGATTGGGGGACTTGTTTGTTTAATTTTAGGATAATTTTTAGTGACTTCCCTGACCTCTTTGGGGAAAGTTTCTCTTGGACCCTGTGCACCTGGTACACTGCTCTTCACATCTCAACAGCAGAAAACAGCCTCTCTGAATAAGAAAGTGATTCCTATTTTTTTTAGGGACATTGTGGGGAGAGATTTGTGCAAAGATGAAGAGAAAGAGCAACAGTGAAGAGGAAAAAAAATCCTCAGTAAGATCTAACTGATAACTAAAAGGCAAAAATGGAAGAAGAATTCTATTTCATTTGGTATTTTAATAATGTTTTCATTCTTCATAAAAGCAGGCTTTAAAATATAGCCTTAAAAACCAAGCCTAATCCTGACATGATTTTTACTGGACAACCTGAAGCCTTGCCTAGACTTGTCTGAGACAGGGATTTCAGAGACTCTTCCTGGCTTTCTGATAAAAATGCATCAGGACCCTGGGAGGATGGATCCTGGGAAGCCAGACTATCGACAGTCTATCACAAATGCATGTGTTACGGCCGGGAAAGGAAACCTCACCGATGACACCTAGCGTTTTCCCATATCCCAGGAGAGAAGGCTCCTCTGAGGGATACCCAGGGAGCCTCTCCCCCCACCGCTCTGCTAATGAAAACCATTGAAGCTGCAAGAAGTGGTTTATACTGATCTCCAGCAGAAGAAATGGGTTCTGGCTGTGGGTGTATAATGATCCTAAGAACAGAAACTTCTCTTTTTACCAGTTTGAAAAAGCAGCTCTAATGAATTTGACAGTGACCGCTTTTAGCAGCAGATATACAACTGTGTTTCCTGACACAGCTATTCCTATTTAGCATCTGTACAATGGCACAGTGGGAGAAAATATTGATGTCAGATTTTTCATCTAATATGAAGGACTCAGCATCAATGTATGCAATATGAAGTCCAAAATCACAGCGAGGAAAAATATGGAATGGGAGCAAGTCCATCATGCAGGAATCCTGTTGTTTCCTGCCAAGTGACAAGTGGAAGATTTTCCTGGCTGTGAGGAGCATGGTGTAAAGAATCCCACATCTTTGTTTCCATTTCCCCATTTTGGGCAGGCAGAAAATCAGCCAAAGGATCTGAGAGGATCATGAAAGAATGAAAGAGTGAATGAGTTTTCCCAAATCTCTTAATCCTCAGATACCAACCCAAACAATCAGGACCAGTCACATGTATTGCAAAAGGCCTGTATCCAGACTAATTCCTGCCGAGTTACAGACAGTGGATAAAGTTTTAAAACCTTATTATTTTCTTTAAGCAAAAAATAATTTAAAAAAAACCCCAACATGTTTTTAAAGCATAAGAAAAGAGCACTAACCACTGAGGCTTACTGAAAAGGGAAGAAGGCAAAGTTGCATTTGCCATGCCCTGTTGCACACAGAATCCTGTAAAATTCAGCCTCAGTCTACAGATACTGAAGCCAAATGGAGAAAGGTGCAGCATTCACACATACGAATGCAAATAGTGAGAATAAATCAGCAGAGACAATTCAATAGAGGTACAAGTCTGGCAGAGTAATGCATTGGCACAGCCTTTATTCAACAAATGGATCCTCAGGACAGCATATTTTTGGGAAAGCTTTTGGTCATTCCTTTCTCACCACTCCCCTGCACCCCAAATGAAGCAATGACCGAGTATTTACAGCCTGGCCATGTCAGAGGGTTGACAGTCCTGCTGATTTAAAGCACAGTTCTAGTAGGAAAAGTGGCTCTGTGAATGATAACCTCATGGCTTTTTATTTATTGCATCTCACTGATTCCAGTTCAAGTGAACTGGAAAAAAGAATACAAATAACTCAGCTAGGTTGGGTTCTTTCTGGTTTATCTGTCAATGTCAATTAACAACACATGAGTCAAGCTCTGTCTTTCCATAGCTGAGCAAACAAAAGTTTCAGGTTCAGTGTAGCTTTTCTACTTTTGCCACTTAAATGAAGAAATGCCTCCCTCCAGAGCTCCCTTCCCTGCAATGTACAGCTCCCCTTTGGCAGCCAGATGCCCTGAAGCCCTCCTAAAGGGAGAGGATCCAGGATCACTCCTCCCAAATAGCAGAGGAAGGAGAAGGGGATACTGTACAGCTTATTTTTTGCTTATTGTAGGGAAAAATGAACTTTAGGCACAATTTTAGTGACTGTTTCCTTCTACTGTTTTTCCTTAGCTCACTTCCCTGCCCAAAACAGCCATGCACTTGAAATGCCCATTGTTCTTTCACTTTAGCCCTACTTAAAGCATCATTCTATTAGCTATATATATTGCATGGCAACACAAATCATTAATAATTCCATTAAAGTAGGTGAAAACAAGCCAGTAGAAAAACAAGTCCAATTTTTTTCCTATTAATCTGGTCCATGTGTTCTCCATTTTCTTTTCCATTGGGCAAACAGCCATTGAGTAGTCAATGCTTTATATAAAATATTGCAAAAACTTAAGCAGCTCAAATCATGCAAGGCTGTCAGAATTTTAAGACTGTCTCTCAATTTGCTCTTGGTCAAACTCTGAGGAGGGGGGGCTAAGATTTCATGGATCAGGACAAGAGCTGGACACAAATGGGCCACAAAATTAATTTTTTTTCCTTTTATTCATTTTTTTTCAGAAAACACCTACATACACAAAACTGTTCTGAATACAGTTTTCTACTTTGGGGATTTTTCCCATCGAAGTAGAGAAGCCTGGATTTCCTGTTGTACTCTTTCCTTCTGTTCACCTCCTTCACTCTGGTACACTGAGAGATCCTTTTCCATCAGTTTGCTTTGTTATGCTGCAGCTTTTCAAAATTTGGCTATGTTTAGGAAAACACTGAAAAACAGCAAAAGGAAAAATGAAAAAAGGAGAACTGGTAAGCCATAGATGCAGTTAACAGTTACCTTCAGCGAGGAAGCATGGAAAACAAGAAAGAATGCATTTAAAGATGTAAATACTTCCTTTAGAAGTATTTCATAACAACTGGGAGACAGGCAATCCATTTAAAGCAAAGCTTTAAAATGTTTAAGGAATCTCAGCTCTGCTTTCTCACAGGAAGCTGAACTCAAACTTTGACCTCCAGTTCCTCCATCTCTCAGCTTTAGGTAACAGATGGGATTGGGGGGGGGAGGGGGCAGGTCTTTGAGCAATGTTTACCAGTTAAAAATGGAAAATAAAAGGAGTTCTGGCAATCCCCAAGGAAGCATTGTTTGTCTTATGGCAATGTGCCTTCATATATATATATATACACACACACACATATATATCACACACACACACATATATATATATGGGGTATTTTGGGTTTTTTTTTGTTTGTTTGTTTGTTTTTTTTTTATGACATGCATTTTGAAAGAGGCCAGTGCCAAACCAGCAATTTGATTTTCACTTTTCCTTGCTTGTGCTCACTTTGCATTTCTCCTGCAGGTCAGAGCATGTGAAACAAGGAATAGAGGGACAAGAACCACTTCAAAAGTGTCTGGTTTTAGAAGCCAAATTGCTCTTCAATTAGCACATAGCTCTTGTCTTAATAAACTCCCATGTATCTCTGAACATAACCAATGGCAAGTTGCATTCTCTCCCACAAAAGACACTGAAAGCAATTAGTGGAAAAACAAGTAATTATTATTAATAGTTACATTTTCTGCCTGGGCTGCCAGAGGCAGTGGGGCTGTAACAACCAGCAGCTCCCAGTAAAATGACCTATAGCAAGCTGCTCAGCTAGACAGGGCACCAGGGAGAAATCAGTCCCTCCAACAGATTCTTTCCTCTTGCATCCATCACACATTTGGATTTATATGTGGAGCATTTAAAGGCCACATTAGCAGGCAAATCCTTAGACTGCTGCAGAGATGATGGCTACAATCAAATTCTCTGCCCCCTCAAATTTACAAAGAAGAATTTTTGAATTCTTCTTTGCAGTGGATTCAAAGGATTTCTTGGTTGACTGACGGTGTTTTGTTCACATTGAAGCATTCCATTGTTTATTTCTTTTAGGTTCTTAGAGAGGGGGAAAAAATGTTACAAGACTTAGAACTCTGCCTTTACAGGATTCTCCTCACAGGCCCAGTTTATAAGAGGAAGAAAAAGCATTCAGGTGTTACCTGACTGTTAACTTGAGACACCTGCCATGGTAGCAAAGCTGAGCAGAAGAATGTCTAAAAGACTAAAAGAAACTGTGTATTATTTTCCAAGTTACCCTGCTGTTCCAGTTTTAGGGAGTTTTCATCCTGCCTCCTCCTGTCAACCCACACTTGCTTCTTCCCAACTGTGTTCTTGCTTGCTGCCCTGTTCTGGGCAAATCTTCCAACTTTCAGCCACAACACTAAAATTTTCTCTCTCACTTCTTAGTCCATACATTTCCTTCTTTAAAATGCCAAAGTACCTCTGTCTTAGCCCAGAAAACAGTGTGCTTCTACCATACAATAGCTTTTAGCTATACCAGAGCTCTCTGTTCCATTGCGTATTCATGTAGAAAATTAAATTTTCGATGGCAATGATCCCTGCTACTTTTCCCCTGGACCAGGCTTTGCCAGACACTTTCTCATTATGTCACTTGGATTCAATTACACTTTCCTTCGGACTAAATATTGCCACAGATACTCAATACTTTCACTCTGCTATATAAAAATAGAGAGACCTTTCATCCACTTTTTTTTTTTTTTTTAATTCTAGCACTCTTCATGTGTAATACAACAGAAAGCTTTGCTGCCAGCATTTCTGGTTTCTCCCCAAACTCTCAACCAATTGGTTGGATTTAGACAGCTGGAATCTAGCCCTGTGCTAATAATGTGAGGGGAAGTGTTTCCGTTCACTCTGGTGCCCAGGAGCTGGATATAGCCTCTGCACACCTGAAATCCAAGAACACCCCTGTGGCATGTGGCACAGGACATTCCGGGAGCTGCAGGCCACTTTTTAATGGGCTTGTTTCCTCTCAGGACTTTGGAGCAGCAGGAGAATAAAAGTTATATTTGTAAAAAATATCACT
Organism: Chloebia gouldiae; assembly: GCA_003676055.1. Lineage (NCBI taxonomy): Eukaryota > Metazoa > Chordata > Aves > Passeriformes > Passeridae > Chloebia > Chloebia gouldiae. The sequence goes on from QUSF01000025.1 coordinate 1,928,171, forward strand.
GCTTCAAATTGCAGTAACATACGTGGCTTTTCCTGATACATTGCCACTAAAGGGCTTTACAGCTTCTCTTGCCTGTTACCTATAAACCAGTCTCCTTGCTTTCACTGCCTGCTTCTTTGGCTGCTAGTGGAACTGGGCAAAAAGTGTTTTTGCTGGGAAAAACACCCATGAAGAAGTCATGGAGACACTCGTGATGAACTTTGTGTAGAGAAGGACTCATTGGGACATAGATACTCAGGCATGACAAGAAAACCCCTAAATAAATGTCATGGTTTGACACTGGCACAATGCCCAGTGCCCCATGAAAATGCAACCCCCCAAGTGTCAACATCCAACCCTGACCACTGACTGATTTGACTCTCTTCCTTCTGAGAAAATTCTTTTCCGTGTCAAACCACAACAATTAATAATGGGGAATTGAAGAAATATCTGAAAGACCCTTGATGTGGAAAAGAAGCAACTAAACTCTAAGCCCTCCCTGGATGCCTTTGCAGACCTGATACATGGGTGGGAGCATTTTGGGCCACAGCAGCATGAAAGCACTCAGGAGGCATCCAGCTACAGAGGCTGAAGGTAGTGACTAGAAGGTTTTTTTTTAGGTGCGTTTTCTGTGTAAAACACTTTTCCTCAATAGGGGTGGAAGCAGCAGGGTGGAGAGAATAACCACAATGTTTGTAAGTCTGTTCCAACACAAGTCCTCCTCCCCAAGAAGGGTAAATGACCCTCTTTTAGTCACCTCACAGCTTTCTGGCGGGGCTACAGCAGATGCTGTGATACCAATATAGCCACGGCAGCAGCGCCTAGCTGTAATCATTAGCCAGGAAGAACAGCCTATGGAGAAGAGGTGCTGTAAAATAGCCCATTACTTCATGTCACGGATTCCAGGAAACACGTTATATTTTGGTTACGGATACTCGGAGCGGGAACTGCTAGTACGGCACTTGAGATAAGGAAGAGGCCGCATAGACCTAAATAGCAAAGCTTGGTGTGACTTCTTATGTAATTATCAGCTCTCCATCACCATGAGGTCTGCATGTCTCAGGCAGCTAAAAATAAAGCAGATTCCCCCTGCCTTTCTCTCCTTCCAGCCTGTGTGAGGAAAGACCTGACTCACTTATGTTTGGGAGAGCCCTCTGAGCTCCCATGGGCTTTCCCTTCAAAGGCAGTATAAGAATAATATTGATTTTCTAAGAGTATTTTTATAATAGGTTTTTTCCCATGTGGCACACTCACAAGATGCTGAGACTTTCACTGTCAGTGCCAGTGCTTGATAATACTGAGACGAGACATTTCAATTACTAAGCATAAAAGGAACCATCGTATAGGCTGGAATAGAAATATGGGCAACAGTTCTTCCAAATTGCTTATTAAAAAAGTTATATGTTTTGAGAGAGAAGTCTTGGAAACCCTGCCCTTAGAAATACAATGTTTTTATTAATTTCTCATTATTTTCATAAGGCATGCCAGATTAAGGTGTGAGGATAATATAAATTCAGTGCCTGCTATTTATTCATTATTCCTGGAGAAGGTCCCAGGCATATGTTTGGGTGACAATTACAGCTTTTGCATTTGAATCTGTCACTGAAATTCAACATATTATACAGATAGAAATATTAAGTGGCAAAATTTGGAATCCAGTTGGGATCTAAAATTTTAGTTGTTGCATTGCTTGGATCTAGGGGATTGCTTTGTGTTTCTGATGGAAATGAAACCCAGATATTTCAGTGATTTTGACCACATCTTGCATTCAGGGAGCATCAAGAGTCTGGGTTTGGGCTGGAGAGAGGAGGCAGCACTGCTACTTTCTGCTCACATTTTATCCCAGCCTCTGCCTATATTAAATGAGGATAATTAACTTTTTTTTTGCCTCTCAGAAGATCTTAGAGATAGCCTGTTGATAAGTTATTCCTCACAATGCTTGCCAACTGCTTAAATAAAGTCTTTAAATATTTTGTGAACACTCTGTAACTGCAAACACATCACATTTCTACTCCACATCTTTCAGACTCTCGCACAGCTTCAAGGGAATGCTGTCATAAGAGCAGGGATACTCTGGGGTGGGAGAGGAGGAGGCAAGGGTCCAGACCAGGGTGTCTGGGGCAAGGACAAGGGGAAATGACACAGGATGTCCTCCTGGGATGAGCAGCCAGAGCAGCTTTGCAGTTCACTCGAGGTGTGCAGTGTTTTCCCTGTGTTTCTGTGCCAAGGGGATGGAGCTCCTGGATTGTGGTGGACAGAGTGAGACGCTCAACTGGGAGAGAAGATGATGAGTGGAGATGGTGCAGACTCAGAGGGGCTCCAAGGAAGGTGCCCATGAAGCAGATCATCCATTCTCCCCCACCCCACGAGAACTGGAGGGCACTGAAAGAAATTGCAAGCAAAGGGAGGCTCTGTTTTATGTAAATCACAATTGAACTGCAGAGCCTGTGGGATGTTTTCATAGTTAGGCTTTCACATGAGTCCCAGGAGTGATTTCATAAATCCATGCAAGAAAAGAGGTCTGTGAAATCTTATTAAAGACCATTTCTGGCATAGAATCCTGAGAAGGTCTGGGAGAGCAGAGCAGGAAAGTATTGGTACCTTTTTTGCTTCTCTTTGTGGTTACTCATTGCTGGTCACTGTTGGAGACAAGACATTGACTCAACTGGACTCTTGGTGTGAGTATGTATGTTTGGGGTGGGTTTTTTTCCATTTTCCTATGCAAAAAAAAAAAAATCTTGTTTCTATCTATTCAGGCTGGAGAAACAAGCTTGGAAAAAAGGTCAAGACTCATGAAAATTCACTGTGGTAGTCCTCTGCTTTTTACCCAGTTTGATGATAATGTTGAGAGTCTGGCTTGTTTGAGCCTTACTGTGCCCTCTGGAGTTCAGGCCCAGATTTTAGGAGCACAAATGGAGGGAACTTCCTTAACACCTGTCTTTTCCCTTGATATCTCCACTGATTCCCACCTACAGACTGATTTCCTCCCTTTCTTTTAGCTTGGGTTATTGAAACTGCTGATTTTTCTGTAGCCTGTGATATAGGAGCTTTCAGTATTTTAACAGCAGTGATGTTCCAGAAGTGCACAACAGCTTCTTCTGAAACAGAGGCATTGTGAAGAGAGACAGACTCAAGCCATCAGACTTTGCAGGATGGTTAAAACCTACTCTTACACAAGTTTGGAAACACCACATCAGTCAAAACAGAAACGTGCCATGGGAGTTTCTTCCCTGGAAATTGTAGTTGTTAATTCTTGCTGGAGAGGAAAAGCTTCACCCAAAAGCATATGTCTTGGTGCATCAGCAGCACCAGAGTATGGCAGAGCAACCCAGTCGTGAAGGAACATATGCCAGGCACCCTCAGCACTGCTCAGAAGCTGCAGGAAAAATCATCACAGAGAAAAAATAAATCAGCACAAAACCAAATGCTTTCTGAGTAAGTAGGGATGCATGCCAAAGCACCCATGGGGAAAAAAAAAAAGAGAGAGAGAATGAAAAATAAAAGGGGAGAGGAGAGGAGAGGAGAGGAGAGGAGAGGAGAGGAGAG